>JAODKL010000129.1:158829-175726 GCA_026780765.1 Petrocephalus schoutedeni
ATTTATTTATATATAAATATTATATATGATATAATATAATATAGCAACATATGAATATGATAACTTTGACATATGACTGCCGTATTGCCATGGAAACTGAGCTTTCCCGGGGTACAGTGGACTGAGAAGTCAAACGGAGGCCATTGTGTCAGTCCCGAGTCGTCCTGCTCTGGACTGACGCTGCCTGGCAGCCCACTGGGGAATAAACGACAGATCTGGTGACAATCCGCCGTCTGTCTCTCAGCCACCAGTGAGCGAGACAGTGAGCCAGTATCCTGCATCTTTCTCCCTTTGAACGCCGAGCCTCTAAATAAAGCAGCACGCATTTCCGCTGGCCGAGGACAGCCTCTGGCTGCTGTGCGCCGATTAATAACCCAGTCTATCGCAGCTGACGATGTCTCCGCCACCCGGAAGTGGGGACAGAACTGTGCTTTTTTCTCTAACCGACACTAAATCTTGTTTTGGATAATCAGTGACCAGATATCTATTGATCGGCGATCGGTAGAAGGGGCATACGGTGTAAAGGAAAGTAAGGGGAAGATTCATTTGTCGGTGTCTGTACGATGTGAAGGACAAAAGCTGAAGGGCCCCCACATTTAAACCTGCCACAGTCAGCAGTCTGGCCACTCTTTCATTCTCCTGTCATAAAAACAAAAAAAATGATGCCGCACCAGTTTCACTAAACCCCAGCCTTGTAAAAAAAAAATCAGACATAGCTTGGTACATTTGCATAAATTTTCATTGTATCCATGTCAACATTATATTATGTATAAAAATGAGATTAATAGCTCTGAGTCCAGTGACATTATTAAATAGATCAGAACCATTAACATTTTAACTGCAGCCACTGGGAGCACAGGGCTGAGCCGGGTCTGACTAGGCCCAGCTGGGGGAGGGGCTTATAGCCGACGGCCGCGCTGCCGCTGAAGCTCCCAGCCGTTCCTAAATGCGTGAGCCTGCTCTGTAAGCCGCAGCACCTCTCTGCTGCAACAGAACAGTTTAGAAACACAGAGTGCGGGAGTGCTTCCAGCTAGTTATTGTGTGTGTGCTGGTACAGAGCAGAGCAGTAGCTATACCACCCTACAGGAGCATCTCAAACTGCTGCAATCAAAGCTGCCGGGTGTCTAAATATCTATGGAATATAGAAAAAAGCTTAAATAAGGCCACCGGGAATAAATAACAGCTATGAAGCTCTTGGGAAGGTGTATTCATTAACGTGAAAACAATAGCTGTATAAATGCTAATAACAGTGAACATGATAATAACAAGAGAATAGCAATGGCGACACATTTCAATTTCGGACAAGCAGGCACGGATATTACTCTGTCTGCCCAGTGACTGCATGGCTGCACATCCAGTTACAAATTTAATTCCTCTCATTTACGATATGCCGTGTCAATGCAGGGATGCTGTGCTCATTCTTTCTTATTCAGTGGTTTCATGCTTTTATTATGATTTTTCTCTCTTCCATTGAGAGAGTTATATGGCCGGGCTTCTGTCTCGCACGTCGCTCTACAGCGACATCTATTGTCAAGCTTAACCCTGCAGGGCTGTGGGTAGGATCTGAGCAAAGAGGAAAAGAGAAACTGGGGGCTGTCTGTGACTATATATATATATATATGTATATATATATACACACACATACGTAGATATCCATATATTCGCATGGATTTTCTCTTCTGTTTCCAGACGATGAACAGCAAACTCACATCCAGGCCACACAGATTGTTCAGGAGCTGCAAAACTGCTCCAGGGGCTCCCTGTCAGTAACTGCAATGATGACGGTGGCCGCCTGCGTGACTCATCAGCTGTGGTGACTTCCAGTGGCCTAAGCACGGGTCATGCACATTGAGGAGTGCCATTGGGCCCGAGGCCAGCCTGAAACCGCGGGCCGCGGATTAAAATGCTCTCAGGGTGAAGCTGCTGCAAAGTAAAAACCCCGGCTCCATTCTGACACTCAGCTAAAGGTGAATACAAATATTTTATAGTAGAAAAAAAGCCAGACTGGAATAAAATAATGGTGAAGTAGGTGCCCCTTTATTTACTAAAGCCACTAATATATAATGGTAGTAAATATCCTGTGAAACAATAAATATGTAGAACAAGTCAAAGAAAATATTCTAGAAATGGGAAAGGGTGAATTAGATTAAGGGTGAGTTAAATGGGAATGTCTGTCCATGCAGCTGTACTCACTGATATATGTGATATATAGAGTTATGTGCCGTAAACAGCTCACAAATAAAACGTGTCTGAAAGACACTGCACTGCTTCTCCGGAGACGTAGGGTCATGTGATCGGTTGGACTCTTTGTCACAAAGTGGAGCTGAAATGGGTGATAAGCTGAGGGTTTCATACAGAAGGCTTTGCCCAAGAAAAGTAATGCAGGTGATGGTTAGTGAAGCAGCATTAGCAGGTCCTGGGTGCTGCAGTACGGCCCAGACCCGCTGCCAGACGAGGATGTTCATTTGTGACCTATGCAGACATTGTATGTGACGTTCCCCGTCACGGGCTTGTTCTGTGTGAAATGCTAAATGTGTAGGATCCAGCCTGGGCTGTGCTGCACCAATCAATTGACGCAACTGAATTGACTCCTTCCTGTTACATTATTTATTTCATTGGCAGCCGACCTTACCTAGATTGAATCAAAAGGCTTTTATATCGCATACATAATTTTCTACTTAAGAGTAATGATCCACCCAAGGTTTGAGTGCACAGCCCTAATGGCGGTGGGGCGGCACCCTGGGTGACCTGGCAGAGAGCCCCACACCCTCAGAGAAACTGATCCTTAAGGCTGACAACAAAGCCCTGGATGAGGAACGAGGAATAATGGGTAGTAAGAATAAACGGTGAAAGACAATGGCGAGGATTAAAGACACAGACACTCCAAATGGACACGCACGTCTCGGGAGCACGGCGCCGATATCGGCCCTCGGGGAGAAGGATCACGCACATCTGTGCTCTGCGTTTCCAAGTCATTCAGACACAGGTCCTTATAATAACAGAAATGTGAAACAGTGAGTCAGAGAACACAGGACTGAAGATGGACAGAAAGCATAGCTTCACACATGCAGGGTAATATGTCTGCTCCCCGCTATCCTCTTATTGGCTGCTTGGCTCAAACTCATGCTACATGTTGAAATTTCTGTTGTTGGATTGTGCTTCCAGCCTTGACACACATGCGTCTGTTGGGGGTTGGACTGGGTAACCATGGTGACCTAGCTGTTACCTTCTTGCCTTATGAACCGAATTCTCCCTGGGGCCTTTATGCTCCGGATTAGATTGCAGATGCAGAATCATTGACTTGACTTTGGGGTGAATCAGTAATGCTGAACTGGGCTGATGACTGCTTGTTTGGTGGAAGCGGCATTATTTGGTCTGAGGGAGGGATGCGGCGTTCGCCCGGGGGACGAGGGAACGTGACGGCAGGAGACGATAATAACAGCTCAGCTCCAGGTCTCACGGTGACAGCCTGAGAAAGAGCGCGGCAGCTGCGGCGTAATCGGAGACGGGGAAACATGCCCACACCATGCCACTGCCCCCCAGGGCTGTGCCATGCTTACTGGCAGGAACAGACTTATGGCATCATGCAACCTCTAGCGAAGACTTTGGACACAAAACACCCGAGATACTGAAGTGGTCGGAAGCAGTTTCAGTTCTATGTTTTCAAACTTACACTTGATTCTTGGCAGAAATAATTAAATAAAAGCCTGACAGAAGCACCCAGAGGGGTAAAACCTGCTTGTGTCAATGCGTTCTCCTTGTAGGGAGCAGGAAAAGAACTCAATGATTTACGGTAACCAAGGTCCAATTAGGATGAAGCGGATCCTTAAGTGCAATGCAGTCCCTTACACAAACTGCAGCAGATTGTTGGATATACACAAGACCAAGCGAGCATTAAATCCTCAGAATTTAGAGGCACTAATGTACAGATCTTCACATTTACACATCAAGGTCTGTTTGCGTGAACAAACACTGATCATTTCTTTATTGGCTTCCAATATTTCATCCCGCATATTTCAGCTCTGTTGTTTCTCATACAATGAGGTATATTATGCCCTAAGGTGGATTCTGCATGTCCTTTTAACATGCCACATGATAGGGAGAATCATTTGCTCTCTGCTACGTCTGCGCCATTCTTCTCGGATGTTAGCTCGGCGTCCGCTCAGAGGATTGCCAGCCTTAAGAAGAGTGAGTTTCGCCCTGTGCTGAAACACACAGGAGCTCCCAAATCTCACAGCCACAGGCCTTTAAAAGCACATTCCACTCAGTTAGGCAGAGTGAGTTCAAGGCCAGCTCTGGCTGCGCAGACGGCTGATAAACAGCAGCAGGGTGACTGCCAGCCTTATAGCCATGACGTGGGAGGCAAATCGTCTACATTCACGGGGGTGGGGTTCCACTCGGCACGAGACGCAGGGGGAATCAGGCTGACAGGTGGACCAGACATTAGCTGGGATCCATGCTAGGGAGATTATCGCTGCTGTCTCTTCAGCCTTTAGGATTTAATGGGCCAGATACACATCATTACGTTTAGCAGTAATAGCTTGTGTGGAAAAATCTCGCAGCATAATTTTCTTTAGTGCCTTTTTTTATTTTATCCAAAAGGATATCATTGACATTAGTTACACATCTGAAAACTGAAATATGGAATGTAATACTAGTTAGTTTAATTAAAGTTCTGTAAAGGAACTGAGTTATGCTTATGACAGGGTTCTCTAAGCACACACAGTGCGAGTAGTAGCTCACAGCATCACTGAATACTGCTAGTGTAGGTCTCAGATGATGAAAGATCCAGTCCCATTCTGTAGCATAAGGCTCAAGCCAAAAGCAAGGCTTCTCAAAATATATTAGAACCCTGAATTAATGGGCACTCATAATTATTGCCATTGAAACCTTTATATTTATTCCACGGCAAGTCATAACTCGGCTGGAAATTTCCCCTGTGGCCACAGTTTATGCAAGATGTATGGAGCATTTTTAAAGCCCAAGAACATGGAACTGCTGCACGAGCTGCTTCCCCCAGCGAGTTCTCAGGCCCAGCCTGGTGGGAGGATGGACTGCAGGGAATGACAGGCATGCTCAGCGACGGCCTCCCGGGCGACGGGCTCCCGGGCGGCGGGCTCCCGGGCGACGGGCTTCCAGGCTTCCGGGCTCCCGGGCGACGGGCTCCCGGGCGGCGGGCTCGTGCTTAGGGACACCTTCCCCTCTTGTTTTGTTACTGGCTCTCTATATATACACAGCAATCTGCTTTATTTAAACCTCACCAACGACGATGTTTTATTTGCTTGTTTGTTTGTTTACTGCTAAGGTTGACATCATAGCTTATCTCTTAAACATGGTGATAATACTTTGTCAGGGAGCGAAGAGAATGAAAGAGTTCTCCTTCCTAATGTACCATAGGAGGGTTGGTCAAGGCTCTTGACTGATAAAACTGATCTTCAACTAATGACATTTTCAGTACATTGCCCTGCCAGATATTGGTCACCAGACTTTCAAAGAACAACAATTCTAGATATGAATTAGGTATTTTTTTTTTAGAAAATAAATTGTGTGTATATTTTGTGTTTCTTGGGGGGCAGAAAGAGTCACTGACAGAAGCTGTGCTGGGTGAATCCATGGGCCAGTCTAACCCAGTAGGGTTAGGGTACAGAAGGTATCACAAACCCCTATAATTACACTGTAAGCACTGTTGGAAATACCTGCATAGTGAGCCTAACGGTAATGGGAGTATGGTCAGCAGAGGAGAAGCAGACCTGTCCTCCATTCTACATCTTTATGACTCTTGTATTTATCACAAGGCTGCTGGCGTGTTCTGGTTGTTGACTACATGGCCAGGTCCACGTCAGCGTGGGCCCGGAAGCCGCAGAGGACATGGCTAGCTGAGTGGGATGTGAAGTACCAGTGGGAGATGCTACACACAAACAAGGCGGCGGGGGAGGGGTGCAAGGACGTGGGCAGAAAATCAGGCACAAATTTATAACCTGAGGGAAACAGTGCCACCTGTTGCTTAAAATATTGTTTGTTCTCTCTGAAGAAAAAAAAATAGGCATATTTAAAGAATGATAAATAAACCCAGTGGCATGTGGACAAGGAAATGTTTTTTTTTGCCAGACTCTGCCAGGTGCAGTGAACAGGGCTGGCCAAGTCTGAGTCAGCTACAGCCCTCTAGACGGAAGGGGCGCACCTTCTGAAACTCACCATTTTTAAAATGCAATGAAAGAGGAGAAACAGATGAAATCTCTATCACAAACAGAAATATACATTTTAAAAACACATTTCTGCCAAAATAAAATTTGTTGATGAAGCAAATAATAATAATAATAATTATTATTATTAGTGTTGTTTTTGTGTGTGCGCAGAACGGAGGAAACACCACTGGCCATGTATTTTACATTAACAGGACTTTCATCCTATAACCACAGAGGGATGGGAACTGGCCTTTTTGAAAACTAGGTGAAGAATGTCTCTAATGGAGATATATTTTGGGCAGGGAAGAAGCAAGTGTTCTTTCTGAAATTCCCAGCTTACGATGGTCATGCAGCCTGTGTTCATCGTGTGAGGCCTGCCTCCAGAAAGGCTGCTGACAGTCTGTCTGGTTAAGTTCCCTTTTTGCTCTCGCTTTTCGACCTCGACGTGACATAGCTTTGGAGTGTATTCTCTGTCTGTTGTTTGATAGCACTTTAATTTGTGGTCTACTTTCGTCTTGGAAAAGGTATAAATCATGAAATGCTAGGGGCTTAACCAGACTCTGCTTCCTCTGGAAGATAGTTAAGTGTTCAGACGACTTTGTTAATTACTGAGCACTACTAAGACCGGGTATAATAAAGCCTGCTGTTCATCCTCAGACACTTAAACTACGACTGCAGCATGTTTAATATAGGTTCCAGGTTTTGGGGTGAGATTTCTGCTGAATACAGCGAAGACTTGGAGTAGCCTTGGCTGTCAGGTGTGTCTTTCTCCTGTAGATCCAGATGTGCCACAGATATGGTGGAGTACAGCACACTGCGTTCCGCTGAACGTGAAGGACACGCCATTTGGCTCAGGGCTTCGATATAAAGTGAGACCCATAGGAAACAAATGTGTGCGTAATTTTCCTTCTTTTCGCAATCAAACTGCCATCATCTTTCACACGCGACAGCCCCATTGGAATGTGCATATAAAACATACATATTTAAATCCCGGCTATGGACTGGGCTTCTTTACGCTGATTGGTGTCGGTCTGCATCTGTCCCACGAAAAAAAAACTTTCTTCCAACAACACTCTCATTTTGCCCAGAATTAAGGCTGGATAATATAGATCCTTATCCCTGTTAGCTCTGCTGTAAGATTCCTCATTCCACGCCCCATCACTGTCAAAATGAATGATACAGAGATGGATAATAACGCAATAATATTATGCTGCTATGATCCAACTGATATGGGAATTTATTGCAGCAGCCGCCGTGGTTTATTAATGCATGCATAAGCCCATGGGAGAGTTTGTCCTTTGGATTTATCCAATTTAAAAGTGAACCGTGTGAAGAATTGACATGTAACACGTGTCACAGGCTACAGATGGAGCCAGCAGGCACGGCGATCCACCAGCTTACTGATGTCTTCAGCTCCTGAGGGTAACAGACACACACAGGTACAGCCCTGCTGCATATGCATATTTCTGTGACAGGAGATGTGGGCTTCTTCTGCGAGTGGTTTTGAAGAAATGAGGTTTTGTTTTGCTGTCTACAACACGAGCTGATTTGAGATTCAGTGGGCTAGCTCCTGCTTAGGGCTCATTTCACACTTCCATCCCACAGCTGACAGAAGAGGTCAGGCCAGACACCACTGAGTGTGTACAGCCCAGAGCCTTCCCAAGAACGCCGGGGTGTTCCCTCAGTGGCAGTCAGAGAGGCGGACACTAGTCCTACAGCTGGTGATGGTATGATGCGCAGCAGTGAAGTGGTTAGAGCCAAAAGCTCATCTCTAACCCAGTGTTCCCAATTTCTAACGGAGGTGAAACAAGATACCAGCTGGATCGTTTTGCTTGTCCCTTTGTAAATGAATGACTCCTGAAAACTGTGCCTCGACACCTGAAAGGGAAATTTGGCACGCTTGGTTTGTCAAAGCTCATATTAACTGCCTTCTAAAATTCTACCTTGAAGTAACATGGGGACTGTCAGTGCAGTAAATCATTGTTGTCAGGCTCACGTATGTCACTATGCATGAAAGTGTGCAGTAAAATGTGAAATGCAGCTGGTAGGGAAACTACACAAATGGGATCTCCTAGTCTAATCGCCATTCCACTGGGCGGCTCGCCTCGGGGGTGCCGGAATGCATGATTTATGGCCTATTTGGATATTGCCTGGCTGTCTGGGGCATTGCCGATCCCAGCCAAGTGCAGAGGGGCCAGGGTGGAGAATTCTCTTCTTTGATCTTGACCAAGACATTATTTGTATTCAGTGTTGGCGCTGAAGAACCCCCACCTCATTCCTCTCTCTCTCGCAACGTGCCCTTCAAACAGGTTCATTTTCTGTCAGTGCACAGCAAAGGGCATCAACCTCGTGACACCTTGTCTTCCTTTAACATGAACTGTACATTTTTTCTTTGAATTGCCTTAGCAGAATTTGGGCCAGAAGTCCAGGAGGGTATTGCACTTAGTCACTTCAGACAGCCTCTGTGTAAAAATGGGCAAAACTAAATTAAAAAAATGACCAATAGATTGATTGCTGACAGTCCTGGGTAAATGTTAACATAAATAAGGGAAACTAACTGATCCCTAGTTGTAAACACGGAGATGCTGACACCACCTTTGCCTCATAACTCCCAGAAGATTCCAGTCTGGTTTTTCACATTCTCTTCCCTCACAGGCTGCTGCAGGGATCTTGTCGAGTTGACACTCTGTACTCAGCCTGAGATAAGCCCCCACCCCCCACCGCCCAAGGTAAGCTCTATGCACAGTTATTCACTCAACTCCATTATCTATGCTGGTGCAGTGAACACACCAAAAATGAGCCCCCCTTTAAACATCCTTTTTTTGTACATGGAAACATCCCATTACACCACAACAATCCAAACAATCTTCATTACTGCTCTATCATCACTCCTGTTACCTGCTGTTCATCACCTCATCATTGTCATGCCGTGACATCACCCTTTGCAGGATAGGTGCTTATGGAAGATGGATGGATGGATGCTTATAATCAATTTACTGTGGGACAAAAAATTGTATTTTTCTGAGGAGGAAAATCCCTAGAAACACTGCAGGCGCACTTGAAATCCTCTGGTTCTAAGCCCATGTGACTGGTTGACCTGGACCCCTCTGCAGAACAGTGGGCTCGGTGGAGGATAAAAAGGGGATTTAACGCCTCTGATTAAAGCAAATTAATGCCTGGGATTAGCGCTGGGCTGTCTGGCCAGCATTCCCCAGAGTCACAGCGGGCTGGGGAGGGCTGTTGGCTGGCCATATCCTGTGCAATATTACGAGCTCTGAAGAATTTCCACTGTGATGGACATGTCCAGACACCACTTACATCTTAAGGACTAAAGGCACAAGCAAAACACTAAAGAGGGCACTCTTTAAGATTGGCAATCGCCATAATGTGGGCCAGACTCGAGCCAGAACCCATCAGAAAAGCAGTGTTTGTGAAACACATACCATCAGTAGTGCTGGTCCTGATACCCACATTCACATTTCACATTCTTCCAACACCACGCACCAGCCATACACCAAGCATCTCACCCCTCGACCTTCTGGGAATTTACACCGATCGGGTGAAGTGAACAACACTGACCATCGTCGTTAATATGGCACCTGTCAAGGGTGCCATTATATATTAGGCAAGCAAACAGTCAGTTATTGAATCTGATGTGGTGGGAGCTGGAGAAATGGGCAGGGATGGGTAAGGATCTGAGGGCCAAATCGTGATGGCTGGATGACTGTTTCGGCAGGTCTTGTGGGGTGTTCCCGGTCAGTAGTGGTCAGTACCTACAAGATGCGGTCCAAAGAAGGCCAACCGGTGAACCAGTGACGGGGTCATGGGCAACCAAGGCTCACTGATGTGTGTGGGGAGCACCTGGTCCGATCCCACAGGAAAGCTAAGAGTTAATGCTGTGACTATGACAGAAAGGTGTCAGAATACACAATCCATTGCAGCTTGCTGTGTCGGGGGCTGCGTAGCTGCAGACCAGTCAGTGTGCTTATGCTGACCCTTCTCCATTGGTGAAACAGCCTACAGTGGGCATGTGGGCATCAGGACTGGACCATGGAGCGATGGAAGAAGGCGGCCTGTCCTGATAAGTGATGTTTTCTCTTACATCATATGGATGGTCAGTTGGCAATGTTCTGCTGGGAAACCTTGGGTCCTGGTATTCATGTGGGTGTTACTTCGACACATCCAAACGTTATTGGAGACCAAGGTGTTGACTTGGCCTCCAAATTCCCCAGATCGCAATCCAGTTGTGCATCTTTGGGATGTGTTGTACAAATAAATCTGATCCACAGAGGCACCTTGCAACTTACAGGGCTTAAAGGACACCTACAGAGGTCTTGTGGAGTCCAGGCCTCAAAGTTTCAGATCTGTTTGAAGGCTTATGAGGGGCCCTCCCTGATGGTCATATTGTACAGCAGCAAGGAGCAGGATCACCACACCTTAACATCCTAACATGGCTTAGCAGCTTTAAGATACATTCATAATAAACATTATGCAATTCTTACAATGTGCCATTATCATATAATGTTTGTTATTAAACATGATATAAAAATATGTTACCATGTTAATGTATGCTTACATGCAGTCATGTTCATAATGCTTTATGAATGCATCATAAAGTGTTACGAGCGTGGTCATAGATTCTTAAAAACACAGCACTCACAGAAAGTGCACCAAAATATTTTCTCAACTGAATAAAGCATCACATGCCTACATTATGACCATCACTTTCAATAAAGACATCAGTACTAGTCATGATGAATGTGTGTAATAATGCCTTACAGCGCTATCTAACAACTGTGTCTCGGGTTTAATGCAGCAGGGTAATGCTAGCAAGCCAAGGTTAAAAATGCACTCCCCTGTCGGCCGCTGTTGCATTCATCTCGGGTGACAGAGTGAAGGCGTGATTAAAGCATGCATGCGCACAGGGACTGGGGCTGGGGGCAGGGATGGCACCAGAGACAATGCCAGTGAACAGCCAAGGAAGCCTAGGTCCCGGGAGCTGCCCCCTTCTGCACGCACGAGCTGGCATGCATGGAAACTGTAAGCTACTCTGGATGAGGAAAAACCATCAGCAAAGCAATTACATGCAAAGGTAATGAAGGTATAAAGCGGGCCGCCCACAAACCGGCAGGGAGAATCACCTCCCCAGCACTCGCTCGGAGGAGCCTGGGAAACGGGGGCAGTGGAACAGCAGTGGCGTAATTAGCAGTAAGCCCCTCTCTACTTTGAACCCCCCCACCCGTGTAGTCCCCTGTTTTAAACCCCGCCTGAGCTTTCCGCCGTAGCAGTCTCATCGTAATGCGTCAGACGACCATTTCGGTCCTGTGCCGGATGCTGGACGCTGGATTATCCCTGGCTCTACATAAAGATGTTTTTGTGAGGGCTCTAATGTGCTACGTCAGAGCATAGTCATTTTCCTGATGGGCTCGGAATAATTCAATTATTTCTTATAAGGAATGGAGAGAGAGGCGGGTGCGATGGTCACGTGCACCGAGCGCCATTGGTTTTCAGTCGGGAACATTTGACAGAACTGTTTGCACTACTTGTGGAGGATGGTGATTGCACACTTAACACGATGTGAAGAATCCAATTTTTTGTTCTCATTTCTATTTTTTCACACAGCTGGTTCCGGGCTTGTTCCATCCTTCATTAGACTGGTCGACATTGATTGATGGAACATGCATGCAGAACAACATAGTCCTGTGAAGCTTCATAGCTCTGGAGATGAGGGGACAAGGAGCCAGATCTTTCCATCAGCAGTGAAGCCACTTCCAGCACGTATTGGATTTATGAGTACAAGAGTCTCATTATGTTCTGTGACTGAGTTTCAGTCACTCTTCTGGTGTCAAACGTAAATAAAGAGACTAGAAGGCTATAGGGAACAGATGAAAAATTACTGGAGTAGCAAATTACTCCACAGCAAAATAATGGTGGTGTTTGCCTTTGCAGCCATAGTATGTTACCATTAATTACTATAATAGAAGTGTGAATTCGTCCTCTGTTATTGAATGAAATGCAGTGAGTTTTGGTCGTAAATGGAAGCCACACTGTATCTGTAGCTGTTCCCATAACAGAGATCCATCACTTGGTGCTAGCTGGCATCGACTGGTCAGCATTACTTACCAGTAGCTACTGACACACCAGCTCCAAACTTCAAAAGCAAAGCAAGTTGGTCTGAAATATTCCCCCGCCTTGGGATTTTTGTAAGAGCAAGACACCCCCCCAGAATCAGTGATGTATAAGGATACTAAGATTTCGGTTGAGTCATCTCCCTGTTCATCCACAGTACAGAATGCTACAGAATAACAATAACAATGCTACAGCACCTCAGACTGAAGCAATAAAACACTCACTGTACACGATGCGCCCATAACGATTGTACCCACTGAATTACCAATTAATACAAAATAAATATGATGCCGTTCTGCCATGGCCAAAAACAGTGCCTTTCTAAGAGCTGTAGTAACCTTCGGAAAGACGTGACCAGTAAGACAGGCAGTTGGAGACATGCATGCATTCAGCAACATGCCATAAAAGCCTGTTTGCAAAAGGCTGTGCTCAGTGTTGGCTTTCATACCACACCGTCTGCTAGTGCCCCCTACTGGTGGAATAAATAAAAACTGTTGGGGTACAATAGAAATGAATAGAGAAATGAATAACAAGGAGATACTCTCTGTATGTTTATATCCAAAGCTTACTGTCTATATAGTTGCTGTGCTTTTCGTTAGACGTAACACATCACGACCCTGTATTTAGTTACTGATAACGGACGGTTTGGCCGATTTCAGGTCTGGCTACCGGCTCGAAGGTACGGCGATTTCTGCATTCCTCATTCTGCAGCACAGCTGAAGGCTGGCATTGAAGTGAGATCTATGAGAGACGCGTGACTGCGGGGACGTGCAGCAATGGGATATTCACATACGGTGACACGTTCACCTCCCTGAATTTGTGTTAATGTGAGGTCATCCTGAGACAGGGTTTGTGAGAATAATAATCACTTATATGGATTGCTGCTGGTGAACACTACCAGGGAACCTTCTTCCTATTGTATATGAATATGATCAGTTTTACAAACAGTTTGCATTGCACTTCTGTCACCCTTCCGATGCTCTAAAACCTAAAATGTAAATGACTGTTTTGATTCCCCATGGTTTTTTATAAACAACTGCCAGCCCCTTCCTTTAAAAAGTCTGACGTACCTGATAGCAAGCATCAGAGAAAAAGGCAGAGATCTGCATCCCCCCCTCCCTTCTGAGCCACTGAAGAGGCTGCAGATGAGAGGAGAAGGCCTTGTACCTCGCTAAAACGCCTCAGAGAGCTTTCTGAAAGCTCGCATGCAAATGGGCGCCCTCAGGCTCACCGCCTCGCGTGGAGACGGCAGCCTTGAGAATGCTGAGCACAGCCCATCCCCGGCAGAAACATTCTTCTACTGTATCTAATCTAATTGGAGGGAATAATGATGGCCCTGGCTGTATCTGCAGCACTTACAGCACAGCTGGCAGAGAAATAACCATAAAGTTTATCCATGCCTCCTTTACCCTTTATCCATACCTCCTTTACCCTTTATCTATACCACCTTAATCCTTTATCTAAACCTCCTTAATCCTTTAACTATATCGCTCACAATCAGGGGTAATCGTTTCGTGACCTTTTCCAATGGAGCAGTTCTAACTTCTGAACATCATACAATTTTTATGCTTCCTCACTAGAATTTTATACTCCATCACTTTCAGTCCCTCTAGACCCAAATGGATTCCCCAACCTCCTCCTCGAAAGATCATTGCCACCTCACCTAATAGATTATGTTCCTGAAATGTCAATATGTTTTCTCACCACGGCAAAGTGCAGAGCTATCAAGTCATTTTCTCTTTTTTCCTGTACCGACCCACAAACACAGTCAGTTACATGCATGCGTCTCTAAAATAAGAGATGTAAACATTCCAGAAGCTGGGGTTTACTTTTAAAATGCAGGACTCAATGTTCTGTCTTTTGTTTATACATAAACAAGTTGCTTGCAATTTACATAAATAAACTGGTTTTACTTTACGTTCAGTTAACTCACAAAACTTTTGTTTACATGCTTACAAAACTATAGTTTGGCGTAAAGAGGCACTATGCTGTCCTTCCTTGGGTGCTCATTCTGATCGATGGCTGTACAGCTTAACCGGACAAATGTCATTTAAAGCTACATACAAACCCAACTATTTACGTAGCTTACCTGGAGTTATTTGTGTGGCTTACAGTTTTTCACTTTTATAAGTGTACTCATACCTTATTTATAAGCTGAATATTTGGTTAAATGTAGTTCTCATGGCTGCGACAGTGTCCTTTCTTGGGTTTGAAATTGCACATTTATTTGGCACACGTCAGGTCTTAATCAGCTGGCACACACAGACCCACGCAGGAGAACCCCTCCAGATTGGTATCATTAGGGATGCTCATTAGGAGAGCGTGGTTCGCCGTGTGGCATTACCCATAGTCTCCTTCATCCCCATTATCAGCCTCAGCATTCCGTGTTAAGAGGAGACCGGCTAACCGATATGCATTCAGCCAGCCGGCCTTCGTATGTCTTGAAGAAGGGAGTATTTGCACGTGCTGCAGCCTGGAGAGCAGCCAGCGACAGCACATTTGTGGGCGTTTTTGCAGCACGGCACCGCACAGGCTGACGACTGACCCGACGACTGACCCGACGACTGACCTGACGACTGACCTGAAGGGACATGGTGCTTGTGTGACACGTGCCACTGACATGCTCCCCGTCAGTGCTCCCAGCGTGTGACAGCCGTGCGCGCTGTGGTCTGCCGCGTTCACTGAGCCCTGTCCGTCATGTGACACAGTCATCGCTTCACTTGCTTGTTTCATGCCCCCTCTGCCTCCGCCCCCCCCAGAGCTCATCAGGCATGTCAGCTGCCTGCTGGCCCTAACTGCCAGCCACCCGCATGTCACCCAAAGTGACGTATGAAAGGAGCTGTGACCAGTCACCTGAGGGCTCAGCATTACATGTGTCCCTCCTCTCTTCAGCTCAGTGGGATTGCAGTGCCGACACCTTGACATGCTGGGAGACGACTGTGTTTCCATTACCACCATAAATAATGCAAAGGAGCATGAACACTAAGATTATATCAGAGATAATGCTATACTCATATATTATTGTAGCTATGATATTTCTCTGTGCATTTTATCATTGATTTTTACAGTACACAATGAGCTTTAATGACCTTTAATGACCTTTCATCCAGAGCGGAATACAGCGTTCTTCAGTGACCATGCCCAGAGCACCAGTTCTGGCTCTGCTCCATCCCAGGAACCAGCAAAGACAGAGCCCGCCTTCATGTGCTTGGATGGGCAGTTTAGGCTCCTTTTCACTTAGCTGTTGTCCATTTCCTGCTCAGGGGTGCGTCTCCCAAAACCGTGGATGCTGAATACATGAGCAACTTATATAGTTGGAATCATGCAACTGAATGGTTCTATGTAAGCTGATAATGTGGTTTTGGGAAACATTGCAGTTTGTGCAGTACACCATCAATTTCCCATAACTTCCTGTGTGGTGAGCAAGTCCATTTTTAAGGTGAAAGTGATTAATTGTCATTATTAACACACCACACCATGTACAACAACAAAATGTGTCCTCTGCATTTAACCCGCGTGTGACACAGCAGTGGGCAGCTAATTCAGCCCCCAGGGAGCAGCACCATGCTCAGGGTATCTCAGTGGTACCTTGCAGGCCGGGAATTCCCGAGAACTCCAGAACGTGCTGCATTTCCTGTATAATTTGCAGATCTCCTGAAAACCCAGCAGCTTCATCCCAGTACTAACTGGGAAGGAGAAGTCCACAGGCGCACTCCTTGGGGGCAGTGAGAGGCAGTGTATCTGTGGCTGTGTCCCAATTCAGGGCCTGCGCCCTTCTCCGGCGCAAGGCCATCACAGGGGCGCAAGGCCGTCCCAATTCGAAGGCTCCTTCAATGTGGTCTAGAATCACGTCCCTTTGCCGATTCGTGAAGGATCCACCTCATAGATCCTTCGCAGCCCAACATATTCCAAGATTCACTGGGCAGAGGTAAAGTGGGTGTGTCCCGGCTAGGCGATAGCACTTCGTGACTGAAGGTTAAGGGCAGGAAAAGATCCGTAGGCCAGGCCGTCCCATTTGATAACACTTCCTGTTCGACCTTCGAAGGACGCTGCCTACAAAGGCTACACCTGCCTAGACCGTGTCCTTCGCTCACTCCTTACCATCATGTGTCCCCCCCGCCTCTTGTTTCCCTGCAATCGCGCCTGTGATCAGAGCTTACACACATCAGCGCAGCCGGAGTTCTCTGATGCACACGAAGGAGCCTTGGCTGTGAATGATCTATGTGCACTGCAAAGGAACACCAGAGAGGCAGCTGGCATTCAGATCCTGCACCGTGACTATGCTTTTCAAAAATGTCTTCTAAATAATATAAACAAATGTACAACTGCCACAAAAGCCTGAGCACAGCCTTGGTTTGTCACCGACGGCACCACATTACATGCTTGTGTAAAATCTGCTAATAAATATATGAGGCATGAAAGCACTGCCATACATAAGCCATACATTTTGCAGCAACACGGTGGAATATAACGCCTGTGCCTTTATCATCCACTGTTGTCTGCAGAAGGGATCCTAGGGCACTGATATGGCAGTGAGCATGGGCCATCTTTCCACACCTGCCTCTGCCAGTAAGATCACTGCA
>JAODKL010000129.1:219030-229654 GCA_026780765.1 Petrocephalus schoutedeni
GGACAGTACCCCATCCCTCTCCACCCCCCACAGCCCAGTGACACCAGTAGCTCTGCTGCGGCATGCTGTTAATTACACTTGAATATTTTGACAAGGCAAGGCCAAACAAGGTCTCCAAGCTTCCTCTCCTCAGTTTAGGCTTGTCATGCCCCTGTTCACGTTGTGTACACACATGAGCACCCGTGCTTTTGTTTGGGAGCCTGTGTGCACCTCAAATACAGCCTCAGTTTCTCCTTGATCCGCATGTTGACAGTAATTAATGCTGAGGTGTGAGATTTCCCCGTGCACACTTACAGAAAGTGGGAGTGGAGGCACGTTTCGACAAACAGGGGAAAGGGCTCCTCCGTATACGCCACCTTCACATCTGTCACTCTCCTTCGCATGAGACGAACAATTACGGTCTGTGTGGCAGGCAGGAGTTGGCTGAAGGAAAACAGCTCTTTAATTCCAATCATTTGCACTCTCTGTGCCCTGGGGATTTAACACTACCGATCAGACAGCTGCCTCCACGCTCTGTGACAGCCTTTCGACATGCGAGAGCGTGTGATCTTCCTCAGGAAAACGAAGGTTCGTTCAGCGGTGATACTCTCCGTCACCCCCTTCAGCCGACAGCTCGCGCCGCGATTCCGCTCTTCTGCGGTTTTCAAAAAGTGCACGTACGTAAACACAGCGTATTCAAATTACGCTTGCCGCATTTTGAAATTTCACGCTGAAAGCAATTGGGAGCCAAGGTTCAAAGAAAGTGCAGCTCTCTGTGCAGAACCAGGTGCAAAATAATTAATGCAGCCATTTAAATATCCGTCATGAGCAGTGGCAATGAGTGGAAGAAAGTAGTAATGATTTATCTTGCAGACTTGGTCGTGAGGTGTACAGAGCCTGCACATAACCACAGAAACTGCTGCTTAAAATGTGACAAAGGCATTCAGCCACCAACTTACCCCAGGCACAGGAAACACAAATCAGAAATGCATCAAGTGAATCTGTGCTTCTTGCTAATTTTTAGCATTTCAAATAATATTTGTAAATAATTACAATCTCTAAATTATCTTCCAAAGCTTAGAAACATCTGATTAATCCCTTTAAAACAAGGCAAAATTGCAAACACAAGATTTCACTGACCTCGCTGCTCCCAAGATATTTGTGAGACTGCCGACTATGAGGTTTTACTACGGATTCCTGGGGTATTATGCTAGAAATCACACCTCACACTGCTATAGGTGGAACATATCGAGTGTAGTACTTGATCAGAAGTAATTTTATTTTGATTTAGAGCAAAAGATTCCTGGGGTGTTTTATAGACAAATCATTCAGAGTCATTTGTGCATGTTCCGGAGCACTTTTGTTCAATACAGGTTTCATTTGTCTGCCTTCCTGGGATGGGCGTTCAGGAAAAAACCGCATTTAAAAGTAAATTAATAAAACAAATGCCTGGTGAACATAAAGCCCTGTGCGTTGTACAATCAAATTAAATCACAATGTCACGTTCCGCATGACAGCACTTACATTCATTTACTTGACTGATTTTACCCAGTGACACAATCAGAGCAGGGCCCAGCCAACTGAAAAATGTATTTTTCATTTACTTTAATGGAAATTCATTCACACTGCTTTCCATGCTGGTGTTCCACACTGATTCTGAGAAGAGGTTCTAATGCCTATCGCCTTTAATGCCCGAGTTATTCCCACAATGGGGAGGACAGGCATGTCGGCCTACTGGGAAGGGCTGCAAGCAGCAATCAGGGCAGGCACAGCTGTGTCAAGAAGATGACCCGGAAAGTTAGGAAAAATGCTGCTGTGGCTCCAAACCTGTTATCTCTCCGAACACTTAAAGATTATTTTCCGTTCCTCCTCCTGTTATTTTCTCCGGAGCACTTGTGGAAAGAGAGAGGGAGTGATAGAGGCTGTTGCCAGGTAGTGTGTGGCAACTGAGTGCAGAGATTCGCTAACTTTATTTAATTAAATCCTGCGGTCAAATTTTCCCTCCAGCTCTCCTGTCAGTGGGACTGCCTCTGGCTGTTTCTGATTGGTACTCAGGGAGATCAGCCAACCGGGGAATCCCCTTCCCCAGTCCATCTTCCTTTCATCCTTCAATTGCCTCGTGCCTGTGCTGCCTCCCAAACTCACAGCTCTACCCCTTGGAAGTCCCACTCGGGCTCCAGGAGATACTGGGCTTTGGGCTTACACGTGTACAGTAGCTAACAGAGCCCTCTATGTGTACAGCAAGAGAACGGGGCCTACGAGTTTTACAGGCACAACACCCAGAACTTTGTTTCACAACTGTGTTTATTCTAAGCCAATGCACTCCCTTTTTCTACCAAAAGCCAGAGCTTCAGAACCACAAATAATTCAATAACAGGAGAAGAAAAAAAGAGAACGCAGGCTGTTTCCTCCTAGAAGTTATGGAAGACAGAGATCCTCTGCTCACTGCCATGCTCCACTTTGCCATTATATACAATGCGGAGGGTCATGTTAAACTGGCAGGGTTTGCTCGTGGAACCAGAGGAAGAAACAAGGTCAACACATAAGGAGTGACGGGCAGTGGGGGGGGGTAACGTTAGTTGCCGCCTTCAAATCCCTCCAAGAGCCCTCACTCCAATAGTCTTGTGATAGAAGGACTTGTTACAGTCTTCAGTGTCTGCGGATTTAAAGCTGTGATGTACGTCACAGTTATGCTGTCAGAAAGCCTGGGTTCTGTTTCAATACCCGAATGTCCATCATTACATGTTACTAGGATAAAATGCTGAGACCCTGAGGGAATGTTCACTGGCATCATTTCAGTTTTGCTGCCAGGCAATATGTCTAGGAGGGTTTCAATATCCTAAGCAAATGGGTCAGATATTATCTGTGCTTATTACTGATTGGCAGGGCATGCAGATTTATGAAAAGTAAGCCATCTCAAGTAAAACAAGTCAATACACCCACATGTTCACCCACAATTCAATACTAAATAAAAAATATTCCAAATTAAATTTTAGGCTATTTTAATACAGTTTAAATAGTGTTCAGGTGGAATTATTTACACTAGGCACTATTAATAAAGAGATTTTAATTTGTCAGATTTTCCCAGTCAAAGTCATGAAGATACTGGATAACGAAGCCTATGGTTGCTGGTACAGAAATGCTTCTATAAACAGCAGCATGTATCATCTTTGGCTGGGAGTCAGCCTGAGGAGATCACACCTGGCTGTCAGAGGGAGACTGTTAATCACCCCTTAGGGCACCATCCATCCAACATCCCACAACCAGCCATTTATCCTGGGCTGGGCCACAGGGGGCCTGCAGCCGATGCCAGACTGTGGGAAGAAACCCACACGGCACGGGGAGGACGTCAGTAAAGGGGGGGATTCGAACCCCGAATCCTGGGAGTGTGTGGCGGTGGTACCCACTGAGCCACTGTGCTGTTAGTAGCAGTGTATCATAAGGGGGCAATGAGCTGGGTTTGGGGCAGCAGCTGAAGGCCATATATAGCAGGATGGTTTCTAGGATATTATCATGATCCCTTGCTAGGCCGGATTAACCCCTCCCCAAAACCTGCTATATAAACAATAAAAGCCGTCATAGCTTTAGAAAGCTGCATATTTTCATCATGCATGCCCTACTTTAAGGTATTTGCATGCATGTCCCCCCTACTGTCCCATTTCACTGGGAATGCTACTGTTCTTTTTTTCTATCACACACTGTCTTCACCAGTTCCAGGAGGCCCTGACTTATGCCGCACTATGTGACATTAATGTTACCATAACGGTAAATAGGAATGTTCTCCTGAAGCCTCGATGGTTACTCGATTTCAGTTCAATTAAATTTTATTTGTACAGTGCATTTTCACATTACATTGCCTCAAAGCGCTTTACATTATCTCTGCCCAGAGCCCCCACTGAGCAAGCCAGAGGCAAGAGTGGCGAAGGAAAACTCCCTAGAAGGAAGAAACCTTGGGAGGAACCAGAGCCAAAGGGGGAGCCCATCCTCCAGGGGCCGGCAGAGGAGTGAGAATGACTCAAATGAGAAAGATTCACATCTTGGGATAGACTTGGACAGAAGGAGTAGTTTCTTATCAGAGTGCTGCTACTGGTGACAACAGCCTTCATGCTCAGGCAGACTGAGACCTAGGGCTGAATGGTATGGGGAAAATATCTAATCGTGATTTTTCGGACAGATATTGCAATTTGATTCGTGATATGTTTTTCATAAGTCAAGTATTCAGTTCAACATTCAGTGTGCATTAGATTTAAAACATATGACTTGGCATCACCACATGAAATACCATTAAAATATCAACTGGTCTATATTCTAATGCAATATAGAGAAAAATATGATTTGCTTCCAACATGTATTTATTACTTTTTCTAAATTAGCAGAGAACAAAGATAGATTAGTTATCGCAAAAACTGTAACTGTATTAAGTTAAAGTTAATAATAAAACAATTCCAGTAAGAAAAAAAGAAACAGGGACCTGGCAGCTGACCCTGCTTGGACCCCAAATAATAGGACCTTTCTGTAAATAACCACTGACCAGGAGACAGGTAGCTAATTCACTTATAGCTCAGCAGTGCAATCAATATTTTTTCACACCTCACATGTATCGCTTTCCTGTGGTTTCATGTTTTTGCTGCTTGTGGGCGTATTCGCAGTTGCCTTGGGCCACTTCTGTCTGGTGAACATGACTGGCACGCGAGGAGCACAGCACTCCTCTTTGGTGAGAATGACTGTCACACAAGGAGGTCAGTGTGAATTGGTAACGATACTCAGGACAGTTTTAAACCCTGGGTCTGACGTGCTGTATAATGTATACCCTACAGTAAATCGCAGCCTTTGCAATTTACTAATCGTGCTGTTTATAATCGCCATTTTGATTTGAAATGGTTGTGGCTAGGACCGGGCTACTGGGCTGAAGCCCTGGACATTCTCTATATAGCCCCGAACCCATCCTGCCGGCCATAGATTACACAACCTTTTGAAAGGTGCAGGACCATGGCATAGTTTAACATAAGTCTGACCATTTGGATGCTGGACTCCTGTCCTTGGCAATCCCCTGGCCCATCTCCCCACCATTTTATGAACTTCTGCAGGGCTACTGTTCAACCATATCATTTTGATTCTCATGAAATGAACATAAGCACAGGCACACTCACCTCAACAATGTTCCCTGATCTTGTGCTTTTCAAATACTTTTTAGGATATGAGAGTTAAAACTGATGTTGATATTATAGTTAACCTGGTTAACCCAAGTACCTTGCTGTTTAATTACGTTGTAGTTAATTAGCATAAAGTCTGAGATCACCATCATTTGTCATCACTTGGATTAGCCTACTGACAGACAGCTGACTGTATGTTAGCTGGCTAATGTTAAAGACAACTTTTCTGCTCATTAAAATCCATCCATCCATTTTCTGTAACCGGTTGTCCCATTCAAAGGCTCAAGGTTCAAAGATCTTGGAGGTTACAGGGGCAAAGCAGGGAGCAGCCCAGGATAGGACACCAGCACATTGCAGACATTAAAATCCAATGATTTTTAATATAAAAAAATATTTAACATTTCATATTTATGCATTTTAAGCGTGTTTAATCAGAGGGGTCTGTCTTTGATAAAACTTGTGCTAGAAATAAAATCAAAAAGGCTTTATAATAAGTGGAATCATTGTCATTGTCAGCTCTGTGTGATAATAGTTGTCACTGTAGCTTTGCATATGAACTCCTGTACTAATGTTGAATATTTAGGAACTACATGACTGCCTTTCTCTTCTCAGAGAGGTTGCGAAGGAAAGGGGATGCTAGGATAGAACAGAGTATGGGGGGAGGGCAGGTAGACGACATGTCTCTAACCCCCCTGATATCCATACGCCCCAGACATGCCGCCTCATCACACTTTCCCACAGCTTTTCCCGGCCCATCAGCCCTTGGGCTTATAGGAACAATCACCAATGTTATATTAATATTATGAAAACTGGGTGCACGCATGAAGCTCAGGGCATTTTTGTGGCAAATAGCAACCCCAACCTAGATACAGGCAGAAGTGCAAAGTTGACTATGACAGTGTGGGGATTTACATTCACACATCCTGCATCTGTGAAACGTGCCAAACGTGTCAAAAAATGTTCTTGTCCCTGAAGAGAAGAAGGTAGGCCAATGTCCAGGGCTGGAGACAGCCAGAGCCCAGGGAAAGGAACCCTGATGGACAGAAGGTTATGATGTTTGCCTTGTCATCCACAACTGGATAGAGAGTTCACTAGAGTAGGAAAAACCACAGACTGCTGCAGCACTATTGCAATGTTGCATGAATGTCACAGAAACATCGTACACATCCCGGCTTCTAGGACACAGACCTAATTTCCCTTATTACTGTACAACGCCCCACTCCAGTCAATAGTACACAGGGCCAGAGCTATTCCCGATCATATTAATCTCCGGGCTTTTATCAGAGCTGGCTAAACCGGTGTCCTTAGGAGACATTAGTGATCAATTACAGTGTTCCTAGGTGGTCTGCGATCAATAGTACCCACAACCAAGTGTGCAACAAAAAACCAAGGGGAAACAGAATGATTACGTCACCAAAAAAAAAAAAAAGAACTTCATTTGGAAATCTGACGCACTGCTGCTGCATCTAAATATTTAATCAGAGTGTCTAGAAATTAAAAGGCCGGTGAGAGACGGCTGGGTGGCTCCCGTCTCTGTGGACCATGAAGGAAGATAAAAACAGGAAATAAAAGGTCTCTAGCTTGCACCCATTTTTATTTATCTCCCTTTACTGATTTTAATTAGAAAGCACTTGATAATAGACAATTATCTGAAGCAGCCTGTGACACATCAGTACCTAGAAGACTGATCGGAGGCAGCATGCGGCTCCTTAGCGATACCGAGCCTTTCGCAGCAAAAAGCTGTGGCAAAACAGTGACACCATGTGGCTAGGGAGGGATCTGCAAGCTGAGCTGGCAGAAGACTGACACCAACACCGTTATACGTAAGTGATATGTGAAGAGGCCATGCCATTGTAGAGCCACACTATACCTGATAATCCTTATAAACACAAACCACCTTTCAGTCATGAAATGGCCCTTTCCAAAAGAAAAAATATTACCATGGTTTTACTGATAAGGTTTGAAAATTATAACCATGGTTACCAGCAACAAGTCAGGTGTTCATTAGCATGTGGATACCATATCCATCTTCTGAAACTGCTATCCTTCTGGGTCGCGTGGAGTCCGGAGCCAATCCCAGAAGCTACGGGCATGAGGTGGGGGAACAATCCAGGACGGGGCCAGCCCATAGGGGGCACACTCACACACACCTATGAGCAATTTCCAATCAGCATGTTTATGTTTTTCGACTGTGGGAGGAAACCAGAGTACCCAGTGGAAACCCCACAACAGCACAGGGAGAACATGCAAACTCCACACACATGGAACCTGGGCGGAGACCCTGGTCCCAGAGGTGTGAAGCAACAGGGCTAACCACAGCACCACCAAGCGACTCCAGATGCCTTATCATTAATACATAATAAATTCACCATCACATACAAACTCAACTATTCACATTACTGCCATATGAACAAACATATATATGCATGCACTCTGTGGCCGCTCCCTTAAGTACGCCCAGATACACCATCTAAGCTGTTATAATGCGTAGCTAATCGGTAACTGAGCCCGTTGCCCCTGTCTGTCAGCTGAAAGTCGCTCCTACAATTAGTAATTACAGGGGTGAGATTGGGGAGGATGGAAGCTGGATACATTGTAACTGGAGATGATGTCTCCAATTACAATGTATCCATCAAGGCAGCGATGGTGGGGGTGGGGGGATGGGGGGGGGGGGACAGGGTCCTGCCTCTCAGCACTTCAATCTGCCAGACAAAGCTGGTGCACCCGGACTCCAATAAACCAACATATGGCAAATCATGCAGTCTGCAGGAGATCTAATGTCTAATTTCATTCTAAGTAACATGCTTGTCCCCCAGGCTGCCTGACTATTATGCTGTTTTAATGTGGACACTCATTTCCGACAACCTAGAAAAGCTGAAGAAAGTGAAAGTGAAGAACCCAAGCCTCTGAAGTTGGGCTGCCAGAGCAGCAGAATATCGCCATCTGGTGGTCAATTTGTGCACATACTCCTTTCCTTGAGCCCATGTTAAAAACAGAATTCATGTGAACACTTATAGTAAACTGTTTTCTGAAATACACAATCAGTTGGATGGCAGTGGACCAGAAGGTCACCACAAATGGGAATATGCAGGGCCATGAACGCACTCAACATGGAGGGCTTTGCATTCCAGTTCAAGCACTGAAAATAAGCCTCTTTCTACACACTTATTAATCAACCCTGGGTACAGTCAACATGCGACAAAAAATTGAATGCAAGCCTAGCTCAGCAAGGAGGGGTGTGAACAAAATACCTAGGATGTGGTTGATAAATAATGAAAAGCAAGTGGGGTCCCAGGAGGACACCGCCATCCCATTGCAGAAAAAGACATGCACAGGCCACACAAATGTAATAAATATAATAATAACAGTTAAAGCAAAATTCAAATTTTAGCAGACATTTCTAAAGATTTTGTGTTCTATTTACAGAAAACTACTTTGAGTGGACAGCCTTGGTTGAGAAAATGATATTACGGTAATTAACTAAGAATCAGGCCCAGCACCCACATGGGCACTGAAGCCTCAGAGTAGGCACGCAGATAAGCACCAAATGCAATATGACTGCAATGGCTGCATAATGACTGCTGTCTGCCGCCGCCGGGGTTTCGCCACGGATGCCCCTGAGGGCCTCATCTGTCAGCAGCTATGCTGTGAGTCGGCACGCTCAGCAGTCCTGGAGTCCCAGAGGGGGGCGTCTCTGCGTGGACTGCATTCTTACAGCCGGGAGGCCGGTGAGACACTGATATGAGCCCCGACGTTAACCCCCCTGCCTGCTGCAGGGGCATGTGGTCTAACACTGTGACACTGACAGGGTGTTAAACAGACCTCAATAACGGCCCGGAAATGTGGATTGAACTGAATTCTTAACCAGCGCTTTGAGGGCATAATCTTACCCTGGCAAACACTGCATTATAACAAGTCAGGATCCAAAATTCCCTGTTACATGACTGACACAATCTGAATGTAACTATGTGTGCAAGGAAGGAGGGGCACTGAATTACAACTTACCGGCATTCAGAATATAGACATTGCATAACCATCCTCAACACATGCAAGCAAACACACACACACACACACACAAACATCTTTGTGGGGACTATCCATTCATTAGGAAAAACCCTAATCCCAACTATGACAACCTTAACTCCTACCCAGCCTTAATCTTACCCATAAGTACCTTTTGACATTTTTAGTTTTTTGGTTGCAATCATAGATTTTTATAAAATTGGTCCCCACGATGTAAAATATCAGGCTTTTATTACATTGTGGCAACATTTGGTCACCACAATGTAAAATATACATAACCCCCCCCCCCCACACACACACACAATCAGAAGGCACTGGGTTCAGAAGTGTAATTAGGTACATTGACTTCCATGCTACCAATATCTCTGCAATACGGAGGAGTAAGTGATGCCACTTCTTATCAGCTGAGGCCTGACTGCAGCTGCAGTGACTGCTGACTGAAACATAAAGTCTAAGCAGCACGCTGGAGGATAATCCCCCCTTTAATCATGCACATATATTTACTCTAAACCCGTCACACTTGAAAGTCATCACTCTGTGGGACGAACAGCTTCACTGCTCTTTTTTGTGTAGCACTGACTAGAAAGAATATGCTTTATATACTGCAGATTATAGCTTATCCCACCTTCACTCCCATCCCCGTGCCATTATAAAAGTAATTGGAATTGCAATGAGAAAGTCACAGAAGCATGCACAGGACTTATCAAGGGGAGGGCCATGTGTAACTTCCACTTTTGGCTGAAGCACTCCCCTCGCCGCTGTCCCACTGAACACTCCCACTTAGACCAAGACACCCGTTTCCATGCACAAGGAGTGATTAGTGTGAGGCTCCACATAGGAACACATGTGCCACCAAACAGCTCTGAAATGGAGCGTTTAGGTTGGTGAGGTGATATAAAGGCACAACAACATCAATTAAAATGGTCAAATTTTACATAGTGCTACATATTGCTATCAGGCTATTATACCTACATCATGCCAACATTTTTGCAACATATTATCCTTATTCTGCAAGAAGAAAATGTCATTATCATATGCTAGCCTTTTCTTGCTACTGTACGAGGGTGAGGGGGGATTAAAGATAGCAGAATTCAAATCTTCAAGCTGGCATAGACAAAGGAAGCACTCATAATAGTTGAAGATTAAGTGACATAATTTTTTTAAATTATGTCAGAGTCCATTTGTGGTAAAAACCCAAAACTCATAAGCGATGGGAGACACTGGCAAAGCAGGCCTAACAGGCAAGAGCGACAGGTACAATTCCAGTTTGGATTCCATGCATAAGAACTACAAGCCCAATGTAAAAGGAAAGTGCAAAAGGTATGGGTAAAAGTCCAATTTTAACGTCGATATCAAAAGCTCCAGGTAAAAGTTCAATGTAAAAGCCAATATCAAAAGCTCCAGGTAAAAGTCTAACGTAAAAGCCAAGTGCAAAAGCTACAGTCACAACCCTGATGAGCAAGCCAAGT
>JAODKL010000129.1:242924-258554 GCA_026780765.1 Petrocephalus schoutedeni
CTTTTGATCAATAGCAATTGTTGACTTTTCATAAAATCGATATCCATCCATCCATCCATCCATCCATCCATCCATCCTCTGTACCCACTTGTCCAGGACACTAACCCATTGCAGAGCAGACACACCATTAACACCAACAGATACTTTTGGTATCCCTAATTCACCTTAGCATGTTTTTGGACTGTGGAGGTAAACCGGGCCATGCCGAGGAAACCCCACGACGACAGGGGGAGAAGAAACACACTGCACACACTTGGAGACAGGCAACAATGTTGTGGTAATAGTGCTAACCACTGGACCTCTGAGCCGCCTCATAAAACCTATATTTCATTACTTGGTAAAGAAAGAGGAATTAAGACTTTCCTTTCCCTCATATCGTGCGTTATTTTTCAACATTCCTCCCTGCAGTTTATAAACCAGCTAGACAAGCTGAACACATGGGAAAGGACTTGAAATAGAGAATCAGGTGACAGAGACAGTCTGCGATATTAAAAGTGGCGGTCCTTAGGGTCAGTAGGGGTATGAGAATGGCACATGTCGCCTGGTTAAGACCAGCATCCTTGGGTGGCCAACAAGGCAATTGCTTAGCAACAGCCACCTGCTCTACTCTGTGAGTGCAGGAGGACTGCTGGTGGGAGGTAAAAGTGTTGGGAAAGATTAAATGAAAATGGCTGCAGCATGCTGGCCTGACTTTGTGCCTTAGCTCCCCTTTGTGGCTGTGATTATCCCAGCAGCTTTGTCCACTTCCTTTCTCTGCATCTGCCTTTGTTCTCATCAGGGGGTGTGGGCACCACTGGATCCTAGCCGTGTGACAGAGGGGCCCCTCTTTTGTCCACAACATGCATTTATTCTAAAAATGAATTTCTTTCATAGCACCTGATTAATTGAAGCAGCTTTACCAATTGAAGTGAAATTTTATAGTACAGCTATCCCTCATTTTAAACATCTCAGTGAAACATCCACGTTCATACATGAATGCTGGCAGGAGCTTAATATAGCTTTTTAAGCATCAAATATTTATTTATTCCTCAGACTCTTTCATCCTGAGCTACTGACCATATCTACAGCCAGATATGTCATAGAAGTCGCAGGCACTTCGCTCTGTGTCTTAGCAGGACCTCTGCTGGGACTCGGGCCGGCAGCCTTCAGTGTTTTAAATCCACATTCGTAACAACTATGCTGCTCAGTATCTGTATTATTATGGAGTCAAATTATTAGGGACATATTAATCTGACCTATGCTGATCTCCATCACTTTTTTCTAATGTTATTTACTGACAACCAATACCAAGCCATTGCTTCTGTTTGTGCCCCAGACTCTCCACAAACAAAGCTGCCATTTCCAAAGGTAAATACATATTTATTTCACACATTGCTAAAGTCTGTGTCAAAGTGATCCCTTTGGGCTAACAGATATGAACAAAGGCCGCATCCACAGAAACACAGAGCTCCCTAACTGTCTTCTCCTCACTTGAATCCTAAGATGTACCAGGAGTTATGCAACTTCTCAGCTTCTCTCCTGGCTGACATCTGGCTCTGGCAATAATACTAGATGATGCTAAAAACTACATGAGTCAGACAACATTTGTAATGCTATCCAAAATCGGTGGCGTACCTGCCTGAAGAGTGGACACCGCATGGCATGGCCTGACACATCAGTATTTTCCAGACAAACACAATAAACAAACTAACTAGCACAGAGATAAAGATGCATGCTAAATTACCTGTATGGCAGGAGCTCTTTTATTCATTGTGAAGCAAGGTTACCAGTTGGGTATGAATTACTCATGAGGGAAAAAGGGCATCAGCTGAATGATCTCAGCTCTGGCCGGGTTTGAGGGAAGCCCCTGGGTCCTGTGTGTTTTATTAGATTCAGATTCAGACTGAAAGCCCTTTCCTTCTGGCTTATTCGGCTCATAATGGAGAGGTAGGCATGAAGCGCTTTGAACTGACTGCCATTAATAAAGAGGAGAATGGAATTTAATCTGGGTTTCTTTTTTTAAGAATGTAATTTGAATGCAGGCATAACATTAGGGTAAAGATTACAGAGCGAGTCTTACTGACGCATCATCCAATCGAATTACGCATTCCACTGTGCCTAAAAGAATCTCTCCAACTGTGGTATCAACATTTTCCACGGACAGCTAATATGCCTGTCCTGTATGCACTAAGCTCATTCAGCCCCTTGTATCCTACCATTGACAGGAAAACAAATGCAATTTTAATCTTGTTTTAATATTACTGTATTTAAATTGCGCTCAGTGTAGATTTTGAGTGTGACTTTTCTTTAGTCTAAGTGTCCAGTCTCTTGTGGCAGTAACTATAGCAACAGAAAAAGTGGATGATCAAGTGAATGTGTGAGAGAGAAGAGGGAGAATGAAAATCAATGCTGCAGCATTGCCAAAAGGCTGCTTTTGATGGGAAGGTCAAGCTGGGAGGATGAAGGAAACAAGGGTATGAAGAACTGAAAACAGGCAAATGGGATTCTCTTTTATACACACACTCAATTGTACGCGCATATTTATAACATAATTGCACGCCAAGGACTTCCACACAGACATCTCACCCATGCAAGGTACTGGTGCATTATTAGAAACTTAGATCACACTGATTGCGGCTACACAGAGGTCACGGCCCACACTGGTGGAACATGGCCTGTTAAGCAATTGACACTACTCCCTCCAACTTCAGCACTTGGATATTGCTTGATCTTCTATATGTAGCAGAGTTATAGCATGCCATAAACAGGGTCAGTTTCCTCATATCCCACACCAAAATGAGTGTGCAATTGGCCTCACAGACCATAAACTGAGATGTTCCATGAGTGCCCCCCCAGGCCCTGTAAGCCAGGGCAGTACATAAGTGGATGAGGGTACTAAAACATAACATGTTGTTTTATGGCCCATGTTATTTTTTTCTCCATGGTGACATTCAATTTATATATATTTATAAGAGTTCAATATACTACAGCATTATTAAGCAGAGGTGTGAATCATTAAAATTAGAAGCCAAATGGCAGCTAAGCCTGTCAGTGTAAAGGTAAAGGCAATATTATTTTTCTTCACCCTGCTTGTGGAAAATGTACCCCTAATTTAAATCAGAGTGACCAGCAATACTGACATAAATTAAGAAACTACATGATGGCATAATAAGCATCACATTAACATTACTGCTACAGATGTGGGTTACTGGATTTGCTTGTATTTCATATGCATGAAAATGCCCTCTTCGCTCAGCAAACCAATACAGCGTAAAGCTCCGCCCAGCACACAAGAGGTGTCACCCCTGCGGTTCTCATGTCTGCTGCCCCATTAGTAGAATGTGCTCCCAAAACTCATCTGGTCATCAGATGTCTTGGGGCCCATCTCATCCATTAATTCCCCTACTAGCCTGGTGCCCTTCCCTGAATGTTCTTAATATTGCACTTTGAGCCATTGAATAGTGCAGCTCCTGCTCTAATTCTGCTTACACTTGTACCTGAGCATTCACTGGGAGCTCAGCCTTGCTGCACTTATGTCACGTCAAATGCTGATGGCATGAAAGTTTGCATTGTGCTTCTTGCCTCATTTGTAAGTCACTTTGGACAAAAGTGTCTGCTAAATGCATATGCAAATGTAACATCTGTAACATACCACAAAATAAATAAACTCACCGATTTCATTCTATAATTTTATTTTTAAATGTTTTCCTTATAATGGCAGACTACTTGAAACCATTCAGGACTTCTGTGTGGGAAACACCTCTGCAGGACCACTGATGGCCACAGACACTTTGTTTTCTTTACCGTGATCAGGAGATTAATTAATTATTCATTGCTTGAATTTTCACATTTGAAGGATGGATCTAAGAGCTATAGGTAAATGTAACAGCTTCAAGGGACCAGGGTGTTCAGTACAGTTTTTGGTAGTGTAACTCTTCCACTACAGCCCATCCACAAGCCCAGGCTGATCTACCGTCATCCCCCAGAGCCGAGACACGGGGCATAAGTCAGGCTCAGATCACCTTGCCCAGCATTTAATGAACTGGATGAATCAGGTCTTAAAAGAAAAATACCTACCAGATAGTCACCCTGGCCTAACTGTGGGATCGTGCTTCTCATCACAACAGGAACAGAGAGGTCACGGACAAAAGGAATTAATCTCCTTACAGAAGGTTCCCCATTATGATAACAACCCAGATAAATTTCCCCACAAAAAAGATGGGAAGTTTTTAATTGAAAACCATTGAGTTACAGCCCCTGGGTACAGAGATGGGGTACACACCACAGTCACACTATTACATTTGCCCTCCACCCCTTCTACAGGAAGAGGGGGGCAAATCTATCTTCAGACCCCCTCCTAGTTTTTTCCCTCAAAGAATCTTTTTAAACACAATACTGAAGAATCAAATTGCATATTTCTCTGTATTTTCCTCCACCTATGTTGAGACATTCCACTCGCCTTCCCCTTATTAAATCACGGGATCAAACGGGCTACCAGACATAAAGTAAGATCTGTGGCACTAGGACTGGAACTTTAGCGCCAGATGTGAGCATCAAAACAAAGGTGCTTTCGTAAAACTATTAGTCTTTAGTTTATTCAGAATTATCCATCCATCCATTTTCCAACCCACTTATCCTGTTCAGGGTCGCGGGGGGTCCGGAGCCTATCCCGGAAGCTACGGGCACGAGGCGGGGAACAACCCAGGATGGGGGGCCAGCCCACCGCAGGGCACACTCACACACCACTCACTCACACATACACACCTACGGGCAATTTAGGAACTTATTCAGAATTATTCCTTAGAAATTCTGACAGTGGTTAAGATGCTGAAGAGGGTACAGACAAAGGAATAGCCAGCTTAGTCCTGAGCACAGAGCTACAGTCCTCACAGAAAGTCTTTGGGTGCTTGCTTAATTCCGTAAGATATTGCAAATTTATTGGTTTTATTGGTCATTTGTTTTTGGGAGCTTTTTAGTATCACTTTAGTTTTAGTTATAACATAACAATAACATAAAATGCCAAACATTTGTGCTCGTTTCCATTGTGAGCCAGTGACTACAATCGTAATTAATAGTTAAATGGCAAGAACAGAACTGAGTTCTTGGTGGTTGTACTTAGTCAAAAAAATTCTGTCTGTGCAGAAGATATGTGCAGATATGTTAACATTGCTTGTCAATGGACTTTTGTTATGAAACCAATACATTTGCAACATTGTTACACAATTAGGGAGGCATCCCAAAACTTTCTGTGAATACTGTATAGGTGCAACATGAAAGATGACCTTCAAATTTTTCGGTTTTTCCTCTCTCATTGTCATAATCAACTATTAGAAAAATGGCAGCAACAAAATGCATGCCATGGCTGAATATATAAGGGCACGAACAAAGGTAACATTTACAGTCTGAAGGAGAAATCAAATCTCAGTCACCCACTGCTCCCCAGTCCCCGAAGTGAAACATCAAGATTTTTATTTAGAAGCATACATCTGAGCCGGAAATTCAGAGGAATGGGAACAATAATGTCGCTGGAAAAGCCTCTGGTTTTCATTATCTGAGTGGCACTAGTGAAATAGAGATATCACTTTTTTTTAAATAATATACCCACGTTCTGCTCCCTGGGAATTTTATTTGACTTGTAATGATTGTACGACGCGGTTTCGGAATGAGAAAATGCCACTAAATTGGGCCCTGCACTGCGCCATAGAAAACTCCATATATAATGTCAGCCATGATATGTGCTAGATGTTTAACTGGGCTTTGTGCCTGCCTAGAATGCAACATTTCCACTGGTTTTATAGCCCCGTGCTGAAGATTTACCAGCCAATGACACGTACGTAATGGACTGTATATAGAAAGATTAATTGATCTCCTGTTTCCTCAAGCTCAACCGCTAGACGTATCAGTTGCTCCCATTGAAACATAGAGATATTCATAGTTCAAGCCCGCTTAAACATGAACATACCTCCTGTGACTAAAAGCCAGCAAATCTGTTGGCACAGACAGTGAAACCTCTGGAACATATGTTCTAAAGTAAATGCACTTGAGAGATGCTTTACTTCTTTGCCATTATTTAGGCCCTTCTCCGGCACGAGAGTGCCGTAATTAGGGTGCTTATACTGGAGAGCTAAGTGAATCAATCACAGTGGGCAGTGCCTCCACGGAGCCATCAGCCATGGTGGGAGAACAGAACCTGGGAGCATGCTTCTGTCAGACCAGAGGAGTAACCAGGGGACCCAGAGGCAGGAAAGGGAAAGAAGAAAAAGGAGAAGAACCAAAGACAAAAGGGAGATAGACTATCTTAAGTGGTTATCTCTGGGCCTGCAGGACGCATTAAACACCCAGCAGCACTGATCAGACACTTCTCACCCCAAGGCGTCATGTGTGTGTACTACACAGAACACATAATTATAACTAGAAGGCATTCAAGCAGAACTCTTCTTAAATCTGTGCTGGACAGACATGGATATCAGGGCTAAACAAAGTGTGACTATCGGCCAGGTTCACCTGAGCTGCTGAGATGATAGACAGCCAGCCAGAGGCATTCATACAGCAAGAGCAATGATTCCCAACCCGGTCCTAGGGGATCCACAAACGCTCCACGCTTTTGCTCCCTCCCAGCTTCTGACAGAGCAAAAACATGGTCTGTCTGTGGGTTCCCTAAGACTGGATTGAGAAACACTGGGAAAGAGAGTTACAGCAACAATAATAACAGGGAAAAAATCCCAGGTCAGAGAGCATAACAACCATCATGGCAAAGCTCTAGGCTGCTCGAGTGGCAGCACTGGTCAGGATGGTCCACACCAGCAATCTCTCTACGCAAGGCTGCCTCCCCTGAAACCGCCTGCTATTTACTATTACAGCTGTCATCAGGACACTTAGTTGAGTAGGGGAGTGTCTAAATGCACAATCTATAGATGGCACTTGTTGGAGCATTAGGGCACGAAGGGAATTCATGAACTAGAAAATAAAAGCATAAAGCAATATGATTGAGTTAAACAGCAAACACCGGATTTTGCCCAGCTATGAGATTCCATTATAACTATCATTTTAAAGAGGACTGTGCCTTTATCTGATACGTGGTGTTGCCATGAGAGATGTGTATGCAGATAAGACCTGCGCTCATGTGTGCATGACAGTCTGTGTTATTGCTGCCTGCCTTTGCCCCAGACCCGCCGATGATGGGAGCAGACAGGCTGCATGCCTGAGACACAGCGACATATAAGGTCCTGGGGGGAGTCACACTCCCCTGGTGGCAGAAGATAAGCAGCAAAGCTTATCGCCCCTCATACAATGGAGGAGAATGAGCTTGGAGCCAGGAGCTGCCTGCATAGTTGCTGAAAGGAGCCAGGGAGCTGGAACAACGGCAGGCTGGTGTGTTGAATTTTCTTCTGCTGTACAGCTGGACGGGTGCCTGAGGCAGTGGCAGTGCGTGTGGGGACCAAGTAGGATCCTACTTTACCCTGTACTGTTTTATTCTGTGTGTGACTGGGGGCTATTTTAAGCAATAAATTACAGTTTTTTCATAGCTTTTGGCTTCTTAAGTATTTGAGTATAAGTGGGTTAATTTGTAAGGAAGTAATGTGAAATGTGAAATTATTATATGCAAATATGATGAGTAAATAGGTAAGGGCAGAGATTACAGCATTTAATAATAATATAATTATTATATTATATGACTTTGTACGCTCTCTATCATGCGGTTGGAATATCAGGCCCACTCACTAGCACAGGGCGCAGTCTGCTTTTAGAACATGGCTCCTAGCCTTCCATTCTCGTACTCCATGCTAGGAGTCCTGCAAGGGCTGCAGTTCAGTCTGGTAAGTCAGGTTATTATGGGGTGGTCTATGAATGTTCAACGCAAAACCATGTCGCAATTGGATCTTTATCATCTCACGTTTCATCGTTTTTGAGAAAAGTGTTTCCTGATTAAGAGGCCAAGCCATTTCTACACAGAAATCATAGATTGCAGACTAAGGTTTGTGCGTAACTGCTGTTCGCTTATGAAACAGACCAGGAGACCCCGAGGCCCCTAGTGGAGGAATAAATTGCCTTTGCTCCTCGAGGGAGGGAGGGAGACCAGCAGGGATTTATTCTGCAGCAAACGGAGCAGCTCCAGCAGGAAAGATTTCTTTGTTCATTCTATCAGCACTCTGCTCCCCAAAAGGTAGCTGTTCATTTTGCACTGTAAAATCTTCCAGGGGTGGAGCTGGTGAGAATCGGAGGTAGAGGAAAGTACTTCAGATTTACTTCAGAGATAAGCAAGTCCTGAACAGTCAAGTGCTGATCCTAAAATGGATGGCCACAAGTAACCAAACGCACACACTGAAATGGACTTTAACTGGGGACTAAAACAAGGAGGCGAACTGCCAACCACTGATTAAAATGTACAATTTATCAATTTAAAAATCATCCACTGGTCATAACATCAACAGCCCAACAGAAAACACTAATTTACTTGTAACCACATTACCCTTGTAATAAATACAGCTCTGGAAAAATGTAAGCGACTACAGCAATTTCACTCATTTCTCATTTTATGGGTGTGTCTTTGTATATTTTACAAACTACATATATTTTATTTTTGCAAACTAGCCTGGTTGTTCTTTGTTTCTCATTAATGAATTAATGAAGGACTTCTTCCTTGCTTTATGGGACCTCAGTCCTGCTTCTAGGAGCCTGATACGAAGCGTCCTAGCAGTGCACTTCACACCATTTAATGTTTGCCATTCCATTTGAAGGTCACTTGAGGTCACCCTACGATTTATGAAGCACTGCCGGATAAGTTGACGGTCGTCTCTGGCATTAGAAAGTCACTCTTGCCCTCTACCTGGCTGGTTCTTGGTCATTTCCAGTGTCTCCTGCTTCATTGTTATTGTGTACTATTGTCTTAGGAATTTGGAAGCAAGCTGCTGCTCAGTGTAGCCCCCTGCCAGCTGAACCAGGATTGAACTAGGATTTAAATTTTTTTTTAAATATAGAGTGGTTTCTTAATTTTTTTCCAGAGCTTAAGCAAAGATATCTAACAGGTAGTATGTGAATTCAATAGCAAGTAGCTGGGTACATACAAAACACCACCACTTAGCATTGTTTTTCACAGTATAAAGATGCTCTCTTTTTCCCTTCCTTCCCAGCCCCTCTACAAAATAATCAATCTCGAGACATTCCCATCAAGTACAAATCCAGCAATTTATCAAATTATTCCCGCAATGTGTTAAAATGTTTATTTACTCATCTCATTTCACTGTGAAGGCATTTTAATATGCATGTAACTCACCTCAATCCATTACCGTAACATACATAATTGTTATCACAGGAGTAATTCTGGGAGTAAACACCTCTAATGGGATAGCAGAATTAAAACGGTCTGTTGGTGTCCAGTAGAGGCTGAAATATGACTCTGTCGCTTTGTCCACACCAATTTTCTCCTTGCGGCATGATGATTGTGGCCTGGGATGCAGTAATAGAAACCCATACTGCCTCTGTCTGGTGTGCACAGACTCTTTATCTCAGTCATACACCAGGATGCACAAATACTGCATTAGAAGGCTGCCAGGTCACATGCCAGCAAAGGGCATCAGGGCAGCAGCCACTAGTAGACAGTGGCAGAAGGAGAAGATTATACCTACTAACAGGTATGGATCATCCATGCTTTTCTGCTTGAGGAGCATGTGCTAATGTGAGCCTAACACAAAAGCATGTCTATGGGCACATTTAGCATCTCTACAAGACTTAAAGTTCAGCGTATGTGTGAAGCTGCTCTGAGACTTAGACAAATGTAGATTTTGTTGATGCAGCCGAGATTATTAGGTCCAGTGGACATTATGTGCATCAGCGTGCATGTCCATGTGTCAAGGAAATTGACTAGGCGTTTCCAGTAGGTGGCAGCACTGACTTTAGCAAAGCAGAGGTCAATGCAGAAAGAGTAGAATACTAGTTGTGCGGGAGGGGTCCTGGCTAATTTTGTCACCAACAATGCTAAACACGGTATGCAGTATTACTGTAAGAACTTGTTTATAAAGGTTTAGCCACTTCATTACACTGCAGTACATATTACAATTGCAATACCGCTGCCCTCTGCTGGTCTGGTGGAATAACTTTGCTAACTATCTACTATCTAGCGCTCATGACCCTGCGTGGACCATAATGACGGGTGGAAAAGCGGAGCCCTGTATGGACTAGGCATCACACAAATGCCCACAGTCCACTGAATAGTAAACCTTATGGCTCATTGTTATGTTGTAAATTTCCAATTGCAGAGATCCATGCTCTTCAAGAAGCTTAAATCAATGCCACAAACATAGCTATCATTAGCATGCCAATGGAAGTGACAGCATCCCTTATAGTCAGTTAAGGATTTCACCCTATAGACTTATGATTAAGCAAGTCACCCAGGGGCCTACATGCAGAATATTTCTGCAGTCTTAGCAGTGCTCACTTTCTCCTTGCTGCCATTCTGCCGATATACCATCCACCTCTATGATCTTTTCATTTGCCCAGGAATGGATACCATCAGACTCGTGGACGGAGCATCTTTTACTGATTCACAAAGCTAGCTTTGACAGAGGGGAATTCTGAAACTGGCTGGAAAGACAAGTGGTAGTATTGCTTTTCATTACATCTTGCACATACAGTGAATATTTAATCATCATTTATATCAAAGAAACCAGAGATTCTTTCATTGATGACTTGAATGATTATGAAAGGAGACACACCTGCTTTCCTGGCTTGTGATTTGCTCATGAGTTTCTATTTATTTACTCCAACGACATTCACATCTCCATGTCTGGCACCGGCAGTTTGCCATAACTGCCAGAAAATGTGAATGGTATCAAAACCATTTAATTAAATAAAATATTTGGTCAGTCCCTTCAATCGCAGTTTGAATAAACTGCAGAGCTCAGATGATATTATACAACTTTCGAAAGGGATTAAAGCAAATGAAGTGAGGCATGTTAAAAATACCAGCCTCCTACAGTTAAATAAATCCTAGCAATTACTACACACTATAATGAGTGTGGGTTATTAATGTGATATTAATGAATACGAGCAGCACACACATATGGATTTATGAGGTTAAAAAGGGGAGGGGGGATTAAATCATTATGTCAGATTTATGTCTTGGTGATATTTACAGCTTTAATAAGATCCAGTAAGCAAAGCCCATAAAGCTTCCAATGATTTGCTTCAAGGCCCAGGGTCTGTGTCAGCACTATTCACCCTGTGGACGTGACCCTGTTTACATACACGCATCTCTAAACAGCAAACAGTGTCTCCAGCTAATCGTGACCTGACTGCAGCAAGTCATGCAGGAAGTATATTTCAATCCCAATTCATCCTGCTGGCTTTACGGTTAGTGGCACCAAAATCCTAATATTAACTGCCAATGATTGTGAAACAGAAAACAAATGTGATATAACAATTGCAAACAAATGACTGACCTTGACTGTTTTAGGTCTTTCACCCCATTTAAATATAAAATGTACCTACTGTCTAAGAACAGCAAAGTAACATCCACAGAAGAGGCCCTAACAGCACCAAGATCATTTAGAAATACAAACATAGGAAAAGTAGTTGGTTTGATATAAGAAAATGCAGTCACCTAGAACAATGACAGCATTCTGTTTGCTGTATTACCTACTGCTTTCATCTAAAATGTTTCCAAGAAACATGCAGTCCATATCTAGCTCTAATCTGGACATGTACATTCAAGATAAACATGTGGTAAGGGGAAATATTAAAATATCTTTAGTAACAGTACTCCTATGCAGTTCACAGAATATGTTGAAGTATGCAGTTTTCAGCCTTAGAACCCATTTTTAAACCCAGTGATTACATTACAGTTACTGTTCCCAAGAGCTCTAGGTATTGCACAGTTCACAGAAGCTGGGTAGACGGGGGAAAAATCACAGAACTAATTAAATGCTCATCACACATGATCTGCCTACAAAAACAGTAACAGATGAGCTAGTACTGCCGGAATTCTCCTCTGTGAGAACAGGCGGGGGATTTGAGGTACTAAATTCTGAATTCTGCAATCGGGAGCAGATGTTTATGAGCATGCAGGTGGTAATGTTGGAGTGGGGCATAGCCAGAATACATCAGAAGACCTTGATAGGCAAGGCTGCTCTGGCCAGTACCATGAGTGAGGGGCCATGAGTGAGACAAGATGAAAACCAGCTGATTAAAGGCTGCAAAACTGCAGAATTTCAATCAGCCCATAATGGATGCTAAAAGGAGTAAGATCCAGTCCAAAAACAGGAGCTGAGAAAGAAAAAATCACCATTAAAAGTCGCCTTTTAAAATGGGTTATACACTGTTTTCAGTGGTTTGTAAACCCAGACCATACTCCTCCCCGATCTTCCTTCTACTGGGCTCACAACTACCTAACTCCACCTCATCAGCATGCAGGAGGTGCCCGTGGCTGTGGAGTACCGGAGAGCAGCGGCGTGCTTATCCTGCTGTTCGTTAAGGGCTGGTGAGCTACTGAGAACAATGCATGTCTTTGCATTTCAGCACTTGAACATGACCTTGGCGTAAACATCCATTATTTATTTTACATTATCATATGGAACATATTTCGCATTGCTTACATTTTACAAGTTTCTTTGCACACTGTTGCAATAGGCAGGAATACTGCAGTACCCTACAGGCAATTGATACTGATACTGCTATTGCTAACTACTTGTGTTCTACATCTAGATTCCAGTTAAATATTTGACCCATTCATTGCTTACTTACAAGTCTCAGCACCAACTAAACCATCTACAGTCTGGAATCTAACATTAGAAACTGAGTCATGAATTGGGATTATTTTTTTACTTCCAGCATACATTACCTTTTGCTCTTATTCCAACAAACTTTGTGTATCATAGCTCTTTAGCACGGTATCACGGAGTGATAGAATATACATAATTCAACACCTGGAAATACAGCCCTTAGATTTATGCACACCTTCAAAACCATGTGCATTTCAGGCAGCTGGAAGAGGGAAAATAAAAACATAAATAATGAATTGAACATGGCCTGATGTTTAGATGGTGGGGACTGGTTAAATTCCAGATCTAAATGAAAGACAAAAAAACACTATTACAATGATTACTTCTTCTGTTTTCCCCATGGTGTCAGCACAGAAAATCGACATCCTCTGGGTTCCAACCAGAAATCACAGAGACCCCTGTATTGATCTTAGATCAAGACAGAGGGTTGGGCTCCAAACCAATTATTGAGGGAATATGGTGGACTTGGGCCTCAACGCAGCCAATTAAAAGGAATGGCATAATATATTCCCTAAACACATATCCTCTTCTGGCAGCAAACCCAGTTCCACAACTTGATTATTACAATAGTTTAGGCTGCATGTACAATATTTGTTAATTTACATGACTTATTCACATTGGAAACACATTTAAAATAACTGGTATGGGTTAAAAAGTTTTATGAAATGACATGTTGAAAAAATTTATATTCTGTCAGTCATTCAACAGTTCCGCAGTAAGCCGACTGCTACAAAGTGATGTGTAAATCCATTTTTCCTCAATGATATCTCATATATTTAATGATTCTCCTTGCATGACAATGGTGCAATAGATGTATGTGATTAATTGCATAGTTTTCACTAAAGGCAGCTTCATCATATTTCAGCAGGTCCACAGACTGAAACACCAATCTGCATTCGTCGCCTAGACTGTTTATGGCTAAGGGTGGCATCTAGACAACGACTTCTGAAGGTGATTTTGCAGTATGTGTGAATCAGTCATATATTCCTGCCCCTAACCATGTGGACAGTGCATATGATAGCTATTGTTTAAGTAAGAAGTGAAAATCCTTTTAAAGGAATGATTTTTGCACAAACACTTAGCATAGCAGAGAAACAGCAGCCCATGTAATCTAAATTGTTAAAAAAAAAGTCATTAATGCTCAGAAATTGTTTATTCAAAATGACTTTGAATGAGCCACCATATACATGCTTATCTCAAGCTTATTTCCATCACCAATAATACCTGCATTTATAACACGTGACATTTTTACTACTTTGCTCAAGGGCACAACAGTAAAGTCCCAATTAAGACATAAATATACAGTACATTTCCAGGTCTTAAATGGGCTTGCACTTTTTAATATGGTTTCTGTTCAGTTTAATTTCTTGCAAACATCAGAAAATGGATCTCTCTGAACAAATATGCAAAGAATTCAGTGTTTAAGGTGGGATAATAGTAGAAAATCCAAGAAATCCATAAAAATTAAGGCTGCTTTAAGCTTAGTGGAGTTTGATTAGAGACTCATCACAATTGTATATATGTGGGAGAAGCAATATGCAATGATGAAAAGGCAATTATTCAGGCTGTTTAGTCTGATTGGGTTGACAGAGGCTCAGGGGAAGTACGAAGAGGCATGCTGGGATATTCTACAAACCAATCAGACATCCTGCAGTGCCACAGCCCTGAGGATAGCATGTTGTCAGAGAATGGAATTTCTTTCAGATGCCAGTGATTTTAAAATAAAATAATAAATAATAATAATAAAATAAAATAACATTTTAAATAAAAAATCAAACTGCTTTAGTTATATATGGTAACATTTTCTATTTCCTACTTTGCATGCTATTACTTGAAGCAAAGCATTAAAGAAACTCTTAAATAAAATCAGTTCTTGTAATTATAATCAACCAGTGCATAGTTACTATTTTAAACAGCACAAACTGACTATACACATAAGTAATTAGATTCAATCTCAGATTATATTTCAGATTCCTTCCTGTGTTGGCCCGCATCATAATAAAAACACAAATACACAGTGGATCACCCAGCATATACTTATTAATGGCAAAAGCTTCACTCAAGGTTGAATACCTCTTCAAGAAGGCAACAAAAAGCATCATTCTTGATCCCGGTTTAGAAGCTCGTGCCCTAAAAACCCACCAAGGAGTGAAAAATGCTGACTAGTCTCACTGGCTGATCATTGCATCAGTGCAAGCAGAAAGAACAGGGGCAGAAGAGGAAGAAGAAAATGAAGAGAAAGAGCACAAATGAAAGGGCCACAGAGTTAGAATTAGGAGTAGAAGGGGAGTGGACAGTGCCGAGAGACTCTGGGGTTCTGAAGAAGAGAGCTGGGAGAGATATGGGGGGAAAAAATACAAACAAAAAAAAGACAAACTGAGAGAAGGGATGAATCAAAGGGCTGAATGTCACACAAGAGCTGTAAGCAGTGTGGTTAGAAAGAGAAGAGCTGTGCACATGTTCCCACACTTCCCCGAGGATCTGCCGCCGAAACGACCTGCAGCTCAGCACCAGCTCCATTTACATCCAAACGCCGGGGCTTGGGAAGCCCTCACTGTTCTCCAGAGCCAGAAGCATGTTTACATATCTCACTAAACATAACCCCTAATAAATGGCCTCCACATTGCAACTACTGCATTATGTCATAATTATTCGTGCCATGTCAGCCTGGACAATACAACAATAATTTCTATTTTGTGACTAATATTCTAATTAATAAAACCAAGTTAAACAGAAAAAGCTTGAAAGTAAATTAAAAGTATATTTAAAGTTGAATGCTAATGCAAAAATTCCCTTAACAAGGGCATGAAATAATAATTTAATTGGGTACCCATTAATAATTGATAAATCCCTGCGAGGAAAATCTCCATTCACC
>JAODKL010000129.1:289840-303911 GCA_026780765.1 Petrocephalus schoutedeni
CCCATTTTGGGCCAAATTTATTTAGTCTCCTACATTTAATTTTTACGAGGAGAATTTCTTAGTATCTGTTCTGTCTGTTAGCCTCTTCTGAGCAGCAGCTATTTGGTTAAAATGGACACTGTGTGTGTGTGTACACTGCATTCTGATGAATAATGGATTTCCTGGGGGTGAGCAGGTCTCCCGTTTTAATGATTAACTCTCACCAAGGGGCCCATGCTTACTTACTTGGTGCATTTAGCTTTTGTACAAAGCAAACGAATGTTGAATGTTAATGACGGCGGCTGAGAAGCCTGTGCCTGGGGTCCTCCTTTAATATTATAATAAGACAGCGTGTACACAGTACATAAGCAGCAGCTGCCTGGGGTCCACATCCTCCTTTAATATTATAATGATAAGACAGCGTGTACACAGTACATAAGCGGCAGCTGCGGATCCCCAAAGCCTCGGCCGTGTGTCCAAGTGCAGATCATGTCCGTTACGCGGCTCCGATCCACCTGCAGTGACATCCCAAGGCGCGAGAATGTGTGTGTGCGTGCGTGTGTGTATGTATACGTGTGTATGTATATGTCTGTCTGTGTGTGCGCACATATGTGTGAGAATGTGTGCACGTGTGTATATGTATGTGTGTGTGTATATGTGTGTGTATGTATGTATGTGTGTGTGTGTATGTATGTATGTGTGCATGTGTGTTTATGTATGTGTGTGTATGTATGTGTGTGTGTGTGTGTGTGTGTATGTGTGCCTGCGCGCACACGTCAGTTCTTAGCCTTCCCCTTCTTGGCCGGCAGTTGCCCAGTGGCCTCCAGGTACTTGTGATGGAGCTCCTCCTGTGTGCTGGGCCGGCACGCCTTGTACCTGGCGTAGTCCATGGTGTACTCTCCTTTTCCCTGGGGGGCAAAACCTGAGCCTCAGACCAGTGGATCCGCAGCAGGCGTCACGCGTGGCGTGTGGAGCTGCCCCCCCGCGCAGGCCTTACCTCGGTGCTGGACCGGAGCTCAGTCGAGTAGCCGAACATGTCATTCAGCGGTACCTGGGGGTGGGAGAGGTGACACCACATGAGGCCTGGCGCTGAAGGGCGAGGTGCAGGCAGCAGGAAGCCCGGCCGGCAGACACTCACGTCAGCGTACAGGGTGAAGTAGCCCTCCGCCCCGTCCTGGCCGGTGATGACTCCACTGCGCCTGTTGATCCCGGCGATGACTGCTCCCTGGAACTCATTGGGGGCAACAACTTCTACTGACATGATGGGCTCCAGCACGACTATGGTAGCCTTTTCCATAGCTACAGTGGGGCGGAGGGACAAAGATGGACACAAAGACAGAGATCATTGTGTCTGGTTAGAGACAGTCATGGACAGGGCTGTGTGGAGGTGGTCACCACGGGGCACAAGGCCGGGCTGCGGCGTGGACCGTGTGCCAGGCCATCGCTCGCCGACCTGCATCTCTCAGCCTCCATTAAACATCCTGTTGATTTTACGAGCCAAGACAAATGAAGATGAAACATTATAAAATAAAGAGCGATCAATCGTGGTAATAGGAGAAAATGATTTATGTTCAAATAAAGGGCATCTTAGAAGAGACATCAGGGATCGATGGAGGGAAATCAGAGTGTCAGCTCAGGCGGGGGGGAGGGGGATAATGAGCCGGGGGGCACCTTGCTTGACGGCGCCCTCGCCGGCCCGTATGAAGGAGATCTCGTTTGAGTCCACCATGTGGTGCGCGCCGTCTTTCAACAGGAAGCGCACACCCGAGATCCTGTGGCCGGTCAGCGGGCCTTTCTCACAGGCTTCCCTGAAGCCCTGTTGGGGGGGGGGTGAGTGGGTCACACGGCTAGGTCAGGCCCCAGACTGCCAGACGCTAACTGTACCGCCTCCTTGTTTCTGACCCAATTAGACGGGTTTCACTTGAAGTGACACTTCTACACTCCACTAACATCATTACCGGATTCCATAATATTTAGTCATCTTCATTTGTGGATTTTGTGATTTCTTTTTGGCTTAATCTGGGAAATTACTTTTAAAGCTCATTACAGGACATTAAAACATTTTAAATACTCTCTCTGTACAGTTTTAAGTCTCTGCTTGCTTGTTCTCAAGTTACAGATAATTTTAAACGGTCGTCTGACTGATGACGTGTAGACAGGCAGGAACTGAAGGCTTCACCTTCTCGATAGCAGGAATAAACTGCTTGGGCACGTTGGTGCCGATGGTCTCGTCGGCAAACTCCAGCTTGGTGAAATCCTCTGGCTCCAACGGCTCCAGCAGCCCGACCACCTTCCCGTACTGCCCAGCGCCCCCCGACTGCTTCTTGTGTGTGAATTCGAACCTGCGTGCGACAGGCAACGCCCCGCACAGTTACCATAGTGACGATTCCTCTTAAGTGAACCCAAACCACAGGCGGCTGCTTGTGTGTCATTTACATGAGGAAACTGAAAAATAGAGTCTGTCCCTTTAAGGAAAAGGGGCCGGCCCTTTGCACACGTCGGCGAAGCAGGAAGTGTCTCCACTGGCAGGGTCAGACTGCCGCGGGAGACGTGCTGCTGGCACTGTGGGTTCTTCCCTCGCTCCTGGACCTCCCTAGACACCTGACACTCTCACCTCCTCCCCCTCCCCCCACCCCCCCCGCGTCGTGTAGGAGAAGGCCGCCATGCCGGTGAGGGAGCTGAACCCCGCGCACTACCCCGCCCGGCGGGCCGCCATCGTCGCCCAGCACTTCCTCAACACCCAGCACAGCTCTCCCTGCAAGCTCTTCCTGCTGGACTGGGTCAGCAGCGGCACAGTGCAGGTGAGGCCCCTCGGGGCAGGCGGAGCTCTGCGCTGTGCTTTCCACACCGGTTTAGGTGCCCGTTACCCTGTCAGTCTTTCCTTCCCCCACACAGGAGACAGAAGAAATGGGCAACAAGTACAGGCTGGAGTTCTCGCTGAGGGACGCGGTCAGCAATGTAAGTCCTGAAAACCTCGCAGTCACAGTCACGTGCGTCTCTTTTCACCTTGATGTCTGTTTGCACAGGACACGCCTGTTTGCTCTTGATTGTGAAACAGCCCCAGTTGCCCAATGGCTCGATTAAGTGCCCCCCCCCCCCAACCCTCACAGCAATCGGTGGGGCCGTGTTCGGCAGAGGTGCTGTTCCCAAGGGCGGGGGAAGAGGGCGCCCCCCAGGTGCAGTACTCCTGCCAGGGCCTGCCCACCATCAACACCACTGCCCAGGAGGAGTCTTTCTACCTCCGACTCAGGGACTCTGACAACTTGGTAACGGCAAACGACATCCCAGGCATGGAGACAGCCAGCCCCCCCGGCACAGACTCACACACCCCCTCTAAACCGGGGTCATTCACACAGCACACCACCAGAACGCTTACCAATTCTGATTGGCTAAGGACTTCTGAACAGGGCTGTAATTGGTTGTCGCCGTGGCCACCTGTGACCCACAGACAGCTACGGGCACGTGGCGCCTGAGATGAAGCCGCTGTGGAGGCTGGGGGCGGCGGCGGCCAGTTTCGTCATGCTGAAGGAGTCGAATGAAAGCTCCCTGTACAACGTGGCCCAGGTGGCCAACATCACGCAGCAGGTGAGAGCGGCCAGACGGGCTCCCATTATTACCACGGGCCTGTGCACACCTACCCCAAGGGCCCGGAATGGCTTAGAATTCAAACAAACAATCTAACCGAGGAATCATTTCTTTCAAAGCTTTCCTGGGTAAGTATTCTGATCATGGGTACAACAGCAGGGCCCTTCGTGGGATTCTGAATGTTTATGCATGAAAAAAGTTCCATTCAGTCAGATGCTGGAATCATCAGACCCAGCGATGCCCCCTGCTCAGGTTCTCAGGCTGCAAGTTAAGACCATTTAGGCATTTAAACATTCAGGGCCCGGCAGACACAGACACAGGGGCCCGTCTCCCCTGGAAACTGACCCAGTCTCCCGTCCGCTCCGTCCCCTTCGGCAGGAGTGTGAGGGTGACCAGCTGAAGTTCCAGTACCGCGTCCTGCTGCACGAGATGGTCTCCCAGGTAATTATGGGTAAATGTATAAGATGCAGCTTTCTGCAGCCAATTTAGAAGCGATGCTACTTCAGAAATCAGCATTAAAATGATATGTCTAATAATTTCTGTAATATTACTCATATGTATTATTAATAAGGTAATTTATAGTAATAATATATATTATATATTCTATTAAGCTTTTCCTCAAGGATATAGCAAGACTGTAATATAAAATAGTTTTACTAATTCTATTCTTATCTGGCCTCATACAGAGTCTGGTGATCTTTGAGAATGTCCAGCTAAAAAAAGCTTTAAACATAGTACCGATTTTAACACTGGGCATAATTTGGATAAAATCATTTTTTTTTTTTGGTCAGTGATTTTTAATGGCCTCGTGGTGTTTTTCAGGAGATAATCCCTTGGCTGCTGCTATTCACATGGTCTCCAGCAGAGGGCGTGAGAGTTCTCAGTGCAGAAAAACAGCCCAGATGTCCCCACTGCATTCCCTCCAGCTAACACTGCCACCACGCCCGTACCCACCAACTGGCGTCATGCCCAGAAGCCCCGTCGCCCTTCCCGCACATTTCGCCGTGCGTAAGCCATCCCTAATTAAGAACGATTAAGTTGATTAAATCTGAGGCCCAAAGCACCTCCCTCTTTTCTGCAGAACTCTCTCAAGAGCCGAGTGTGACGCAATCGTCAGTGTGCAGCTCTGTGTCCATACAGACGATCCGTCATGTAATTACGCTCATAATGAAGCAGTACACTGCTGCTGCTGTATTACTCCGGTGGCATGCTACGGCACTTTTTAATTTCTACTAACCGTGTTAGAAAGTAGCAATATCCAAAAAAAAACCTATGAGACAGCCTGTAAAGCAGCCACATTCAAAGATGCAGTTGAATTAAATGCATACAAGAAAACCATGCAGCGTGTTCTTTAAATTAGTGCTTCTCGTCCCCTAGTCTGGGGCAGCGGCCGGCCGCCGGGGCTGCAGCCTAATGCGCTGCACAGACCTGCCACCTGGGAAAACTCCACGGGCACAGAGGACAAGCCTGGGTGATATAAACAATATCAACTTATCGTCATCCGGAATTTAAAGCATAAGAAAATGTGAAACTTTGACAAACCGTTGAAAAGAACCCTTGCTAGACACGCATGACAGAAATAAATGCACTCAACCAACCATATGGTAATCTTATAAGAACGGACATCCTATGCCGAATAGCCGCTTTGGTTATGCCAGTGTTATGGTGGTATCACAGAGACGAGCGCCTCTTTCAGAGGAAGCTTCAAGTGATGTGGATGAGATCTGAGTGGAAACCATGCCAGTTAGCGTGTACCACCATGCATAAAGTTCTGGAATGTTCAGTTTTTGCTGAACTGGAACTGACCGCACGAGCAAAGAGCTTCTTAGAAACCAGAGTGTTCCGAGATACGAGTATGAGTGACTATGAGAGCAGGACTTACGGGACTGGGCTGGACACGGTCTCCCTGAAAGCCACTTTGGGCTTGCCCATCAAGCAAGGACAGCCGTATTCCCTCTCCATCCTCTAGAGGGCAGCAGGGAGAGAACGTCAATTGAGCTACAACTGTGAAATTGATCTGACCCAGGACCCACAAACCTAAATAGAGGTGAAACATCATTATATATTGTCTTTCTCACCTGTGAGTAGATCTCCAGATGCAGTTCACCCATCCCAGAGATTATGGTCTCTTTGCTCTCCGTGTCAAAATGGACCCTGAAGGTCGGATCCTCCCTGGTGAAGCGGTTTATTCCTTTTGAGAACTTGTCAAAGTCATTCTATGGGGGGGGGACAAGACAACAGTGAATATGGGGGGATTAGGAATCGGGACTGGCCTCACTAGTATATATACACGAGAGAGGGACTACCTTGTTTGATGGTTTTATAGACATGGAGATAACTGGATCTGGCACATGGATGGACTCCTACAAGAAACACATAAATTCATTAGAACTCCGCTAGATGGCGAGGCATAGGGCAGTGGGTCCACACCCACGTGGCCCCGCAACCCTGGGTGACAGGCAGGGCGAGTGCAGGGGAGCATGCGAGCCTCACCATGGAGAGGTTGGCGTTCATGCGAGCCGTGAAGGTGTCCCCACTGGCACAGTCGATGCCGAACAGCGCGCAGATGTCACCAGCAAAGACTTCATCCACGTCCTGTGGGACCCAGACACGCCCAGGAGAGAAACAGGACAGGAACGCGGGTTCCATTCAGAAACAGCACAAGAGGTTAGTCCCAAGTGGAGACCAAAGACCAGTGGCAGAGAGGCTGAAGGCCCAGCCAGGTCCTGGGGGCCTCAGCAGATGCACTCAAGCACTTAATGACTCAACTGAACCAGTTAATGAACTTATTGAACCAATCAGGCGTCTGCCCCAGGACAGAGTGTTTAAAGCGCGGGAATGTCGGCACGGCCACTGCTGCCGTAAATGAGGCTGGTGACGGCCTGGATCTCCCGTCCCTGGGCGCGCCCTCACCTCCATCTGGTCCGCGTGCAGCCGGACCAGGCGCTGTACCCGCACCCTCTTCCCCGTGCGCGTGTTGTAGATGTACTCGCTCTTCCTCAGGCAGCCCTGGTAGACGCGCACGTACGTCAGCTGTCCGAAACGCCCCGCCTGGAGTCGGGAGGGAGAGACAAGTGTAAGTCAGACCCCCTCGCAAAGAGTACTGACCTCCAGGGGTCAACTAGGAACCCAACTGTCAGGCCCAGAGCTCGACTCACCTCGAGTTTAAAGGCAAGACCCACAAAGGGCTGCGTGGCGTCCCGCGTTGGGTCCATCTGGACCTTACTGGTCTCACTGGTGTCTCTAAAGTGGCATAAACACAGAATCAACACCAATCAGTCCGAGGTCCCCTGGGGGTACTGGGAATTAGTGCCAACATCCTGGTGGACAGGCCCACTAACAAAAGATCTCATCAGAGCATCTTGGCCAACAAGGGCCGAGAGCAGCTACCAAACAGGGGAAGAGGGGGCTGGGTGCTCAGCATCAGACAGGCTCGCCTTATAAACTTCACGCCTCCTCCCATCCTTCACATTATTAACAGCACTAAAAGGTCCCATCTATGCTTCTAATTCCCCCTTCTCCAGCACAGCTGTCCTGTATTTCCACCCCTGATGCATGCGGGGCAGCAGAAGCAATTCCACGAGACTAATGGGGTGGTCTCCCGGGAGACAGATGGGGCTGTCTCCGTGGAGGCTGCTGGGAATGGATGATGTAATGAGCGCGAGACACCACGTCTAGACAGTGATGGAGCGAGTCGTGGGCACCTGTGTTCCCATGCATGCAGGTTTGTGGTGACCCAGATTCAGCTATCAAACAAACCCCCAGATGGGTGCCAGTCAGAGTCCCCACAGCTGGCTGGCTGGCTGGCTGATGCTGACAAAGCAACACTGGTCACCCCCTGCCCTGCAGGGACTCACTCGTGGTTGAGGATGGCGTAATTCTTGACCTCAGTGGGGTTGGGCAGGTAGTCCACGATGGCATCCAACAGCGGCTGAACACCCTTGTTCTTCAGGGCACTGCCCACCAGCACGGGCGTGAAGAGCCGCTGAACAGTGGCTCGCCGGATGGCTGCCTGGGGGCCGAGTCAAGGTCAGGACCCCATGACAGACAGCCTTCTGTGTTACGCATGTTATCGAGGTCAGGACCCCATGACAGACAGCCTTCTGTGTTACGCATGTTATCAAGGTCAGGACCCCACAACCCACAGCCTTCTGTGTTACGCATGTTATCGAGGTCAGGACCCCACAACCCACAGCCTTCTGTGTTACGCATGTTATCGAGGTCAGGACCCCACAACCCACAGCATTCTGTGTTACGCATCTTATCGAGGTCAGGACCCCACAACCCACAACATTCTGTGCTATGCAAGTTACCCAACCTTGAAAGGATCATTTTCTTTATGGTTATCTTGAATAAACGGTCACCTGTTTTTCAGGTTTATTGGTTTGGGTTTTGGGATTATAAAATGAGAGTCGATGGGTCGGCCCCACAAAGACTGCGTGTGATTGTGCATGTGTACACGCGTGTGAGTGTGCATGTGTACACACGTGTGATTGTGCATGCGTACATGCGTGTGACTGTGCATGTGTACACGCGTATGATTGTGCATATGTACATGCGTGTGACTGTGCATGTGTACACGCGTGTGATTGTGCATGCGTACACGCGTGTGACTGTGCATGTGTACACGCGTGTGATTGTGCATATGTACATGCGTGTGACTGTGCATGTGTGCACACGTGTGATTGTGCATGTGTACACGCGTGTGATTGTGCATGTGTACACGCGTGTCAGGCACCTTCAGATCAGCCACGTTGGGCGTCCTCTCCTCCAGGAACATCTCCCCGAGGATCTCGTCAGCATTGGCCACACTCTCCACCAGCTCCTGCCTCCGCTCCCTCGCCTCAGCACGCATCTCTGACGGAATCTCCTCGTACCGGATACTCTGTCTGTGGAGCAGGAAGAAAAATCAGGAGATGAATAACTTGGTTTTTTACCCTGTTTTACCTAAGTTCTCTTCTGGAATTCCCTTCCTATTTCAGGTGAAACTGCTGAATGTTCATTGCCTTTGACCACATACACTCCACTGCTCCCTGCTGCCCCCACATACACTCCACTGCTCCCTGCTGCCCCCACATACACTCCACTGCTCCCTGCTGCTCCTACATACACTTGACTGTAATTCTGAGTTTTATCACATGGGGGAGCCCTACCCAAAGGGGCCTTCAAAGTAAATGCTGCGCTCCTCGATGAGGTCCACAATGCCTCGCAGGTTTCCTTCCAGGCCAATGGGGATCTGTAAAAAGGCTGCATTGTGGTTCAGCTTCCTCCTGCATGCAGTGGGAGAAGTCTGGGCTTTAGAGACCTTCCAGGCACACAAAGCCAGCATGTCCATATGTGAGTCGCGACCACAGGCAAGCAGGCACCTCATCTGCTGCAGCGCGCGGGCAGGGCTGGCCCCCTGGCGGTCCAACTTGTTGACGAAAGTGAGAAAGGGAACGTTGTAGCGCTTCATCTGCCGATTCACAGTCATGGTCTGACACTGGACCCCGCCCACAGCGCACAGGACCAGGACCGCTCCATCGAGGACCCTGAGAGCCCGCTCCACCTCAATGGTGAAGTCCACATGGCCTGGGGGGAGAAAAGAGGGAGAGAAAATGCCAGAAAGATAGAGGGAAGAAAAACATTATCAGATGGCAGCACAAAATAAGCAGTGCTTTATGAAGTTGCAGCCAAGCAGAGTTACTATACTATACTATACTATACTGAGATGTGTACCAGAACATTATATCACACTAACCACGGGCCACCACTGCGGAAAGGCCAGCCCACTGGGGCCAGGCAGATACCTGGCGTGTCAATGATGTTGATGTTGTTCTCCTTCCACATGGTGTAGGTGGCGGCTGACTGGATGGTGATACCCCTCTGCCTCTCCAGCTCCATGGAGTCCATGATAGCGCCCACACCATCCTTACCCTTCACCTAGGGGCCACCCCAATTCACAAACACAGCGAGCCTGGTTACCACTACACCACTCACACGTCATACGTTATCTGTGCTGTGCTGGTAGAGGTAGAATGTCACCACTGGGCCTTTGGGCAAACAACTTTCACCTGGGACACTGACCAACTCAGTACTCTGATCAAAAATTGCTGTCACTTTAAATACTGTACTTGACTCATGGAATGAAAACAGCAGTGCAGTTTCCTTCGATTTTACTCTCATGCAGATTTGAGATCCATGTTTGCTGGATCTGACAGCGATCTGTAAGTTACATGGAGGGTGGCCTCCTTCAGTACCTCATGCATCTCGGCTATCCGGCCCGTGTAGAACAGTACGCGTTCAGTCAGCGTGGTCTTCCCTGAATCGATGTGTGCGGAGATGCCGATGTTGCGAATCTTCTCATTGGGGATGATGCCTGAGGCACATGTCCGATGGCTGCTCACTAACACCTGCAGAGGTAGAGAAACACTTTGGTGCACTGAGAGAACACAAGGCACATTCTCAGTTAGGGTAAAATCACACCTATACCGTGTCATTCACAATGCAATGGCCTCTGTTAGGACTAACTTTCAGGTATGTCAATGGAATGTTACTGTACTTACTGTAAGTTCTGACAGTCAATAAGCATAAAACACATCTGTGTTTAGCAAAAATTCTATAAACTTTCAGTCAACGAAGTGTTGTAGTGGAGAAATTTGATGCATCCTTTAATATTAAAAGATAACCGGAATTGCAGGCAAGCACATTATTTAATGTGTTGATCAGAGCATATCTAGTAATGGTAATAAATACATTTGAACAGTTTAATTGTAAAAATAATCTGTGTATGGTATGAGATTTGCCAAAATGCATACTGAGAGCAGATGTACTGACCGATGGGCAAAGAACGCCGGGTCACCAACCCCAAATCTATCCAATTAGCATAATTCGCTAACTAGTCAGCAATAACCGACAACCCGATTAGTTAGTTAATGGAAAAGGTATCTTACGTGTTTTAAAATTAGTGTCCTTGGCTTCTTTAAATGTCTTCGACACACTGACAGCCCCGCTCTTAATACCTGCATTTTGATTGATATATTACACGAGCTCTACACTGCCAGCTAAACCCTAAACAGACGTCGGACTGTGAAAGTCACGCCGGTTTCTTGCGTAGCGCACTTCCGGGATACGGCAGGCCGAAAGGGTCAAGAGACTCGAAAAATTAGTCGCTCATTTTTCTGTTCGCTCACTAGCGACTACTTGTGGAAAGGCGGACTGACCAACTGCTTTAGTGGAGTGGCAGCGTAAAACATCCCCTGTATTTGTAAACGTTTGTGAATATTACACGCTACTGCTTTGTAAAATTCTATTTAAGAATTAAAAAAAAAAACATTTTCCAGCCTTACCAAAAATGCTTTTGGATGGTAATGTAAACCACACCTGAGTGTATAACTATTTTTATTATTTGACAGTATTTGGCATATGACATGTTTACCCAACATTATTTGTAGTTTTTACCTATACATATGCCTGAACAGCTCACTGGAGCAGGCAAACAAATTTTAATGGTGGACCAGCGGAGCCCTTTATGTTACAGGCCCCCGTCTTTAGCCACTACGCCACCTTGTGTCCCAGTAGTGACACTACACCTTTAAAATCACAGACATAATCAGGCTGAAATAATTACATACAATGTACCGGACAAATAAAAAACACGAACACAGTAAAATTATTTTTAAAGATTTATTTGGCTACAAAGTAAAATGCTTAATCCAGAAAATAATTTAAGCATTAAAATAGGGTGACCAGATAATCCATGTCATCCTGGCCACTTTGAGCACAGGATTTGTAAACTACCATGTCAATCAACAGGACCGGGATTTCACATAAGCGCTGCATTCTTGCTGTCTGCTGATTGGTCGGTTTGTCACATCATGTGTCACTGATGTTAATGTGAAACAGCTGGATGAGTCTTTAAATCAAGTAAACAAACCAGTCAAGGCACAAAAGGAATTTACCTACTTAGCCAAGCAAAGGAGCTTTTAAGGTTTAAAGTAGCTTGTAAAACCTGAAGTAGCTCAAAGTGTCCGGGATGACATGGATTATCTGGTCTCCCTAATTAAACTGCCCCTTTTCCCCTCCTCACTAAGGGTGCTAAAGGACCCTAGTACAGCTCCACACTAGAGCAGAGCAACACACATAACAAGTTAGAATATAAAACCTGAATTTATAGAATTCTTTTCCATAAAATATATCTCATAGTAGATATTACAGGGAGAGCAATGGCCAAAACATACATACAGAAAAATGTATCTCTAATGCATTCAAAACCATCAACTTTGATTCTGAACTGGGAAATGTGATGCCTACGTGTTTAAAATGAATTCCATGGAAATGCTGTATAATTTAAAGGCATGATAAATCTTTGAAAATGTATTATTATTTAAAAGTAAGAAGTGAAAAAATATGTTCTTGGTATTTTGTTTGTGGTGTTTTTTGGCAGATGCAGGGTAAATGACGGCTAGATCCCCAGGGCATGTGCCCATGACCATCTCCACAAACAATGCGGTGCAGAAGTTCATCTTTAGAACACGCAGCTGTTTGGATGGATAAAGTGACAGAGTGGATCATATTCAGACAACAGTCTCTGGCTGTGAAGTCACTGGCTACCAGGCAGCTAATGGGTAACTGACAGGAAACAGGAGCACGTCTTGGACACATTGGACGCATGTAACATCACCAGAATGTTGTTGCCCACATCCTTCAGTGGCTTATTGTTTCTTCACCCCAGTGCCCTTCACGTTGAGCTCCTCCTTGCTTGCCTTCTTCCTGGCTACATTGGACTCTCGTTTGTCTCTGGGGGAAAAACACCACCACAGTGAATGAAGCGGTAAACAGATCAACAGTTATTTTTGTCGGGAGCCACGTGCTGCAGCCACCCCCCCCCCGACTGCTGACCTCTTGCCACCATCTGCACCAGCGATTGCTGCCCGCTGCACGACCCTCGGCCTGGGGGCTTCCAGCTGGGACATGGGGGCACCTGAACGGAATTTGGACACTTCCTGCTGCCACTCCTGGTCGAAAGACTGCGCTTCAGCTATAAAGTCAAAGGGCACAGGTCAAAGGTCAGACACAGTTTTGGTATGGAGTTACAGGGTTTAAAGGCCAGGGTAAGGGGGCAGGCTGGAGAATGCTCCTCCTTCTGTCAGATGGCACTCATGCATACATTCATCGAGATTGTGAAAGTCCTGAATCAGCTCATTCTCCCCGGTGTGCTGATTCTGCCTCTTCTCGATGACGTGTCCCCGATCGTGGATGTGGTGTCCGATGGCCATCTTCTGTAAGCCGCTCTCTGAATCCCTTACGGATCGCTGGGTCTCCTTGATCTGAATTCAAAGACTGTCATTAGATAGCCAGTTACATTTTATACCTTCCAGAGAAGTTCACTCAGGTTAACCATAAGCATTAAAGTTATTTGAGTGGATGCTTTCCGTCAAAGTGGCCTAAATTTATGCATTATGGTGTTTTATGTTGTTCACATTTTCTTAAAGCCACAGCATAGCCTGTCATCACTGACCCAAGATCCTTCACTGTACCTACCCCCCCAGGGGCGCGGCGGGTCTGGCTGGAGGCCTGGAACACCTTGGCTGGCTCGCTGCCCACTTTGGAGTAGGTCATCACCGAGGACGAGCTGAAGGAGTGGGCGTTCGAGTCTGCAGAGGCTATTTTCCCCTGAAAATGTTGGCAAGGTGTCGGGAGATGCAAGGTGAACATTCAGAACAGAGTGAGGATGACAGCAGCAACAAGAGAACAAACATCTGAGGTGAAAGAACACAAAGACTCACAAAGCTCCTGTGCATCTCCTCCATGCTGCCCCTCATCTGAGACACCATGGTGTCCATCATGCTGAAAGGGCTCCTGAAGGCCACATCCTAAAATGAGAAGAGGACGTTTACAAGCCAACATCTCAAATTCATTTTCAGCCAACATTCATCTTCCACCCACCGGTATGCCTCAGTCTAGGGGATAACATGCGGCCGTCACACGCGGACGTCACACGCGGCCGTCACACGCGGACGTCACACGCGGACGTCACACGCGGCCGTCACACGCGGACGTCACACGCGGCCGTCACACGCGGCCGTCACACGCGGCCGTCACAGGCGGCCGTCACACGCGGCCGTCACACACGGCCGTCACACACAGCTGTCACACGCAGTCATCACATGCAAGGCTGATTTCCCAGTGCAATAAAGGACGCCCATTTGGTCACAGTAAATCTCCCGTTACATTAATTCTCTGTTACAGTCTCGAATGAATCATACAGTACGGTATTCCCCATTCTTCAGAAAGTATTCCTAATGAAATGTACCATAAATTATGCTTGTACTGCTACACCCCAGGTTCCCTGCTGCCTGTTTTACATGGATTCGGCAAACCACACAACTAACCAAACACATGACTTCCCTTTGCTGTGGCGTAAACCTGTAACCAAACACATGACTTCCCTTTGCTGTGGCGTAAACCTGTAACCAAACACATGACTTCCCTTTGCTGTGGCGTAAACCTGTAACCAAACACATGA
>JAODKL010000129.1:436395-449214 GCA_026780765.1 Petrocephalus schoutedeni
GTGTCTGTCATTAAGGGCCATTACTGTAACACTGTGGGGGGGGGGTGTCCCTCATTAAGGGCCGTTACTGTAACACTGGGGGGGGGGTGTCCCTCATTAAGGGCCGTTACTGTAACACTGCAGCGACTGTAGTTTGCATCCGGACCCGGAGTGTGTCAGGCGCGGTCATGTGCCCTGGCTGGCGTGTGAGTGTCAGCCTGGAATATTAATCTCCATTGTCCATTGAGGTCCCCCCCCTCCGAGCAGACTGGGCAGGCGTGTCTTGGTGTGTGCACTCGTAGCCGCCATGTGTCTGTGTTTTGCCTCAGAGCTTTCCACGTGCGTCCCCGTGGCAGGATGAGGCACTTCCTGCTGTCGCTTATCGCCATCACTTGGGGGGGTTTCCTTCTTCAGACCAGTACAAACTCAGTTCTGGTGGCAGAGGGTGGGGGGTCATGGGGAGCTACAGTTTGGGGTGGCAGTGATGGCCCTGGGGACCCCTCCATGCCTTCCTCCCATGAGAAGCCCCCCCTCCATGGAGAGAGAGAGACCTGGTGGTAAGGTGCCTCTGTGGAACTGTGACAGGCAGCTGAAGGTGACCTTTGACCCTGAGGTTTTTAGTGCCTTGCTGTCATGTGCAGTGTACTTAACACCAAACGTTTACTCAAGCTGACACTACTGTCTCCTATTCTGTGAGCCCGTCTACGCGTCTGCCCCGCGTTTTGTCAGAGCCGTCTGTTCCCGTCTACGCGTCTGTCCCGCGTTTTGTCAGAGCCGTCTGTTCCCGTCTACGCGTCTGCCCCGCGTTTTGTCAGAGCCGTCTGTTCCCGTCTACGCGTCTGTCCCGCGTTTTGTCAGAGCCGTCTGTTTGACGGGCTTTTTTCTCATCTTCTCCGCAGCAGGAGAAGGCCAAGCTGATCGAACCTCTGGACTACGAAGCTGTCATCTCCGAGCTGGACAGCGAGTTGCAGGAGGACCCCCTAGCAGACCTGGTTCTCTTCCCCGGAGATGACTTCACGGTGCGTGTGTGCGCATGTCCCAGATAATCACTAGCCCTCTGTCAGGGCAGTCATTGGTTCTCTGGACCACCTGACCTGACAGTCTGTGTGCTTGTTTGTTTGAATCTCTCTCTCTCTCTCTCTCTGTCCTTTTCATCAGCACATGGTTGAGACAGGAAGGCCTTTGTGTGTTCATGCATTGGTACAGCTGGATGTTTAGGTACAACAGAAATTTCCCCACTGGGACCCAAATGTCCTGCAGTTTCTTCCCATACCCAGTCAGACCAGCCCCTGGGGTCACGGGGGGGCATGCCGGAGCAGGGAGTCTCTCGCGTGCTGATTGGTCAGTTTAAGGCCTCTCTGGTTCAGACTCACTTCTGTAAATCAGACTCTGCTTTTCCGTGCGCTGCGCGACAGCGTTTTGGGGCTCCTGCCTGCCGAGTTTGTATGGACTCACCAGCTCCGCACACCCACTGTCGCTGGTCACGGTTCATGGTCCCACCCTACACACGCACGCTCACACACAAAGGCGTGCTTCTGAAGCCGGCTGCACCATGTGGGCTGCCTGGGGCGGGGGGCGGGGGCCCGAGGTGGAAGTGAGAGTCTGTTTGGATGCTGACAGCCCAGGCCTCCTGAGTTCTGTGGCCTGCAGCCAAGCCGCGCAGTTTGCTGCTGGGGAAGCGCGGAGCTGCGCAGAGGAAGCAGGTGCTTGCAGCTTCGGTGTGATCACCTGACCTGTGCCCCCCCCCCAGCAGAAACGGGGGCTCTCTCTCCCAGACAGCCGCCCCACGCTGATGCCCATGGGGACACTGAGCAGTAAATGCCACTGGGCCGCTGTCTGGCTCTGACGCCCTCCGTCACACACACCGCGAATCGGGTGCTCCGCTTGGTAGCGCGCGTTTCCATGACGCCCGGTTACCGCGCGAGCTGGGACGCCCGCCCCTGCCAGTGTGTCTGAGCAGCGTCTGGCGGACCAGAAAAGGCTTGGCGCGAGGCCTCGGAGCGGAAGCTGGGCCGGCGTGAGCAGGAAGTCAAGCACCTTTGCCTGGCTCTAACCGCACCGCCTATTTGTGAACAAAGTAGCACAGCCTTTGCACACGTTCTCTGTGGTGTTTCCCGGCGACCTCCCTCCCAGATTCAAAGCTGGGTACTTAATTAGCAAGTTAAGCTGTATGGTAAACCACACCTGACCTTAAGTGGTGACCAACACGCTCTGAGGTGCCTGCAAGCCCAGGCCAGGACTTTCTGAGGGCTCGCTCAGTGATGCACAAACTTAATTTGCCTGAGGTATTTTTAATGCTCTCTGAGTGTTTCAAGTGCCCCGCAGCAGGGAGCATAAATCAGCCCGCGTAGGTATCGAGTACCCCTTAATGGGGCCCCCCCCCCCCCATCCCCTCCTGCTTGCTGGGTTTTAACGTCGTTAAAGAGTCTTTTATGCGGCTTACGCTAAAACGTCCTATTTTTCATCGCTGTGCCAGATTCCCGAAAATGAGCCCTGCGCATTCTAGGAAGCCGGGTGCATTTATTGAGGGATTGCTGTCGGGGCCGGGCAGCGCAGGTTGCCATACAAGGGGCCGCGTGCGGCGTGCACCTTATGACTCACCCCCTGACGCTTCCCCTTTCCACCCCACCAGGTGTCCACGGTGCCCCTGGAGAGCCGGACGTTATACTCCACAGTGCCAGAGGGGGCGGGGCAAGCGGCCAGTCTGCTGGTCAGACAGGTGGGTGCCTGGGCCGCTCCTGACACGTTTCCTTTGCACTGGGAGACCCGGTATCAGCGGTGCTCTGAGCCGCCAGACAGGCGGCAGGACTTTTCCGGTGACAGACCCTGATTGGCTGACTCGTTTTAGTCCATTATTGACATGGGGGAGGAGCTAAGGATGAAGTTGGGCTGAACCACTGAGATGCCCTGTCAGCTCTGCTAAACCTATTGATAGTTTACTCTATCGACCCCTGGGCCCCTAGATCATGTGATTCTGGGGCGGGATCGATACCCCACACTGGGTATTGGGTCAGGGGGGTGGGGGCTTGCACATCTTCCCTCCCCCGGGATCATTATCAGCCTGCGTACAGTATAATTCTGACGCGGTAATAGGACCTGCTTCTCTCGCCCCCACTGAGGCCCGTTCCTCGTTCCCTGCCAATTAGTCCCTTTGCAGTTCTGCCTTCCTCCCTGGCCGCCCCTGGCTGTAATTACACGTTATCACAAGTCACGACGACAGAGCCGCCCCGTCCGGCGTGGGCCCCGAAAACGCACAGGGCTTTATCTGGTGTGCCTGGTGACGGGGCTGGGGGTGGGGGGGGGGCACTGAGGGCTCAGAGTGCGGTGACCTCACCTGCTCCTTTAGGGGCAGACATCTGGTGTTTTTCCCGTGGGCAGCATGGGGTAAGAATAGCGCAGGATGTTTCATAAAACTGCAGCCCAGCTTCCTCTTGTAGGCATGCAGGCACTACAACTGCCCTCTGCACCTGGTCAGCTACACGTGCGAGGCCTACGCAGGGGACTACCGACAGCTGCCCAAGTAAGTACCAAACCCGGGACGTGCCCGGGGGGGCTTGATGGGGCTCCAAAGCGGCCCTCAAAGCCTAGCTCTCGGCTCTGGGATAGCTATGAGCGCTGACCTGATGTCACGGCCTGGTTGGAGTCACCGTCCCTGCATGTTACCCTGCGTGTTACCCTGCGTGTTGGCTGCGTGTCCTTCACACAGCCTGAGGGGAGAGCTGAGACGTATCGGCCCTCGGGCTGCAGAGAACCACAGTCTTTGGTTAGCTCTCTGCTGTATAGCTGCTATAGGTGGAAAGTTCCGGTCCAGAAAGTACAAATCCAACACAAGATTTTGTTTCAACCAGCCAGTTATGTACTCAGTCCTTGTGACTCTTTACATTTAACTGGGTTAAGAGCAAAGTCTTGGTCTGGATTCTACTTCCCAGAGCTGGACTCCCCACCTGTGGCTGACACTCTCACCCTCTGGCGCGCGACCTGTAAAGGGGGGGGGCCTTGTCCCTAGCCGCTCCGGCGCCGCTTCACAGGAGTACTCTCCTGTTCCGGTTTGGGTTGGGACCCCGAACCGTTTGCCCCCCCCCAACTTGTCACAAGAGGCGCCGTGGGGGCCGGCCAGCCTCGTAAAAGGCGGCTAGGCGTGAGATTGCTCTCAAAGCCTGGCTGGGCCTCATTGTGCGAGTGGCGGACAGTGGGGGTGTGTCGATTGGGGGAGGGGTTCTGGAGAACCGGGGAGATGCGATGACAGCGTGAGATGACATCATCGGCTAAACGACCCGCTATAGACAGGCACAGGAACACGGCACGGGTCAGCACACGCCAGCTGGGGGCGGGGCTGGGTGTTCCTAGGTGATTTCTAGGTGATGAGAGTCCCCCCACGATGGAGGCTGGCTATGTCACATGACTGTCCCCCCCCACCCCCACCCCTGCCCCACAGGAAGCCATTCAAGCAGGAGAAGCTGCCTAGTCACTCCTTCGAGATTGACCATGAGGAGGTGGACAGGGACGAGGTCAGAGTGGAGCCGGGCCGGAGCTGAGCGCCCCCTGCCTCTGGGACGGGTCCCTGCACCCAGACGGCTCTTCTGATTGTCCCAATGAACTGATTACATCTGAAGATTACTCTTCAAATATTTGTTTAATTTCGACATTTTTTTCCCCCGCCTAGGACACCACGTCCCTCTCGTCGTCCAAAGGTGGCGGGGGGGGCGGTGGGGGGAGCTGTGGGGGGGTCAGCGTCTTCAAGTCTGGTTGGCTGTACAAGGGGAACTTCAACAGCACAGTCAACAACAGCATCACCGTGCGGGTAAGGAGCCCCCCCAGCTCATCGAGCCCCCCCCCCCACTGCCTGCATTATTTTCCTGCACTCTCACAACATTCCTGCCCCCCCCCAGGTGTCTTGTGACCCCAGGGGTCAGGTGTCTTGCGCACCATTTGAGCAGAGATGTATTAAAAGCCGAACAGTCTAGCGTCTGCCATTGATTGGACCCTGATTTATCCCTGGGACCTTCGCAGTGACCTGTCACAGCCCAGGTCCAACACCATGTCACTGCTCCCTGCCCTCGCACCCGCCCTGGGCTGCTGTTCCGTCTCTGCTAACACCCAAGCAGCCAAGGCCCTTCTGCTTCCTGTGCCAGTTCCACCACCACAAATGTCAGAGGGCGCACGGCGCGCCGGGCCGGGCGTTTTCGCCAGTCTGCGGGCTCGTCGCGGTAATGATCCATTCTTTTTGCACAGTCTTTCAAAAGGCGGTTCTTCCAGCTGACGCAGTTGACGGACAACTCCTACATCATGAACTTTTACAAAGACGAGAAGATCTCCAAAGAACCCAAGGGCTGCATCTTCCTCGACTCGTGCACGGGCGTGGTCCCGGTACGTAGGCCGTCACACACTCATGCAGAAATGACCCTGTGGCCAAATGTGAAAACCCCAACAAGAACCGAAACTAGCCCACACTCAGCCCTGCATCTCCTAAGCAACAGGCAGAAAACACAGCTAGCATGGTTAGCGCAGTCAGCGGCCATCCAGAGACTAAAATAGTGGTGGTCTTCTAAAGCGGCAGGAACCACGAGGAGCACGGAGGCGGAAGGCAGTGTGTCTCAGGCTGGCACGCACTGACGGGGGCCAGAAAGTTGGGGCTAAATTCATGTTCTCATTTCCATTCAGTGGTTTCCTCGCAGACAGAAGCTTAGCGTGGGGGCTAAGCTGTTCCCATTAAGGAGTCGGCCGCACACTTTGGCCCGGCGGCAGCGGGGCTTACGCAGGTCTCTCTCACCCCCCCCCCCCCAGAACAACCGGCTGCGGAGGCATGCCTTCGAGCTGAAGATGAACGAGGTGACGTACTTCGTGTTGGCCGCCGAGAGTGAGCAGGACATGGAGGATTGGATCGGCACCCTGAACCGGATGTTACAGATCTGCCCTCCTGAGGCCCCGGTCCTGGAGCGCAGAAGCGCCGAGCCGTCCGACGCCAGGCAGGGTGAGTGAGCGCACAGCGCCCCCTGCGGGCTCTCGGAAGGAAGCGCGGCCTGTCCGCACCTGGAGAGCGTCCAGTGATGAAACTGCAGTTTCAGATTGTAAATCTTTAAAGCAAAAGTGAAATCGATGGTAGTATTGTTGGTTTTGGACTGTGAGGAGACCTTTTGTGTATGTAAGCTCTCTGTTTGCAGCAGAAACAGCAGATGTGGGTGATGTGAGCATTTTGGAGCATGAGGAGAGCGCGGAGGACGCCATGCACCCCGAGCTGGCCAAGGTGGGCACTGCACGCAGTCTGAAGCAGAGTATTCTGGCATAAGGGCACATTTGCTGCCCCTGTAAGGCTGGCTTCCGGGTTTTATGCCTGCTCCGGTTGTATGTATGAGGCTTTGGGAGCGTGTAGCTCGGTATCCCAGGCCCTCGGTCCCGTGTGATTGGCATGTCCATGTTTGTGGCAAGCCCGTGTGATTGGCGTGCCCGTGTGATTGGCATGTCAGTGTGATTGGCGTGCCCGTGTGATTGGCATGCCCGTGTTTGTGGCGTGTGATTGGCGTGCCTGTGTTTGTGGCGTGTGATTGGCCTGCCCGCATTTGTGGCGTGCCCGTGTGATTGGCCTGCCCGTGTTTGTGGTGTGCCCGTGTGATTGGCGTGCCTGTGTTTGTGGCGTGTGATTGGCGTGCCTGTGTTTGTGGCGTGTGATTGGCCTGCCCGCGTTTGTGGCGTGCCCGTGTGATTGGCCTGCCCGTGTTTGTGGCGTGTGATTGGCCTGCCCGCGTTTGTGGCGTGCCCGTGTGATTGGCCTGCCCGCGTTTGTGGCGTGTGATTGGCTGACGGCTGTGCTCTGCGCCGCCAGTACATCTCGGAGACGGAGGAGCAGGTACAGGAGGCGCGGGCCGAGAGACGGCTGAACCTGTTCCTGCTGGACCCCGATGTGCCCGTGAGTCCCTGGGGGGCTTTGGGGGGGCGGCCCAGCTTGTGAGGCTGGGCTCCGCTGACGATGCTCGTGGCCCCTCCCTCGGCAGCTGCTGCGAAGCCCCCGCGGGGACAGCCAGGCCGGCGAGGCCGTCCCGGCGCGGCCCTTCCAGGAGAAGCCGGGCCGCCGGCTGATGATCCGCTGCCACAGCCTGACTCTGACACTCCAGGGCTGCGTGAGTGAGACAGACACCGGGCCCTCAACCAATGTGAGTCCTTGCTGGCTGACGGTGGGTGGGGTTATGGCGAACTGCCAATCACGGCTCCATTTAACCTGACAAAGTGAGCAATGGGGCGCAGGCTGGGCCTGACTGACATGGCAGGATAATGCCACCATTTCCCAGCATGCTCCAGCACAGGGTGGTGTGTTTGTGACCGACCGCCCCCCCCCCCCCCAGATCGAGCCCTTCTTCCTGACAGTAGCGCTCTTCGACATGCGCGAGGGCCGTAAGGTGTCGGCCGACTTCCATGTGGACCTGAACCACGAGGCCGTGCGGCAGATGCTCGCGGGCTCGGGGAGCCCCGGGGTCCCAGGCAGCCCCGGGGGCGCCCAGGAGAACGGCCTGGGCTCACCCATGGACACCAGGCCGGGTGCCTCTCAGCTCACTCCAGATCTGGACGGCTGGTTGCGCTTCCCCAAGCAGGTATGGAAGCCTGAGAGGGACAGCTGGCCTCCAGGCTTGCAAGGTGGAGGGGGGTGCTCTCAGCAGCAGGGGGTGTCTGTTCTCTCGGTTAGACTCTGTCTGTATAGATCCGCGTGCCTACAGGTCTGTCATTTGTACATCTGTCTTGACCCCGTGTACCTGTCTGCGTGTACATATGTGGGTTTGCGCACTTGAGTGTGCCTGTCCGTGCAGCTGCGTGTGTTTGACGTGTGCACGCACGTGCCCATTCTCACGCATGCATGTGAATCAGGCCATCTTCTCGGTGACGAATCCCCACACTGACATCGTGCTGGTGGCCCGGGTGGAGAAGGTGCTGATGGGAAACATCACCAGTGGGGCGGAGCCTTACATAAAGAGCACGGACTCCAGCAAGGTGACGTGCAGCGCTGAACTTTCCCAGGCAACCGTTTCCTAAGCAACGTCCAGCTGTGTCATGTAATATGTCTGCTATGTAAATACAGCTGCATGCATACATGCACATGTCAAAATGACGCCTTTCTCTTGCACATTTTCAGTATTTTATCATGTTATCTAGACAGAAAACTTTTCTGTTTAAGCCAATTTTTGATGCGAGAATGGTATGCCAATTGCTGTGCTTAAAGAGCTTAACTCCTCAGTCGTTCTGAATCCAGATGGTTTTCCATTCAGTTTTTTCATAAAGAGAGCAAAATATCCCCCCTCCCCCACCGTGGAATTCGTAAACTTGGCCCTCATTCCCGAGCCTAAGTTAGCCAACAGACGGCATGAGAGAGTCTGTGGCCCGGTTTCAGCTGGGGCGCCTGGCCCGCGTCTGCCGTGCCGGGCCCGGGGGCCTGAGCGTGAGCGGCGTGCCTTACTAACACGCTCCTCATTTATTCTTTTGTCTCCTGAAATCTGCGCAGACCGTTCAGAAAATGCTGAAATCCAACAAACAGTTCTGTAGTAAACTTGGAAAATACAGAATGCCCTTCGGCTGGTCAGTGAGGTAAGCGTCATTCGGAAGAGGCCTTTTTATTACAGTGTTTAGCACAACTGGAGAGCCTTGAAGCAATTCAGACAGCTTTTATGAGATACCTTCACCGTAAACAAAGCTCCCGTGTAAGTTTGAAGTTGTACGACAGCATATGGCAAAGCAGAGACAGGAACTAAAAATATGGTGACAAGGTGATGATATTTTACTAATTAAAATAAGGCATTTTTTAAATGGCATCATTATGGCGCTGGTTTGCTTTACAATCCCGACTACCACAGAGGCTGGGAATATTTTTGAAGAGTGGTGAGTTTCCTGTCAGATGACAGCATATGGTAGAGGATGTCCCCTGGGTCTTAAAGTCCTCGGATTTTTCTCCCATCCTAGGCTCGTGTTCAAAGACAATCATGGCACTGTGGACAGGGAATCCCGATTCTCCCCACTCTTCAAGCAGGAGAGCAACAAGATCTCCACAGAAGACCTGATCAGACTCATCTCTGAGTACAGGAGGTATGCCATGAAAAGCCATTTCCCGTGGAGATCCGGAAGCCAGCGCTCCATCTGGCTCGGAGTTGCTTCAGTGCTCATGGGTTCACCGAATGGCATCTCCACAGGGCAGAGAAGACCAGCAAGCTGCAGACCATCCCAGGAACCCTGGACATCGATGTAGACTGTGTACCCATGGAACATCCCAGTGAGTCTCCTTCTCTGTCTCTCTGCGTCGGCCCCCGGACTCCCACCACCTTCCTGATGGTTTCTGGGGGTCTTCCTGCATGTTCTGACAGCCTGTGGTGTCTCGGGAGTCCTGCGGCCGTCCCGATCCAGGCACACTGTCCTTTGCAGTCCTTTGTCTTTTCCTGGGAAGTGGGTGTATAGAAAATGACCCGTCACTAGGAAAGATAACGGAAAGATAATTGATAATAGTCGGGGAGCTGTTGCTAATTATAATGTCGTAACGGGTGCTCTGGTATGAATGCTAGCGTGCAATGACAGGCCAGACGTCAGATGCTGCCCCAAGTCCCAAAATAGCAACGGCTACGCCGGACTCAGGTGGAGAACTCTTTGGGGTTTGTTGGGATCCAGTGCACGGTGAACCAATGCAGACCCCCATGGCTTTGGCTCGTGTCGCCTCTCACTCGGGGTTTCCACGATGGGTCTTGGCCAGTATGTCTTGGCTGGTCACTCAAAGGCCGGCAGATTGCGGGGTTCTAGCAGTAAGGGGCTGGCCAGGGCTTTGCTTCGGTTCAGCGTGACCAGCAAGCGGTGAGGGCTGTGAGGAGATGGGCGCGGATCCTGCCAGTGGACCACACCCCTGCCTCTAGGCCAGCAATAGGCTGCATTGCAGAGGTAGGAACAAGCCATTCACTTTCAAGTAACCAGTAAGTCCGAAGTCTTCCCGCTCAAGTTCCGAGTCAAGTTCTGAGACCAAACTGGCAAGTCTCGAGTGAAGTCTTGAGTCAAGATAGTCTAACACCAAGCTAAGTCTTAAACAAGTCTGAATATAATGTTTTTTTTCTAATTGAATGCAACAACAAAGTTATGTAGTATATGAAAATGATTATATTCAGACTTGTTTAGGACTTGAGACTTGGGAACTTGAGTAGTAAGACTTTCACTTGTCACTTGAAAGTTAATGGCTTGTTCCCACCTCTGTTGCATTGCAACTAAATCCGATGCCCTGTTGGCAAACTGTTCCCTGCTCCACAGACTGCATGACATCTTCATACATCCCAGTGAAGCCCTTCGAGGCCTGTGAGAAGCAGCCACCCACGGTGGAGGTGGAAGAGTTTGTCCAGGAGTCAGCCAGATTCTCGCAGCCATACAGAGTCTACAAGAATCACATCTATGTCTATCCAAAGCATCTCAAATATGACAGCCAGAAGTCCTTTGGCAAGGTACCTCTTATGTGCCACGTCCCGAACGCGACAGCAAAGGGCACCTGCCCTCGTCACCATAAACTGCCCGTAAAAAGAGACTCATGTTCTGATACTGATCTCATTGACAGGCACGGAATATTGCTGTGTATGTTGAGTTTCGGACCTCTGATGAAGAGAATTCCAAACCCCTACAGGTTACATACCTCCTTCAATACAAAACAAAAGCACCAGCAAATTCTTAAAGCATAAGGATGTAAGCATGTGTGCCCCTTGGTAGTCATTAGTCTGTTGACCTTTTTGCTTGACGCTACAGTGTATATACGGAAAGCCGGGAGGCCCAGTCTTCACCACCGCTGCCTGCTGCACTGTCCTCCACCACTCGCAGAATCCAGACTTCTATGACGAGGTCAGTCTTACTTGAAGGGAATGGAACTTAATCTGAAGGGAGCTGGGACCCACAGGCCACGGAGGCGGGGTCGTCGGTGGGGCATGGGTACCATGGCAGATTCAAGGGGCCCCAAAATCCCCCCGCCCCCACTATCAACCGGGCCAGAGAAAGGGGGGCCGAGATGACATTTTCTCAGGGGGCCCGGGATGCCTAGCTACTCCCTGCCCCATAGCTTCATGTTTGGGGCGATGAAGGACGTGTCGGTATTTCCCTGAATGCTGACTGGCGTTTGCTTTGCTTGTCGTGCAGATAAAGATCGAGCTGCCCACCCAGCTCCACAGCAAACACCACTTGCTCTTCTCCTTCTACCATGTGACGTGCGACATCAACGCCAAGACCAACGCCAAGAAGAAAGAGGCCTTGGAGACCCCGGGTAAAACATGAGAGGAATTTCATTTCAGATTGAAATATTTATATCTCTACACTGCAGATTCCGAAAAGGATGTGGAAAAAGGCCTCAAAAGGTTGCATTTACACAAAAAAAGAGGCCTAACAGTCTCAGCACCGACTCGCTCCTCTGGCATGTAGAGTTTCCACTTCTCTTCCTAATGGAGGATCAGTACACCTGGACATCCCGTGACGTGTTTAGTGAGGTGTGTTGAGCTTTTCCGTGTTTGGCCGCAGTGGGGTACGCATGGCTGCCCATCCTGAAGGAAGGCCGCCCAACATCCCAAGAGCACAACATCCCGGTTTCCTGCACGCTGCCCCAGGGGTACCTGAGCAGCAAGGACGCAGGATCAGGAAAAGTGAGTGGGCTTTGCTTGGGGGTGGGGGGGGTAGGACCGGCCTTGCAGCCCCTATGGCTGGTCCGGTTCGTGGCTTCATACTCTGTGCTACGTCCTTCTCACCTCCACAGCCGAACGGGCCTGAGCTCAAGTGGGTAGATGGAGGCAAGCCCATATTCAAGGTCTGCACCCACGTGCTGTCCACAGTCTACACCCAGGTGAGTGTGAGGGAGGCGCAGCCCCCCCCGCCCAGAATCTTCTCCTTTTCTCCTTAGCACCTCCTCATGCTTTTTGTTTTTGCAGGACCCCCACCTGCACCGATTCTTCCAGGAGTGCCAACTTCGAGAGGCAGACCTCTCTCAGCCCCCTACCTCAAATTTGATCAGCTCCTTGAAGGTAAGAGGGTATGAAATACAGTGTGGCCAGCTGTCTTGCGTCTTCAGGCAGCTGCCCTTCAGTGCCAGGCGAGCTCTCACCTACATATGTGTCTGTGTGTGGGGATTATGCAGCCAATACCACTGTGAGACTGGCCCAGCATGCACCAGGCCATAGGACCAGAACCATGTCTCCCCTGGAATTGTTAGTTTGGATATGTTTTTGTCTTCAAATACTTTTCTGCTGAAGGCACTGCCCCTTGACATTTTATGTGTTCTTTTCACACAAGAGCAGCTCAGAAGTGATGCACGACTTATTGCATAATTTAAGAATTTCCCTTATTGGCTAATCCCGCAAAAGCACCGTGGGAGCGCAGTGGTGACCCGTTGTCCGGGCCTTCCCATAATTCCCTGCTGTGCATTCTGCCTGATCCCGCAGGGCTTGCTGAGCATGGAGCACATCCACGTAATCATCCGCTTCCTGCCCGTACTCTTCAACCAGCTGTTCAAGGTCCTGGTCCAGAACGACGAAGAGGAGGTCACCAGCGCCACCAGCAGGTCAGCTGCCGGCACTGTGCTGCCATATCGCTAAGTATCGTTTCACAATGACACAGGAATCCACTGATCAAAGACCAAAACCCTGAAGCCAGAACTTGTGACGAACTTAAAACAGATCCGGACTGCCCTGAACACTGACTTTAATTTAAATACTAGCGGGAGTGACTGCAAGGAAAGCAAATGCAGGCACACAGCAGGCCGGCCTTTCTCCTCACATCGGGTACACAGCACAGCAGGCCGGCCTTTCTCCTCACATCGGGTACACAGCACAGCAGGCCGGCCTTTCTCCTCACATCGGGTACACA
>JAODKL010000129.1:505844-524342 GCA_026780765.1 Petrocephalus schoutedeni
TTCATTTGCCATTTGCACCACTTTCCCCTTCCCCCCCCCCCCCACTCTCCACAAGAGACACAGACGGCATCAGCCCTGGGGGTAAGGGGCCTTGCCCAAGGGCCCACAGACATGAATCGGGGAAAAGCAGACTGACTATATGGAAAGTGCAGGGACACTGAACCCAGGCCATGAATTCTGTGGCTCATTTTCCAGTTCACCTTGGTCTGCTATTGGCACGTGAGCCCTATAAGCATTTTCCGATTAAAAACAGCTAGTCAACAGGTGGGGGGGCGGGGGCGGGGGTAGGGGGGCGGGGGGCCCTACCTTTGTGCCGGTAACAAATCGAGGCAGTTCTGAGGAGCCTCCATGCAGGATGGTCTTCTTCACTCCCTCCACACCAAGCATCAGGGTCTCCTCCATGCCCACGCCGGCCCGCGTCTGACCTCAGCGACTGGGGTGTAGCCTTTCATGGGTTTGACCGGATTACAAACAGGCCCAGATAATAGGATTAGACTCCTGCAACCACCCCCCACCTCAACAAAACCCCAGGAGAAATGTGTGCACGCAAATGCATGGCCAGGATACTGGAAGCCTCTGGAAGGGAGGGGAACCTAGCACCCAAATCCACACCCGTCAGCCAAAGGCACGCTTCAGCAGGGTACAGAGACCGCCCCAGGCTCAAGGCCAGATTTACTCACGTGACACTGGTCCAGGTTCCTGGATTATTCCTTCACCCCAGTGTGTGGTCCTTAATGGCTGGTTATTGATCGCCCTCTGGTGGCAGTGATGCAAAATCACAAGCACGGGGGGGGGCCTCATTTTCTTCAGCTGGGCCATAGTTGAATCAGTAATAGTATATTAATATACGTGGATGAACGACAATGCAGGGATTTGTTAACACGTCAAATGCAATTTCTGTACATCATTTCACTCCACGTTTGCAGTCTAATATAACCAGGATAAGAAAATAAACCGTGCCAAAATGTCATTGGAAGGTTGATTATAAGTGAATACCTGATGCCAGATAGATTTAAGTTCCAGGCTAGTGTGTGTCTTGGTGGATTAACCACTCAGGGCCCAGCGGCTGAAGCTGTACTGCGTCAGACGGCCAGCCGTGTTGCCAGGGTAACGGACGTTACCTCAGGATTCGTCAAGGCCGCGTCAGGATGCAGAAACGATGCAGGACCACGAGCCTGAGGCCATTTGCGGGGGTAGACGGGTGCCGTGGGGGAGGTTTCTGACGCACGGCCGGCGTAACCCTGCCCAGGCCCGGTAAGAGGCACATGGCCACCCGGCGAGGAGACGGTACCTCGCGGCCTTCTCAGGGTGACTCAGAATGAACGCGTCACACGCCGTCGGCCCACAGACTCTCACAGCACCTACAAGCTTCTGTAGACGCCTCCAGAAATAGAGATTTGCTCATGATCCCCGAGTGGCTTTCCCGCGGCACTGGATTGTGGGTCAGCATGGTAGAGCCCCCCCCGGGAGATGTGGGACATTGCGGGGAGTGGGGAGCTGGGGGCGGGCAAGCCTGAGGGCGTCTCAACCCCACCACCATCCGCTGGGCGAGTCACTTCCTGGAACACGGACCCACCATTTATTGCAGGGTTTTGTGAATTTAATTAGCACCACCCGCGCACCACAAGCATAAGGGGCAACACAGCACCCACGCCATTTCAACCACGTCCCACATCCCCCAAATATCCGTACAAAGGGGGGGCTCTCCCGTCCCGCCCCGCCCTCCCCTCACACACTCACATCGCGGCTGCCACGCCGCTCGGGACTCCCAGGACATCCAGTCCCTGCATATTAATTCCACCCTCTCTCACGCTCTGCTCCGCGAACCGCCGCCCCCCCCCCCCCGGACCCTGGGGGAGAACAGCGACGCGATCGAGCCGACAGGCTCTCGGGAGCCATCCAAGAGGCACCACCCGCATTCTTAGCAGGGAGGAGCTGTACCGAGCCGCAACAGAGCCAGCACCGCCAGCCCCGGGATCAGGAGGCCGGGCGTGCGCGTGTCACGGGGGAGGGGCGGGCGCGCCCGTTTACACGGGGGAGGGGCGGCGCGCCCGTGTCACGGGGGAGGGGCGGCGCGCCCGTGTCACGGGGGAGGGGCGGCGCGCGCGTGTCACGGGGGAGGGGCGTGCCCCTGCCTCACCGCAAATCGGCCGTGCCGGGACAGCGACGGCCCGCCTGGCCGCTGTTCGGCGCATATGGAGAGAGCCACTTGCGGGTGTGAGTAGCAGCAGTCAGTCTCTGGCAGTCTGCTAGGCTCCAACGTCCCGGCCCAGTTCTGAGGCCCCCGCTGTGCCACCCTCAGGGCCCGAGGAACACGGGTGGCTAGAACACTGCTTGCTGGAAACTGGGAGGCCCTCCCTGACCTTTAGTTACCTCTGTGCGCACCTGGGGGGGGGGGCTACTTTAGTCATCAGGGAGGTGACCCAATAGCCTGAATTACAGTGTAGACACGGCACCAGCCCCCCCCCCCCAGCGACTACCTGCCATCTCAGCAAGGGGGCTGCTCTGCTTTTGTCCGGAGACCACGCTGGAAAGACAGAATGAGCGAAGACTGAGAAACATTATTTTGTGAAATTCAGTCGCAGGCACTGGGTCACCGCTGCGGCCCGTAGGCGGGGACAAGGCGGCTGCCGTCTGCCACTGGATCCGGAAGCCTGCTGACCACGGGACGGATCCCTAAGATGATGGCACCCGGTGCTGCAGATACACATCAGGATGCAATCGTACGAAATCACCGCCATCGTGAGCAGTGAGGTCACTGTGAGCCGCCGGCGGCTAGCGATTGTGAGAAATGGCACATGACCTCCTCCTGTGGCCTAAAGCAGAGGGATGAATCAGTCTGAGCTGTGGGAGGCATTGTGTAATGATGAAGCCCCCCCCACGCTGGCTGGGCACATTTTTTTTCATTAGACGCGAGACTGTCTGCCACCCGCCTGCGCCGGCCTGGGCGCGTCTCCCACACTTCCTCCCGGGTTGCCCTCCCCAGAATCGCAAGCCTGGCTGGCAGCCGCGCTCCTGCTCTCACCTCTGCCACCGCGCCGGGGGAGAACGGTGGCCTTCATTCTATGGAACGGGCACCAACACGCAGTACTGGCTGCGACCAGCAGAGGGAGCAAGGGAGCTGGACAGGACAGGGGCCAATGAGCTGCCTAGGCTTGCAGTCCCACCTCTGGCTCGTCAGACACCGGGATTAAAATGCACCAGAGAGTCCTCTGCTGCAGTTCCACCACGTGTATGTGGGTTCAAAGCCCTGCTGTCATTCTGCCTGGGGCGGGGGAGGGGTGACATCTGTGCCAGCATAAATGCCAGGGCCCCGTACCAAAGCACCCGGCGTGCCGCCCGCCGGGCCTCGGGGACACGGGCGGCTAGAACACTGCCTGCTGGAAAGTCGCAGTCCTGCCTCGACCTTTAGTTACATACCTCTGCACATAGCAGGCAGGCAGCACAGAGGCCAGAGGCACGGCCCTCTGCTGACACAGCCACGCTCACACAGACGCCCCAGAAGACCAGCCAACCAGAATATCTGCAGCGCTGAGAGAGGGTCGGGGCCATGGCCCCCACGGGGAAGCCAGCACTGAGGGCGCAGCAGGCAGGTCCACACATCAGCCCCTGCGGGGGGCCGACACCCCCAGAGCCAGTGCCCCCCCCATCCGCCCAGCAGCCATGTCACGGCCACAGAACCCCAGTGAAACAGTGGAAAGTTACAGCGGGGCATTCCTGTGCTGGAGACAAAGCAAGCAGCACCACAGACCACACCCTGCAGCAAGAGCTGCCACCACCAGGGCTGGAGCCATCCGCGCAGAAAGGGGAAGCCGGCCAGACGGGCGGCCAGGCAGCAATGCATCGTGGGTCACAGAGTACAAGCCAATTAGACAGATGTGTTAATAGGCTATAATCCAAAACCGCGCCCCCCCCCCACCCAGAGCTCCACACCTTGGGGGAGGGGCTGAGGCACCGCCACGGTGAGAGCCTTTCACCAGTCACATATACGTGTGCAGATTCATCTCAGGACCCATCACACTGGATTAGAGGCCTGGACAGTGACCATGTGTAGCTGCACACCTGGGAGTAAGCTTGCCCCCCACCCCTAGTCATGGCCCCCAGCAGAGCGAGCCCCCCCACAGGGCTGACATGCACACAGGAAGGCGGCGGTGGCGTCAGATTCTGGACCGGGGGGCTGATACACCCCTCCCCGTTCTGGCCTGGTTTCAGACAGCAGGGCCAGGTCACATGAACACAGATAACAGCAGTGATGCAGACTCACCTGGACGGCCTTTGTGAGCTGACCTCACGCTCGGGGCCGCAGTGCGTACACGGCGTGCACCTGGGCGCGGCCCCCAGAATTCCCGAGTCGGCACAGCACGAAGGGGGCAGGTGTAAGAAGGCAGGAGTCCATCAGAGGCAGCACAGACTGTCGGCAGCCTGCGTCTGTGCCCGGGGCCGTGAGCGGCAGCCGGAGGGGCACCGGGCAGGCGGAGGCGGCCACGCCAGAGGGACAGCCAATCAGATACCCACAGTCACACCCTGGAGGACTTACCCTAAATTCCAGCAGTGAAACATCGAGCTGTATCAGAGTAAGCATGTTAAATCTGCTGGGAGTATGGGGGGTGGGGCAGATGAGTACAGGAGCTGTGCACAGAACCCCCCCCGGCCCATGGTGCCCTGAGCAGCATCGCCCCCCCCTCTTTAGCCCCTAGGGTGGCCAGGCCACTATGCCAGAGGGCCCCCCAGAAAGACCCTGAGGAACCCGGCCAGCACGTCCCAGGCCTCTGGGGCTGGCAGATGGGGTCCCTCATGAGCAGAGTCACAGGACCGGATAACCTACTGGTGAAGGAGACTAGGTACACCTATGTGAGCCTCATCAGTGTTTGGGGGAGGAGAGAGGGAAAAAAACCCGCCCGTGCCATACAGCGGAGGGCCCCAGGGAAGCCATCGTGCACCCAGAGAGATTCACATGCCCTCTCCGTAGCCAGTCTCCTATGCTGTGTTACCACGATACAGTAGTTTGCTGTAGGGATCAGAGACTCTCCTGGGAAGTAACCCAGACTCCATCACACTCCTCGGCCTGACACGCTGCTACACCCAGCTTTCCTACCAGCGGGAGATCTCCCCCACAACCACAGACCTGCCAGAAGCACAGGCAAGCCCGCTAGGATTCTCCAAAGCAGCCACACTGATCCTTACCCACTCATATGTCCCTCAGCCAATCAGGGCAAAGAGCCGGATCAGCCTGTATCAGCCTGTCCCTCAGCCAATCATGACGCAGCACTCGTCTCCGGGGCGTTTCCCACAAGCTCAACACTCAGGCAGAACCAAGGGCCTAAAAACCTCATTTGGAAAGTCGGAAAAAAACGAGGCAGCAGACGGGCAGGGGATGTAGATTTATTGGGAGTTTATTGGGACTATTTGGAAAGACAAGAGGCCCTGGCATATCTGCAGGCCAGGCTGGGGAGGATGGGCAAGGGTCGCAATCAGTCTGTCCATGCCAAGTTCCTCTATCAGATGCGGCAAGAAGGCCTCCCACCAGCAAGGGGCGCACTTTTACACTGGGATAGGATGTTTGGGACCCCTTTTCAGGTAAGCCACTGCCCCCCACCCCATATAAACCCACCCCTACCTTCCCCGCCCTGACACACCTCTTCCACCAGTGGCAGGATCCTCCGCTTGACAGGCGCAGAGTGGAGCCAATCACAACAGTTCTTCAGCGGGCAGCTTTAGCTGCTATACATGAACATAAAGCTCGCCAGTGAAGAACTGCCGCGACTTGGCCAAGACACGCGCGCGCACACGGGCACACATACGCACACGCGCGCAGTCTGTGCCTCCCACTCAGCGGCTGTGCAGGACCTGATGGGGAGAGAACAGAAGGAGCATTTAGAACAGAGGGAGCTTTGCGTCTGAAGAGGGCCTACGGACAGCGGCAGGGAGGCGGCCTGTGGGTGGGGCTCGGTGTCCATGGCAACGCCTTACACGTTGCCCCGGAAACCAGAGACGGGATACCGGAGAAATTAGACCATTTTCATGATGAAACCCACAAGATAAGTGGCTGGCCGCTAAGGGAAGCGGGCATCCTAGCAGCAGGGGACCACGTTCCCGTCCTGAAAGCCTCAGCCGACCCCCAACAGGCACCTCCCAGCACCAGCCGGCTTCTGCAAAGAGCCCGGCCAGCCACTTGGGTCGGGCCACGTGTATTTATAGCCACCAGTGGGCCAGGCGCCCCTCCCCCCCACCTTGTGGGAGGGGCTTAGAGGCCAGGCCAATGAGCAACGACACGCCGGCCTCACAGTGCAGCCTTGTCAGGGGACAAGGGAGAGGGCCATGGAAAGGCTGGGTGTACTGGGAAAGACACCCCCCCCCCACAATGACTGAAGCATTTTATCCAGGCTGCAGGGTGGATCAATGCATCCCCATAACTGCCAACCACACAGGCAGCCCGTTTCCAGCCCCCCCCCAAAAAACAACACCCGTCAGACAGCACGTTGTGTTCCAGGGGAAGATTTATCGTACGCCAGTAGATACTTCCCAGATCAATTACAGCAGGGAGAGGGTGCAGACTGGGTGCAAGCCGACTCAGCACCCCCCCCGCCCCGCGGACGATGCCCCCCGCCCCCGGCGTGCCCTCAGCACCGCACTCACTCTGCAAATTAAGCCATTAATCACCGCCACCACCTTCATACATCAGTGCCCCCTCCCCCAGGACCGTACACGTGGGGGGGGGGCGCCAAACCAGGATCTAAAGGCGCATAGAGGCAGACAGACGCAGCAGTGGACATATGCCGCCCCACCCGGGCCCCCCCCCCAGGTCCCTCCAGGGGTACTGGGATGTGGCGGGGGTCTGTTTCTGTTAAGAGCTGTCATGGGAGGAAACTAGCAGGCTGGACACTCAGTACGTGGCAACTGCAAGCGAAAGGGCAGCTTTATAAGCAGTCTGGGCTAGAAGGGTGGGCGGAGTCACAGCAGAGCTCTGGCAGACAGGGAGAGGGCCAGACTGACAGGACCTGCTGGAGAGATCCAACCAACCGGAAGGCCGGAAGAAAAATAAACGGAGCAAAAGAGTCAGAAGCTGGGGGCAAACTCTCCCGGCCCTCAGCGCTCAGCATCCATGTGTGTGATTCAGGCCTCATCAGATACAGACGATGGAGGGGGGCTTGGGGCGAGACGTGGGCCTGGCACTGCAGACACACACCCTGCGTCAGCCAAAGATGGCAGGTGACGATCAGGAGAGCAAACAGGAAGGAGAGCTGGTACGTATCCGGAGGACAGACGTCAGCGAGACATCCTGTCATGGGGCACCGCCCCCCCACCAGGGGCTATGATGTAAGCAGTTCTTCCTGGACAGCCACAAACCCTCAGCCTTACCCGGGGGGGACTCGCCGGCCGCACACAAGCCAGGCCTCTTCCCAAGCAAAACGCTGCACTATTTTGAGACGTTAAGAAAAGGGAAGCAGTGTTTTCAAAGGGGGGTGGGGGGGGTGACGCCTTTGAAATAGTGATTTATGATGTCCCATAGCCTTACGCCATTACCGAGCCCGGCCCGCGGGCGCGCGCGTGCGTGCGTGCGTGTCGCCGAGGCAGTGAGCTGCGCCCAGGCTCTCCGCGGCCCGGCTCCCAGCACACGCACGCGCTCCGCACTGCCCCCGCCGTGGCCCACGGGCGCCATCCCTGCCGCCAGCCCGACTGAAACGCTTCCAGCTGCCTTCAAACAGCCGGCATGCAAACAAAACAGTTTGATAGAATAAGGAAATTCCAGGCCAGTTATACAATGGAAAGGGCCGCGGGGCACGGCGCGGAAGCAGCAGTCATCTCAGGAATTCTGAGGGTCCGCAGCGAATATCCGAGCCATTCCCAACATCCCGGGACTGGGGGGGGGAGGGAGGGGGAGACCCCCCCACATAAATCCACTCCAGGCCGTTTGAACGACTGGAAAGTACTGAAACCGGGGATGAGAGCATGAACTCAGTGACCGGAGAGAGAGGGCGGGCGGGTAGGTCCTCCATCTCTCTCTCCCCCACACACACACACACACGCACACGCACACGCAGCGCCATGGGGAGAGAGGGCAGCGGTATGCAGACACACACACAGCTGTACTGCAGAGGAATGCAGATGTGCTGCAGGAAGCTGGACTGAGTGACCCGGGCAGAAAGGGGAAGAGGTAAAATATCAGGGCAGCTCCAAGTAAGGGGGGGGGCTGGGGGTCAGGCCCTCTCAACCCCGATGAAGGACACCCTCACCTGGGCAGGGGCCGTCTCCAGGGCACCCTCTGGGGTGACCTGCCACAGGAAGAGAGCCACAGGCCTCCCATAAAAGCCCCCCCCCACATTTCAGACCACGCCTTACCCGACTCCAGGGGCAAGCACAACCAAGCCACACTGGCTTCTGGCACATTCCAGGGTTTCAGACACTATGCCCCCCCCCCCCCCGAAGGGCTGAGGACTCTCACACAGCATGCAGCTGAGAGCCAGATGTGAAACCCCCCCACTACCATTTAAGTGCGTGTCCACAGCAGTAACAGCGGACGGCACTCGTCCCCACAGCACGCTACACTGGGGGGGGTGGGCATATGAAGGGTTGGCCGGGACGCGCCCCCCCCCGGACCCACCGCTGCCTCCGGGGCCGCTTCTCCGGACTCCCCCGGGAACGGGACGCAATCCCATTCTTCTGGCCGCATTCCGGAAACGTCTGGCACATATGGTACAAATTCCAAGGAATGGGCTGAGGGCCTTGGTTCCGTCTGAGCTGGGCCCCACCCCCCCTGTGTGTGCCAGGGCTGCCTCCCAGCACAGCTCAGCACGGGTGGGGGTGGGGAAGCGAAGGCTGGACATGGGGGGAGGGAGGGGGGCAGTTTCATTCAGGCAGGTGCAGCACGGGGGGGGGGGGGTTGGTGCAGGCAGGCAGGCCCACGCATGCTCTAACTGGGTCACACACACAGCAGTGCGGGCTGCGACCCCCTTAATCGCATACCACGGGACCCGGGGCAGGGGGGCAGTCATTCCCCAAGCCCCAGGCGGCCGAGCGGGACTGCACCGGAGATCGCACACTGCAGAAGTCAAGGCCTAGCAGTGGACAGATCCATCTGGAAGAGACGTTACAACTACCATCTATTTCCCATAAGCTGGAACCACGCAGGGGCGCGCGTGTGTGTGTGTGCGCGTGTTCGTTCAGGGGACCTCACGGAACCGAAGCCAGATGTGGACAGCACCCTCTCAGCTTTCTGAAATGGGTTAATTAAGTGAGCCACAGCAGGGAGGCAGCCATTACGACACTGGGCCAGTGGCAAAGGGGGGGGGGGGGCGCTAGGTCAGCCACAGAAGTCGTAGGTATTTTATTCCCAGTCTAGAATCTGCCACGGCCGCTCAAGGCCGCGGTCTCTCTGCACGCACATGCAGCCATACGGCCACATAATCAGGGCCCGGCTCATCCCAGGGAGCGGCGGTAAGGGGGGGGGACAGCCTCACCGGGACACCCCCGCCGACCCCAACCCCGACGGGCCCCGTGGAGGGTGGCGAGGCGACATTAATCTCTCCAGCCATGCAGAGATAACAGCAAGGCCTCTCTCCCCAAGCCCATTCAACGCAAGGACACGACCCAATAATTAGGCCCCCAGGACAGGCGGGTATCCAGGGCACCTCAAATATTTAGCTTTTAGCACCCTCCGTGTTATCTTGACTACCACAGCACAAAATGTGAAGAAGGGTTCAATAGGCGGCTCCCTAACAATTTGACATGACAGTGATGGGCGTTTACATAAAACGCTTAGCAGGTCAGCCCTGCTGAAAAACAGAATAAGTCGCGAAGCTTCACTTTATAAAACCCCAAGTAACATTTTGCAGGGAATCCCATCAGCACAAACAGAGCAGTAATCCTGACCCAGTGACATGCTGGACCCCAGCACCGACTGTCCTCCAGCCAGACGCCCCCCTGGCCAAAGGCCCATTGTCCCGGTGACATGAAGGTACAGCCATTCGAGGAAAAACAGACCAAAAATTTGCCAGGGACGACGTGCTGCAGGCATCGCCCACACCAGAGGAGGAACAAGGCATTTGACAGCCAGGGTCTCAACAAACACTTCAGAACCAATAGCTATATGGGCCAGGGACCAATTCTGTCTTAACTGGCCCACATTATGCAGCTTGTCACCGGGATACACCAGGTCAAAGCGATCTCATTACAAGCCTGGCGCGATCACTGGCCGGCCAGCTTCTGTGGCAGCATCCAGGCAGGAAAGTACATCCTGAACCCCGGGTGGGACACCCAGCCCGCGGGGCGCCACCATGTCACAGACAACCGCGGCCGGCACAGGCCGGGCCAAGCCTTCGGCCCACAAGGCTGCAAGATAATCCTCCAGGTTCCCGGCCCTAATCCGCTGTGAATTAGTCTCCAGACGGGCAGTTTAACCCGGGAGTCCTTTGGCAGGAACAGCCTGGTAAGATCTGACAGGGTGGGAAACGAGGCAAGGGCCCGCTGTGGGCCGGCACACGTTGGGTTAAACTCACTAATCACTATCCCCGATTAAAGAGCGGCTTCTGGGGGTCTGCGGCGCATCGATTAGCGGGGGCGGCACATGCGGCGGCGCCCGGGCGCCCCTGGTAACGCGTCCCCTCGCCACGGGGCAAACGTGCGTAAAGGTGCGTGAAGGTGCGCGAGCGTGCGTAAGCGTGCGTGCAGCGTCACCAGCGCGCAGCGTCACCGCGTCTCTGACGCCGATCGCGGGGTCACTCCGCCCGGGAGGCGAGCGCAGGGGGAGCGCAGGGGCAGCCACGACATGCCGGGGCGGCGGGGCGGCTCCCGCTTTACCTCGCTGCAGGGCGAGTCCCGGCGGGTCCCGGCGGCGCGGATCCTCTCCGTCGCTTTTACGTATAAAACATCTTCCTTAAAAAAAAAAAAAGAGAGAAACGGAAACGAGAAACTTCTTGGAAAGAGGGGGGGGGGGCGCCGGGCGGGTCGCGCGCAGCAGGGCGTGGCCTCCCGGAACCCGGCACGCGGCTCGCCTTCGCCGCTAACTAGTTACTTAGTTACCCGCCCGGAACCCGGCACGCGGCTCGCCTTCGCCGCTAACTAGTCACTTAGTTACCCGCCCGGAACCCGGCGTGCGAGCCGAGCGACCCCCGGCCGGGCACCGACGCCCTCTCACCCGCTTAGACAAGGCGCGGCGGCCCCGGGCAGCGCCGCTCTGCATCACCGCCGGTGAGAAAGTGCCACACTGACAGGCGGGGGCGGCGGGACAGCAGCGCCCCCAGCCGGCGGCGCCCTGCGCCCGGGGTGTTTCCCCGCCGCTCCGCTCCGAGCCCCGGCCGCGATACACGCAGCCCTCAAACCAACAAGTGTCCAGCGCCGCCATCCGCGCCGACTTACTCCGCAGGGGGGGAAAGTCCCCGAAATCGGCGCCGCCCGGCGGCTCTGCGGGGCGCCGAAGTTCAGCGCGGACGCCGCGTCAGGAGCCGCCGCCCGATTTAACGTGAATCTGCGCGGCTGCAGGGGGGGAGGAAGGCGGCGGTCCGCCCGACGGCGACAAATGGCACTTTCTCCGCGGCCAGCGCGGCTTTACGTAACCGCCGCGGAGCCGGATCGCTCGGGAAATAGCCACCTGTAATGCGGCCGTTTTACTGTCCGATCCGAGGCTACGGACGGAGGAGAGCGGCGGCTCCGCAGCCGGGGCTGGTCACATATTGGGTAACCGCTCCCTTTGTTTCGCAATTTCAATACGCGGGTTGCGGATGAGAAGAAGCGGACAGCGGGACGTTGGATTTTACTTACTGCCAGATATCTGCACTTAGGCAAGAGGCGACGCGGCTGCCGCGCAGGACGCGCTTCCTTAGGGATGCCCCACCTTAAAGCCCGCAAACTCCCAGCCGAGCGCGATCCGGCGCGGAACAGCCTCGCCCCGACCGGCACGCCGGCGCCCCGCAGCTCCCACGGCCGCCGCCGCTCGCCTCCATCGCCCTGCGCCATCGGACCGTCCGGATCGCGGGAGGCACAGCCCGGGCCCGGCGTCCCGGCTCCGCACGCTCCCCCATTCGGCTCGCCGCCTCCCAAGCCTCTAGCCCGACTCCCCTCAAACCGGCTTCTCCACTCCGATCAGCTGGCGGCGCGGTGACGCAATCGGGGGCCGCCGGCCAATCGGCGTCCGACGTCGACGCGCGGCCGCGACGCCCACTTCGCGGAGCGCGTGATTGTCAGCCTCTCTGGCCAATGGCGGGGTCCGCAATCGAGGCGACTTCGAGAGTGACAGCCGTCAGCGCCAATGAAAAGGCACATCTGACAATGACGTTGCACCCGACGACGAATAAGAATTACAGGCGATCGGTCAGGTCGTAATGAACGCGAATTGAGGCGAGGGCTAGAGCTTCGGCCAATTAAAGTTACCCGAGTAAGTTATCCGAGCCGGGATAGTGTGGCGTGGGGTGCCGTGGGCCTGGAGCACGACCCCCGTTACGTGACTTAGCAGTTCCACTGGGGGTTCGTGCTGCCACAGGCTCTGCACCTCGCTTACGCTAGAATAACCTCACATAGATTTTATTTCTGCACGTCATCAGCTCAATATTACGATTATTCGCCAGTAGCCGGGAAATGCCCCCCTAGGCTGTATTCGTTACTTTGTAAATAGTTACCGCACCGCTTTCCGCGTTACAAAGGAGGATCGCTGAAGGGAAACTTAATGCCCGAAGAGGACTTGTGGTATATTTAGGAACCGGAAGCACCAAAAGCGTCTTATATGTTCCTGCCTACTCGCGTTATTTGCCTAAACGCACCGCTCTGTAATCCACAGTATCTATCAGCCACTGTTTATTTAGGCCGCACCGTATTCATTCATTCCATAACCTCACGCATTTAATTTAAACTGTGCGAAATGCCGGCCATACCTTTCGAAAACCGCCCGGGCACGGCTGGGGCCCCTTCACGGCCGGGCCAGGGGCCCGGATCACGCCACAGGGGCCCGGATCACGTCACAGGGGCCCGGATCACGCCACAGGGGCCCGGATCACGTCAAAGGGGCCCGGATCACGCCACAGGGGCCCGGATCACGTCAAAGGGGCCCGGATCACGCCACAGGGGCCCGATGGTCCACCCCCCTCACTTCTCCCAGTTTGTGAATGAATAATAAAGCGACAGAATGCGAAACGCGAACAGCCCGGCGGCCCAGGAGGCAGAACGGAGCTACAGAACCAGGGCAGTATTTCTGCGGGACATTAACTGCACGATACGCTTTTTATGGGGGAGACTACCTTAATTTAGGGCATATTAAATACCGTGCCACTGTAGTGACGTGGGATAAACTGTTCCTATTTATACGATGGATTATTTATGGACATGACCATAAAGTGTTGTACAAAAAGATTATAAACTTACTTATTCGAGCATATCGAAAATTAATCTAATAGAATTCAAATTAAATGAAGTGAATATGTGCAATAAACGGGGGTCTGAAGTGTGTAAGTGTGCGCCCAGTTATTCCAAATAATATTATATAGGCAGAGAGGTGGTTAGGAAATCACAAATAACTCCTCCACAAGCTGATTAGCCGACAGAAAGGCTTTGCCTAATTCCCCTTTAATTCCTCAGTGTCTCTCTGTATCGCTAAGCGTTAAACGTCGAGCGACTTTAACCTGCTGTCGTGTTATTTAAATGTGAGCTTCCCAGCTTCCTAAAGCGAATACACCGCAACTCAGAGCGGTGTGGCTTTTTCCGTCAGCACTGAGCTCGTCACACGGCTCATGATCGCTGGGCGAAAGGGATCCCACCCCTACCCCCATCACCCTACTCGAGAGTCCCCTATTTATTACCCAAGCAGCTCCTAGCCAGTCCCTCTCTGCTGCATATCTGCTCAGCTCAGTCTCCTCAAACATCATCCATACACAATTATTCCACAAAGATGGGGCATCATACCACCCCTCAATTATTTAAGTTCAACGTTAAGGAAGAAATTAAGGAGGTGTTAGAATGCATTTAAACCTGAGCCCCACACACTCTGTCCGAAAAGAAGTCTCTGGAATTTCCCCAGAAGCTAAGAACAGATATAGTTTGGGTCCAGACCTTCTCTATATGTGACTATATGTTGAACTTAGCAACACAGGCCTACCTTTGGCTAAAGCTGGTCTTTGCAGCTCACACTGTGCAGTGTCTGAAAGAGCTCCCCCGGACCCCACTCTGACTCTGCACCCTGTCCCCTCTCCCCAGTGGCCGTGCAGGGCGCATGGCGCTCTGGAGCACTGATTTACTATATCCAGTTTGCAGACGGAGCGGCCCTCTCGCAGGACACATTAATCCTGCTCTTAAATGGATTCCGGGAATCAAATACCCCCCCCCCCCCCCCCACCCATGCCAGGCAAGTAGGATCCTGGATGGGATTCAGCACAACCTTCCCCATTGCTGAGGGAGATTCAAGGTGCAACGTTTGAGCAGGGGCACGTTCTGAATAGCACATTCTTTATTTAATTTTCCCCCCCAGGGGGAAGAAATGTGACAGCAGCAGAAAGACGAGGTCTCATCCACAAGTATGTCAGGTGGCACCAGTGCAACGAGTGATTCACCGTCACAGTGCAGTGACAGCGTGACACACTGTAACACAAGATGCGACTTAACCCACCCCCAACAGCCTTGAAAGGTCGCACCTTCAGTGCGTCTGAGGCTAGAGGTAGAATTATGAGGACTTGAGAGACACTTGGTTCAGTCCTACTAACCTGCAGAGTCAGAAGGGCAGCCAGGATCAACTAATCTGCAGCGGGCGGGCCGGAGGGGGGGCTGGGAGATTAATCTCCCCCCCGCCTGTTGGCCCTTGTTGCACAGAGCAGAGCTCTGTGCTGATACTGCACCTCAGTTCCATAATGTGTTAACAGGTTGACACATTCAGTTTGTAGTCTGAATGTTTTTATGCTTATATTTGTATTTAATATACATCGCTAACTTGCTGGAGACCAGGAAGGAGAAACAGTAACTGACGTCCCTCCCTGATTCGTGGTGTATGCCGAGCTTTTCAGCGAGGCCTGCTTTGACTTTAAGGGCCGTCTCCTGCTGAACAGAGCCGATCATTGGAGCTGGCAGCCAACCAGAAGAGCCGCTGCGCAGTCCCCGCAGCCAATGGGAGCTCCTGCTGGGCGGAGGTTACAAAACCAGACTGAACCCAGTGACTCAGCAAAGACGGGTGCGTGCGAGATGACACTTAACTGCAATTTAAAGAGCCAGCGTTCACCACGCGGGGCTGGGAGGGAGCTGCCCCTGCAAGCCCGTCGGCCGCTTCCTCGCCTTCCGCTGGCTTTACGGTCCAGGAAGAAACGTTATTAAATCGCCTTTAAGAGGGGCTCTGTCTGACGGACGGAAAGCCAGCAGAGATCCTCTGTGACTGTGGAGTATTTGCCCCCCAGGCCCTGGACAGACGCCTTAGCGTATTGCTGTCCCAGCATGAAAATACTGCTTCATGCTGACGGACAAACAGCAGTGACATCTTTGTTAAAACTCGCCGCCATTATCTCACTTCCACACGTAGGGGGCCTGTTATGGGCGGCCGGGAATTTTGGGCATAGTTGTGGCGTCTCCGGCATGTGAGCGAGGTCGTGGCCCTCTCTCGCTGGAGAGCCATGGCTGCAAGGCCGCCGTGGGCAATTCCTGGTCTGCGGGCGACCGACAGCTCAGACTCACGGCGGAGGACGGGGCTGGACTTCCTCCTGGCCGCCACCCTGGAGGGGCGTGTCGCTAAGGCTGACGGTTTACCGCGTTCCTTCATTTCTAAAATGTCTTGCTTCTCTGTCTCTGCGAGTGGTGTTGTTTAGCGGTGGCTAACTGAGCCCGCGACTATGGAAAGTTCCAGAAGCATCGTCCCGCATGGAGCTGCAGGCATCAGCAAAGCAAGCTTGGCCCCAGCTATATATACATCGCACCTAGAAGCTGGAGGGAGCAGGGCTGCGCACAGGAGCTTCTTCGGACCTTATATCACAGCCGAAGGCCCCGCAGAGCAAAGGGTCTTCAGGACAGATCTGGACTTTCTTTTGCGGAAACGGGCCCGAGGCGAATCCGAGGCCAGACCGAATGCTGATCGTGCTGCGGTCTGAGCCACATTTCCTTAATCTCGGCACCCAGCAGGACAGATAAGGCGTCCCCACATCCAGCCGGATGACGCGCTTTAGGGGCGGAGCTAAAGTGCGTACCCGTTCTGACCCTGGAACGCGCTGCGTACACTGGGTCTCTCTGTCTACTGCAGTCTGCCGTTTTCTGCCTTACTGTTCTTCTAGACAAACTGACGTTGTAGGAGAGAAGTGCTTTTAGTGATATTTCTGCACGATGGCTGGCACCGTGCCTAAACTGCAGGCAAAACTCATCAAGAGAATGTCGCACTAACAAACTCGGCAAGTGAATGACAGTCCTATCCAGCTAACCCAGTGTTTCATTTAGGGGCATAGTGGCCACCGGTAATAATCAATCCAAAATAACCAAGTTAATGAATCCCATTCATCTATTAGTACGAGTCTGACTAATCAAAGAGTCTTATACGGTGAATCTCCTGGAAGAGCGGCCGCTCCACAGTCATCCCGAAGGCCTTTCTCTCTCTCTGCTTAAACAAAACAGAGAAGGGGGCCTGTTTTGGCCCAGGGAAGAGAGCCAGGCGCATTCCACAGCTTTGCGGGGCAGGGTGGGGTGTGGTGGGGGGTGGGCACAAGGCTTGACACATAAAGCAAGCCTGGCAAACAGCCATGTCACAGCAGAATGGAGGGGGGGGGCTCCCGAGACGCTTGGGCTCAAACAGAGACATTCCCAAGATGCTTTTCTCCACGTGACTGGCCAGGGTGGGGGGGGGGGTGCACTGTCACGGAGATGTAAGCGCCTAGCACACTGACTGCCCAGGCTGCACGCTGCCCCCCCGATACAGATGGGGCCCTGAGTCACACTCACACCAGGGCCGGCACACTCTGCGATCAATAACATGTTATGTAAGGTCCCACTTTGCTGGAAGGGGCCGGGACCCAGCCCCACCACTCCTCCTGGAGCGATTACCTCAGCTGGACCACGGACTGTCTGGGGGCGGAGTATGAGCGTCTGCAGCACCGCGTCCTGACGCACAGGGGGGCGGGGCCTGACGCATGGGGGCGGGGCCTAATGGACAGTGATTCATGGGCATCCGTGCAGCACACCATCGGCTGTCCTCAGACCCCCGCCCATCTCTGCCAGGGCCGTCAGTCAGTACCACGTGCTGCCGACATAGACCTGCAGGGGGCGACGGCGGCCACGCACGTCACGGCAGGTCTGTCTGACACGCTCGTCATGGCTGGTGCACTCAGAGCCTCACGTGGTCACAGGGAAGCGGCAGCCCTGAATACCAAACGCACGCAGGATCAGGCGGCCCTATGGAAAGCACACTCACGCTCTCTGGTAGGTTAAAAAAGGACATCAGAACATGACGTCTGGGCCCCCGATTCTCAGCCTGCCCGCTTAGAAAGTTGTCACTTTCAACACCAGACAGAATGCGAGTCCTGTTTTAAATTCAGTCAGGGCTGCGTGTGTGTGTGTGTGTGGGCGTGCGTGTGTGGGCGTGCGTGTCTGTCTCGTGTTCCCATTTCAGAGCCAATCCGCCGCCTTACATAATGGATGAAAACACCTGAATGAACCAGTTGCTCTGCTTTGAGCGTGCATGGACGCCCGCGTGGCCAGGTGACGTGGATACCCCACACCCGCACTGTGCTCTGGGACACACAGGCGAGCAGCAGGACTCTCAGCCCAGGTCAGCGCTCCAGCTCTCTTGCAGTGGAGGTGCAGTGCAGCTGCAGTGAGACATGGACAGTTTGGTGCCTCTGACGGGGGAGGTGGATCGGAGGAGGGGGGGGAGGAGTGGTCATGTGACCAGCCTAGCTCTGCTCAGCTCAGCCACCTACACCCAGCCATGTCTGGAGGAGCCTCTTATACTGGAGACTCTGGCATTATCTCCCAAAGCAGGCTAAAGACACGCAAGGCCACAGAGTGCAGCAGGACTTAAACCACCTTCTCCTCACCCAGACCCCACCCACATCCAACCCATCCGCCTCTAGCTCCCAGCCTGGGAGTTGGCCCACAATCGGTCACCTCAGCGCTGTTTCGGAGCTCGGCCATTAGACGCTTTCCCCAGGGGAACCTCGCCCTTCGCCTTCGCTCCCCTTCTCAGGAATGCACCCCGGGCTACTGGACGCCGAGCTCGACGCAGGGCGCCTGATGCGCGCCGCCGACGCCCTCCTCCGTGCGCGCCGCCGCTACGTCACGGGAGGGCATTTGGTGACATCGAGATCCGACACATCGTGCCTCGCCTAGACATGTCCTCCCGAAAAGCCACCAACACAAACATATAAACCAGGAATGAGCCAATTCTGCGGGAGTGTGCTGGCCGGCCGCTCACACGGAGGCTACACAGAGCCCTGCGGCGTATATTATGGACGCATGCGCACATCGCGCTATTTCACGCGTATCGTCTGCGTTTCCTTCGGTCTCACTGTCGGTGTTTGCCGATATTTTTAGGGCTGCGTTTTACATTAAAGGAAA
>JAODKL010000129.1:614892-627136 GCA_026780765.1 Petrocephalus schoutedeni
CCGCTTATGAAGGCGCATTGACTCACTATGGAGGCTCAGTGACCGCTTATGAAGGCGCATTAACTCACTATGGAGGCTCAGTGAACGCTTATGAAGGCGCATTAACTCACTATGGAGGCTCAGTGACCGCTTATGAAGGCGCATTGACTCACTATGGAGGCTCAGTGACCGCTTATGAAGGCGCATTAACTCACTATGGAGGCCGTGACCGCTTATAAAGGCGCATTAATTCTCTATAAGGGTTCAGGGACTGCTTATGATGTGGAGGAGGACGTCCAAGGCTTTCGGTCTCCCCTGCCCCCCAGGTGTCGCCTCAGGAGATGGTTCAGGAGATACACCAGGTGCTGATGGACCGTGAGGACACCTGTCACCGCACCTGCTTCTCGCTGCAGCTGGATGGCAACGTGCTGGACAACTTTGCTGAGCTCAAGTCCATCGAGGGCCTCCAGGAAGGCTCTGTGCTGAAGGTGGTGGAAGGTGAGGTGTCGGGGCGAGGTGTCGGCAGCCGCTGTGGGCGCGTCTTGGGGCTCTGACCCGTCCACTACCCCCCTCCCAGAACCATACACGGTGCGCGAGGCCCGAATCCACGTGCGACACATCCGGGACCTGCTGAAAAGCCTTGATCCCTCAGACGCCTACAACGGGGTGGACTGCAACTCCCTCTCCTTCCTGAGCGTCTTCACTGACGGGGACCTGGGGGGTGAGTGCGGGGGGGCGGCGGGGGGGGGGGCGGAGTCTCTCCTTCACAGTTTGAAGTGGGACAGACAGTTTGGTGTTACGTTTGACCCTCTGCGCACCGACACAGAGAGCGAGAAGCGCAAGAAGAAAGGGGCCGAGATGGAGCAGATTGACTGCACCCCCCCAGAGCACATCCTGCCCGGCAGCAAAGAGCGGCCGCTGGTCCCCCTGCAGCCGCAGAACAAGGACTGGAAGGTGCGGGGACCGCCGTCAGGTCCGGGGGTGGCCATCTCGGCGACAGACGCGCGGGGTTTTAACGGGCCTGCTCTCCTGGCCCCCGGGTAGCCCCTGCAGTGCCTGAAGGTCCTGACGATGAGCGGCTGGAACCCCCCGCCGGGCAACCGGAAGATGCACGGCGACCTCATGTACCTGTATGTGGTGACGGTGGAGGAGAGGCATGCCAGCATCACCGCTTCCACTCGGGGCTTCTACCTCAACCAGTGAGTGTCGCCCCGAGGCCGGCTCCGGCCGCCGTGCTGGGCGCTGGGTCCCGACCCGTGAGACTCCGGGCTCCTGGACTCTGCCTCATGGCCGCTTCTGTGTCGTTTTGTTAGTTCCTGGGGGGGGGGGGGTTGATCACCACAGTCTGAAAATACAGCACATTTCAAAATAGGACATTTTATTTATGCAACCTGTGACATGTTTCTGATTCATTTTATTAAATCTGGCCAGCAGGTCGATATTTCATTTTCCACAGGAAGGAAAACGACGTGGCGTTATTACGCTAAGCGCTGCGGGCGGGTTTCACAGCCAGCACCAGCTATCAGACACACAGGAATCTGTTATTGCTGCTGGTGACAATGTCTGTGCACCACTATAAAAAATGAAAGGAATGAGCATGAAAGGGGCAACCTTTATGTTAAATTACATTCCCATGTCTTTGCACCGGAAGATTATATATATATAAATTTGTTTTTCCTCTGCAGAAATACAGACTGCAAGCAAAAAAATGCTCCTTAATGCATTTAATGTAATTGAGATACTAAAATAATTCCGTCTGCTTCATTTTGCCTTCCCCACACTTCTGCATAACTCCCAAGTTGGTATTGGTGCTTGTTGTCAGCTAGTCGGCAAAGTTTATCACTATATGCTCCACCATGTGTTTCTTGGTTGACTGAAAAGTACCTGCTTCCAAAAAAGGACCAGGGAACTACCTTCCATGAACTACAATTGGGCTGAGTTCCCGTAGTGGGAACGTGACTTTTCGTGCGTTCCATTATCCTCGGAACTCGGAATCCGAGTCGGATTTCGAGTTTCGAGGCCGGAAGTGATGACATACACGCTCCCGTTCCTCGAAAATCTCGAGAAATATCTCTAGCAGTCCAGAGTACCCCGAGTTTCGAATTCAAGATGGCTGCTCACTGCAAAGACTTGCGTGGTGCTGTGATATTTTACATTTTTAAAGCACTTTAGTGCTGTCAACTTCATAACCTGTGTACACCGTACAGTGTCATTGTAGTCGATAGATGTGTTGCTACGGTGAATGGCATACGTTTGGAGCCGTTCTTAGTCCGAAAGAGCCAACGCAAGAGCCACTTTCTTGGAGGCTTCCATCTTGGATCCGAGTTCGGCAAGTGGAATGCATCCGACTCTGTTTTCCCCGAGTTTTTAGCGGATGTGACGTTGTCCAGAGTCCCGAGTTCCGACCTCCGAGGATAGTGGAACGCACAATTAATTACCCGGTTCTCAGTTGTGGGCAGGGTTCTGCTAACCGCTAATTAGCAATGCTAACATTTTCGTGAGCAGATTAGCGTTTCCGCTAAGTTTGAAAAGTGTTAGCAGGCCAATTAGCTTCCGCTTAAATTTAGTCTGTCTAACCGTAAATATGCTTAAATTTTTTTGCAGGTGAAGTGATTTTGACGGTCAGAAATGTTTGGGAACCCTAAAATCAAACGCATTTGTTCCTGTCTAATTTGTTCATCTGAAACATCAGCATAATATCAGTTCTTATTAACAGAGCGCCGTGTCCCCTCCCCCACTGACTACAGGTCCACCACCTACACCTTCAGCCCCAAGCCAGCCAACCCGAGCTTTCTGAGCCACTCACTGGTGGAGCTGCTTAGCCAGATAAGCCCGACCTTCAAGAGAAACTTCACTGCCCTGCAGAAGAAAAGGCAAGTGTCGTGTGTGGTTGGGTGGAGGACCTGGTGAACAGAACCGGTCCTGGCTTCCTCCTGGCCAGTCCTCTTTTCGCCCTACTGGGAGTCATTGGCAAGGTGGTTTTTGCTAGAGGCAAATTTCTGTGACGACTCTGCATTTCAGCAGCCAATCGCATCAACACGCCTGAAGTTCTGCTTTTTGTGATGCTGACTTCCTTACGGTTGCTGCCTCAGGGTCCAGAGACACCCCTTCGAGAGAATAGCCACGCCCTTCCAGGTGTACAGCTGGACCGCGCCACAAGTGGACCACGCCATGGACTGCGTGAGGGCGGAGGACGCCTACACGTCCCGCCTGGGCTACGAGGAGCACATACCTGGACAGGTGCACTCGCGCGGGGGCCTGGGGCTGTCCTTCCAGCGTGCCTGTTGGCGGGAGCTGATGGTTCCCTCTCTGGCAGACGCGCGACTGGAACGAGGAGCTGCAGACGACCCGGGAGCTTCCCCGTAAGAACCTGCCGGAACGGCTCCTCAGGGAACGGGCCATCTTCAAGGCGAGACCCCCCGCCTCCCGTGTGTGGCTGTGATGTGCTGTACAGACGCGGCTCGCGCATGCAGCCTCTGTTTCTGCCTTAGCGACGTGCTGCATGCCGCTTCCTTCTGATGCCGACCCGCGGCGGCCTGCGCACAGCCACGCTCCTGGTCCCCGAGCTGGTCGGCGTAAACATGCCGCGGCGTTTAGCAAAGGCTCCTGCAGTGCTTTCTTTTGTTTTCCCTTTTGCTGTACTTAATCAAATGACCTTGTACTCATTAATACGTGGTAGGTTAGAGTAATTGTTTATTATTTATGTGACCGTGGATATTTACAAATTTTTCATGCACTCAAATTCGACTCGCGATATTTTCTACTTATGATGCGTCCGTCGGAATGGAGCCCCGTCATAGCGCCTGCCCCTCAAATGGGCGGGGCCCGTCGATGCTAACTGCTAGCCGCTGATTGCAGGTGCACAGTGACTTTGCCGCGGCGGCCACACGCGGGGCGATGGCGGTGATCGACGGTAACGTGATGGCCATCAACCCGGGCGAGGAGACGCGCATGCAGATGTTCATCTGGAACAACATATTCTTCAGCCTGGGCTTTGACGTGCGGGACCATTACCGGGAGCTGGGCGGAGACTGCGCCGCGCACGCAGCGCCCACCAACGACCTGAACGGCGTGCGGGCCTACAGCGCCGTGGACGTGGAGGGCCTGTACACGCTGGGCACGGTGGTGGTGGATTACCGCGGTTACCGCGTCACGGCCCAGTCCATCATCCCCGGCATCCTTGAGCGCGAGCAGGACCAGAGCGTGATCTACGGCTCCGTCGACTTCGGCAAGACCGTCGTCTCCCATCCCAAGTACCTGGAGCTGCTGGAGAGAACCAGCCGGCCGCTGAAGGTGCAGCAGCACGCCGTGCTCAACGAGAAGGGCGCGGCCACCCAGCTCTGCTCCTCCGTCGAGTGCAAGGGCATCATCGGCAACGACGGGCGGCACTACGTCCTGGACCTTCTGCGCACCTTCCCCCCTGACCTCAACTTCCTGCCCGTGGAGGGCGAGGAGCTACCAGCCGAGAGCCAGCGCCTGGGCTTCCCCCGGGACCACCGGCACCGGCTGGCCTGCCTGCGGCAGGAGCTCATTGAGGCCTTCGTGGAGCACAGGTGGGGGCCGTCTTGGCCGAGCGACGCGCTTACAGCCGCCATGCCAGCGGCCATCGTCTGCTTTGGTGGGCTTAAGCCTCTGTGCTTGTGATCAGAAGGTTGGAGCCCAGAAAAGTCCCATGTCTGTGGGCAGGACCCTTAACCCCAGCTTGCTGTCAGCTACATGTGCGTCTGTGCATCATTGGGTTAGGGTTAGTTGGGGTCGGTGGAAGGAATATTACTTTTTAATAGTACTACCTGCTTTCTGGGACATTTGTATGCCTAACTAAGCTCTGGATCACATACCGGTGGAGCTGCTGAGGTGGTATGAAGGCCAGTTCAGCTAGTAATTTTTAACACTACGATGCCACCTTGTGGTGAAGCAGAGGCGCTGCCGTGAGAGCACTGTCTGAAATGGCCACCTGGTGCATTTCAGGTACCTCCTCTTCATGAAGATGGCTGCACTGCAGCTCATGCAGCAGAAGGCCAGCAAGGAGGGCGGGGCACTAGCGGGGGCCCTGCCTGAAGCCCCCCAGCCGGAGATTCCCCCGGGGGAAGCCGGTGCTGTTGGGACACGCCTGCCGGACTCGTCCCAGGTCGCCGCCGTCAACGGGACAGCTGGGCCCGCCGTGGAGAATGGGGAGTGCCAGAGTCCCCTGGATGGTAAGGAGTATTCCCGGCCCAGCCCCGGCCAAAGAGCTGGCAGGAGGCGGAGTCTGAGTCGCTGATGCTGCCTCTAATTGGCTGCACGGTGGCATGGGGTAATCCCTACCTCGCCCGTTTTAATGGGGCCCTCATTTCGGCCCCTTCGGCCCTTTGAGCCCTGTCCCGGCCTTCTCCAGCCTGCATGTCAGCTGTCTGATTCTCCATCCCACACTGCATGCCCCGCCTCACTTCCTGTTAGTCCCATGTGACCTGGGTTCCCTTGGGGATTTAACCTTTGACCTGTGTCTGCCGCTTGTTGGAAAACGGGAAATGAGAGCAATCGGTGTATAATGCGGTTTTGTTGTCTCGCCGTGTTCCCGGTGACCCTGCGCCGTGGGGCCTAATGACCGGGGCTCATGAGGTTAACGTGGGCCGCGCTGATTCCGCAGCGTGATTTATACGGAAGTTTTCTCTCCGTCTCCTTGGCACGACTTCAGCTCTTAATCTGTAATGGTGAAAAATGGCTCTGCTGAAGCTTTTATTGATCCTGTCCGTTGCCAAGGACACCGCGGCCATGTGGCGGCGCTCGGCTGTCGATGCCGTGAATCTCTGCTCGCTGTTTACATCTGTGTTGGTCACGATGAAGCGTGTAATCTATGAATCGGAATCAGAAAAGCTTTATCGATCCCAGAGGGAAATTGCTTGTGTTACAACTGCACAGCTCCTCTTGTCACAGACCCAAAGAGCCGTGAAGTGGTGCTCAACGCCTGCAAAGCAGTGGGCTCCATCAGCACCACGTCCTTTGACATCCGCTTCAACCCAGATATATTCTCCCCAGGTACGCCCGCCCGTCTTTCTGTCTCTGTTCTGGGGGAGCTCTTCTGCCCCCTGGGTGTGCAGAGCGTCGCCGTCGGGCCTCTGGCCGAGGCCCGTGAGCCTCTTAAAAGTGCCTTTTAATCACTTAGGATAACCAACGTCTGATAAATACACTGCGATGTGAGCTGATGTAACGTGTGCCCCGGCAGGCGTCCGTTTCCCTGACGACAGCGCCGACGACATACAGAAACAGAAGCAGCTGTTGAAGGATGCCTCCGCCTTCCTGGTGTCCTGTCAGGTCGACTCCCTGGTAAAGGCTCCTTCCCGGCCTCCAAAGAGCCCACGTGTCGCTGATGCCATGACCTCTGACCCCTCGCGTGCCTCTCCTCCAGGTGAAGGACTGCTTGGACCACACTGCCCTGCCCATGGACGGTGCCACTCTCACAGAGGCCCTGCACCAGCGGGGCATAAACGTCCGCTATCTGGGCACTGTGCTGGAGGTCGTGGGCAAGGCCTCTGCCAAGGGCCAGCTGGAGCACTTCTATGTGAGAGAGCCTGATGTCCCTCCTGGAAAAAGACCTCGTGTGGAATCTGCAGATGGCCACTAGGATGTCAAACAAACTTGTGTGTGTTATGTCGCCCCCCCCAGAGAATTGGAATTACAGAACTGATCACCAGGTGTGCAAAGCACGTCTTTAAAACATACCTCCAGGTGAGCGCGCCGTCCCTCATCTCCTGTTAAGCTCAGAACCTCGTGCTGGCGAGCCGTTAATCGGCTGCCCTCCGGCCGTCTCCTCGCCAGGGTGCGGAGCTCTCCGCTCTCTCCGCGGCCGTCAGCCACTTCCTCAACTGCTTCCTGAGCTCCTACCCGGAGGCCGTGGCCCACCTTCCGGCCGACGAGCTGGTGTCGCGCCGAAAGAACCGGCGCCGGCGGAACCGGGTCCCGGGCGGCGGAGACAACACGGCGTGGGCGAGCCTGACCCCGGGCGAGCTGTGGAAGAGCATCACCTCGGATGCCAAGGCTTATTACCACTTCACGCTGCAGTGGTGAGGCCTGCCCTACCTCCCCGCCTGCAGTGGGCCGGTTTGGGCCGGTTCAGCCTGCTTCCTGCATTAGCCTCGGACTTGGCTTACAGACAGCGATTAACATTTAATTTCTCATGGTAACATTTGTGCAGTCATGACAAGAAATGACCGTGAATTTTCACCTTTATATTCCAAATGCGTACGTGCGTACCAGTGACGTCATACCCTACTTACAGTGTAGTAGGCTCCTGGAATTATCTCTAAGCAGGCTGATAAATTTTGTTACTTAAGGAAAATACACGTTTTCTTAAGAAGCCTGCAAGATGTCTTCAAAGGTCACCTAATCCTGCTTTTCCTGAAGGAAAGTCCAGCCTGTCGCCGTGTGACAGTTGGAGAAGCAGACGGCAGCCGCGCTGTTCCGGCTGTAACGGGTGTATGACATGTGTCTCTGCAGCGAGAGTGTGGACCAGGCTGTGGAGGAGTTCCGGCTGCAGAAGATAACCCTACTGAGGGAGATCTCCATCAAAACTGGCATCCAGGTTGGCTCCTCGCGCCGGGCACTCGGCCCAGACGGCCAGCTCCTCTATCTTGCCAATCCAAATCGTCACACCTCATTCAGTACGGGTGCAGTTTGATGGTGTCCAGTGATGAACGCCTCCTGTGCTCTCAGGTCCTCATGAAGGAATACAACTTTGACAGTCGCCACAAGCCAGCCTTCATGGAGGAGGACATCCTGAACATCTTTCCCGTCGTCAAGCACGTCAACCCCAAAGCTTCTGATGCCTTCCACTTCTTCCAGAGCGGTCAGGCGAAGGTGCAGCAAGGTGAGCAGGAGCCACTAAGTTAGTAAGCTAGTAGTAGTAAGCTAGTAGTAGTAAATGTATCTGTTCCCCACACCTGTTACATGTGAGCACATACTAGATCCCTCTGACAGCTGGGCCATGACCTTTGACCCATGACCCTTGTATTGTTGGTGGATGGGAGTTAAGTTGCTAAGCTGGGCCATGACCTTTTGACCCATGACCCTTCTGTTGTGGGTGGGCAGGAGTTAAGTTGCTAAGCTGCCGATTTCTCCTCCAGGGTTCCTGAAGGAGGGCTGCGAGCTGATCAACGAGGCACTGAACCTCTTCAACAACGTCTACGGGGCCATGCACGTGGAAATATGCGCCTGCCTGCGTCTCCTGGCACGCCTCAACTACATCATGGGCGACCACGCTGAGGTACGGAAGCCAGAGGGGGCCCTGCCCCACGACTGTGCAGTGGCCGCGTCGGGAGTCTGCCCATCGTGTGCCAACTTGGGGATGATGATTGTCGTTCCACAGGCTCTCAGTAACCAGCAGAAGGCGGTCTTGATGAGTGAACGGGTGCTGGGCATCGAGCACCCCAACACCATACAGGAATACGTAAGTGGTCCCACACAGCTTCCCACGTGCCCTGCCGATGCCCCCGGTGGCCTGTAACCATGGCGATCCCTCTCTGCCTCTTGTCAGATGCACCTGGCCCTGTACTGCTTTGCCAATGGGCAGCTGTCCACAGCCCTGAGACTGCTGTACCGCGCTCGCTACCTTATGCTGCTGGTGTGCGGGGAGGACCACCCAGAGATGGCGCTGTTGGATGTAAGTGGTTCCGAATGTGGGACCTGAGTGCCAAGTCACAGAGGGAGTGAGGAATGCGTAACTTGAATGTGATACTTGGTAACTGACTGTAGGGCTCTTGTGTGACTCGCTGGAATCCCCCGGTGAGCGCGTTTGCTTATGCGGCTGTTTGCAGAGCAACATCGGCCTGGTCTTGCACGGTGTCATGGAGTACGATCTGTCCCTCCGGTTTTTGGAGAACGCCCTGCTCATAAACGCCAAGTACCATGGGCCCCACTCCCTCAAGGTGGCCCTCAGGTACGAATGATAAATTGCTACCCGTCCGTCGTCCCCCGCACTTGGCCGAAGGTGTCCGCGGCTTGACTGTCCGCCTTGTGTCCCTCGCAGCCAACACCTGGTGGCGCGTGTGTACGAGAGCAAGGCGGAGTTCCGCTCTGCCCTGCAGCATGAGAAGGAGGGCTACACCATTTACAAAAACCAGGTGAGAGACACTGCTGCCCTCTGCTGGAGAGAAGTATAACGATGTTTACTCCGCACAGAAATTCAACAACAATGCCATGTTCAGCAGAATCCTTGCTTGGCTCTTAACCCTGAAAGCCGCTTAAACCTCCCTCAGGTCGGGGAGGCCCACGAGAAGACGAAGGAGAGCTCGGAGTACCTGAAGAGCCTGACGCAGCAGGCCGTAGCCCTACAGAGGACCATGAATGACATCTACAAGAACGGCTCCAACGCCAGCATCATGCCCCTCAAAGTCAGTCCCCTCCGCCCACTCTGCCCAGCGTTTTCCTACCGCTCTCTACGGGGCTTTTCATACATTTTTTTTTTTTTCTCATGTAGTTTACAGCCCCAACTATGGCCAGCGTCCTGGAGCAGCTTAATGTCATCAACGGAATCATTTTCATTCCCCTCAGGTGAGGATGTGGAAAATCGTACCTGGCCGGAGTGTCACTTTCCCGTTTTTGTAATCTTGGGTGGGGGGGCACCACTCACCGCTAACTGCTAACTGCTACCCGCTAACTGCTAACTGCTAACCGCTAGTCATAACGTGCCGCTCATTGTAGCTTCATTAGCATATTTACATCTGCAGCCAAAAGGATCTGGAGAATCTGAAGGCTGAAGTGCAGAGACGGCAGCAGCTGCAGGAGCTGGGCAAGAGCGAGGAGCTGCCAGAAGGGCCTCTGGAGATGGATGACAAACTGCCAGTTGATTAACACAGCGCCCCCTTCTGTCAAGGAGGCCTTGTTTCACCCATTGGAACTTGTGGACCTGAGAATCAACCTGTCAAAAGGGTGGGGTTGGGGGGGTCAGGCACTTAAGCTTCATATTCTGCATAGAACTGATTTGGTTTAATTTGTAGGACCTGGGGTGTATATTGGGGGATGAGAAGTTTATCAAGTGTACATGTGCAATGGGTGGGGGGATGGGTAACTGATCAGAGTCCTTTAGGAGCCAAATGAATGGTGTGTGTGAAGCTGGAATGTAGCAGCAGTGATGTGAAACCGAGCGTCAGCTCCTGGTCAGTTTCCCAACCCGGACCTGAGCCCAGGACTCCTGTGGCCAGCGGCCGCCCGTGTCTCCTGTGGCCAGCGGCTGCCCGTGTCTCCTGCCTTCTCACGCACACACACAAACTCACACGTGTAAGCAAGGTTCCCAAAACTCAGGTGATTTCTACTGTGCACTAGGTGAGTTGGAATGGCTTCAGGAAAGAGCTGTGGCCTTTAGAATGTGACAGCTTTTTAGGTGGGGGAGGGAAGGGCAGCCCCCACCCCCCCACCCCCATGGCTGTGCACGGTCTGGCACAGGTGGCTGGCACTAATGCACTGTGACACACCTCAACGTCTCGAGGTGGGTTTAGGCAGACGTAGACTTTGAATTTGTGAATCCGTCATCAAATGATCCTAAAGATTGTGAACCAGTATCTGTATACGTCATTAGAAAAGGGGACATTTCTTTTTAAAAACAAATGGGAGGGAAGCCATTTATGACAGTTATTTATCCATAAATTTGAATTATGTCTTTTATATATATATATAAATACCTATATATGTACATGGGATATGTATACGTCTGTATGTGTGTGAGTTAAGAACTTAAAATGCTGAGGGAAGAGGCTTACATGTCCAGAGTAGATTTAAAATACATACATAGATATAAGCTGCTTCCCCGTCGTCCTTGTTTGTATGCTGAAAGGCCGCCGAGGGATGCCTGCTCTAGGAAGACTCGCTGCTCTATTAAATGATTTTCTAAGGCAAACTTAAGTCTTCCCCACATGAGTTATTTCACAATTCATCAGGTTATCATTGCAAGGTTTTGAAACGTGTGCCCGCTGACTTGATACTGATCTGTAAATGGGTTTGTGACCTGAACGTTTTGCCTTATGTAGCAAAAGCCTGGTGTTGGTCGCATAGTCTGTCCGCTGCTGTCAGTCACCAGCGAACCCCCCTCGCTTTTAAATGGCGACACTTTGCCCGAAGTCACATAAGCCCTCCTTCTGTTAGATGCACCAAAAAGCGTGCATGGAGCGTGTGGCACTTAGCGCGTGCGTCTGCGCGCGCGCGTCCCCAATCGTACGGGGCGCGCGCGACACTCGGCCCGCTTATTTGCACACCAGCCTGACAAATGGCCGTGCAAACGGAGGCGATGCAGCTGCGGCGACAGTGGCCCTTGCAGAATGACGAGGAGATCAGAATGACGCTTTTAGAAGCGACCGGACACATTTACGCTTAAGGCCAAAAGCGAAACGTCATCTCGCGCCGCTATTTGCTTACCGACAGTGTATCTTTGTTTCCTTCGGTCCGCTTTTTCCGAGCTAGACTCCTGCAGTTCCACGAGCGGCCTCTGGGCGGCGCGCTAGCCGTGAATGCGCGCACAGCGCCTGCTGTAGGATGTGAAATGGCTCAGCTAGACATTAGCTTAGTCTGTGAAAAGAGATGCTCTGAATTGTTTAATCGTTTAACTAAAAAGTCAATGAAAGAATTGCCGGGCTTGAGGAGTCTGAATAAAGATGCTCATTCTGTAGAATATACGGATGTCCGCCTGGGTTCCCCGTGATTTCCCACCATTGTAATTCCGTTTTGAGTGTGTAGCAATATATTTCATTATACGGTTTGACAAATTATTGCATGAAAAACCAATTTGCTGTCAACGTTGTTTAGATGTGTTTAGTATTGTACCGCTTTTATTTGGTACTAGGGTGTACACCGCGCAATAACAAAATCATAGTGTATTTTGTACCCATAAAACCGGATTTCAAGGCATCTTTCTATGGTTTTAATTACATTAGGGTAAACATTTTTAAATTGAAGAGTAATTGTCAATGTGTGTCTAATACCTGTACATACAAAGCAAACAGTATTAAAATATAATTTTGACGAGTGAGATGCAACATCATGTAAGGACACTAATTTTCTTTGAAAGCTGGACATTTAGTTGTGGAATTGAAACGTTTTCATTTCCAAGTGTAAGCAGAATGCTGTCATTTTGAAATGAATGTGTGACAACATTTTGTTCTACCTTGTAATGTGAATTGATCTCCTAGGGGGGATGGGGGCTGATCTTTTGGGGACTTTAGGAACTGAATGTATTTTTGACGTACAAGATCTCTCTTCATGAAGGAAACCTTCACAAAAATACCTCTGCTTGTCATTTGGT
>JAODKL010000129.1:636126-648361 GCA_026780765.1 Petrocephalus schoutedeni
AATGGACTTCACCCTGCTAGCTCCCTAGTACAAAGTCGAAGTTGACCCCCATGTGTGAGTGGAGCAGAGAGAAGTGCGGAGACTTCACTGCGAGTGCATGAGCATATTGATGTTTCTATCATGCAACTGGTGGTGAAATGAAAGAATACAAACACCCGAGGGCGACGGGGAAGGGCTATTTACACAAGGAAGACTCAGAGAACTGGGGAGACGTCACGAGTGGGGCGTGCTATAAACAAAACGCCACGATTTCCGCGACATGCTTTTTGCATCGCGCCCTGCCTCCTGCATGCTCTACCCAAGCACCACCCCTCGTCTAAACAATCCATTTATTTCCAATCCATTTAATCCAGTATTTCTAGTAGGTGTGAACGTGTCTGACACAGACATTTGTATGCCATGTGTGTGAAAAATGTCCAGACCTGATTCTTCAGGCAATGTCTGGAGGTCATGTGTGAAATGGCCAAATTGTACGCTGATGTATTTTGGGTGCAGCCATTAAAATTTCTAGGGCAGACTGGAGGACAGCTTTATCCATAGATCATATAAAAATGAATGAAATTTTTTTTTCTAAATGCTCTGAGAGAGTACAGCACATTACTCCTGACTGACTTACTACTATGTGATTTTTAAACTGGTTGGAGGGGATCCTGCATGACACACAGGATATGAGCTCACAGAAGCTGTCTACCGGATATGAAGATGAAGCGTGTAGGTATAGGAATGCAGGAAAGGGGAACAGGTTATAAAAAGCTAAGGACATTGGTCCCCAACAAAAGCATTTCCTCCATTTGTCTCTGGGATTGCTTCCCTATATGACGTCTGTGTGCCGGGCTCACGGGTCTGAGTGTTTTTATACACTTGGGTCTTTGGCCTTGAGGAGGGTTTTTGGGGTCTAGCTTCTGTGCTGCTTTCGGTCCTGCGACTAATGTGCAGCGCTCACATGTAGCCAGGGCGGTGGTGAATCTGTGCACACAACCATCAGGTTAGGCTGTAGAAGCCCTTTCCTGGTGACCAGGGCAAGGAGCACCAGACCGGGCTTGCAGCAGGGTGCCCTCCGCCATGACAGAGTTAGTGGCAGCCTGTCAGGCCAATGGCGTGATGAGCCTTCTGCTTTTATTCAGACTGGTTTCAAAGCGGGTTCTGTCAGCTTGAGGATATGGCAACCTAGCTGGGTGTCTTTGGACCTTTCCAGCTTCATAGCCAAATCAGATTTATTGCCCTCTTGGTTCTTAACTTGACTTTTGCACTATTTTGCTGCTAAACCTTTGAGCTATAGAAAAGAAATGACAAAAGCATCTGGGTTCAGGTCACCTTCCTTTGTCTCCCATCTTGCTGCGAATAACACACACAAGATGCATGACTGTGTCGCTGGTGTGTAAGACCCAAACTGGACCCTGAAAGGCCCAATGACTTGTGTGTCTGGCTTGCGGCTGCCTGGACAGGCACAGCGGATCTCATTAACGCCGCTGACTGTAGCGCCGTGCGGTGACAGCTGGCAATGCTCTCACATGCTGAGCAAACACACGGGACCCGGGCCACGTGCCTAGGAGGCGCACCCCCTGTCCGCATCACTTGGCCCCTGCCGTTGTCACGGTAACCAGGCCGCTTGTGGATCACGTGAATAGCCTGGTTCTCCAGTCAGCAGATGAGGGAGCTGAGATGCTCTGAAGATGATGAGCGGTTTCTCTGGTCTACAGTAAGGCTCCTGCCCCCCTGCACAACTTCCTCTCTAATCTATTTCCAGCTGAAATTCAGTTTTATTTGCACCCCCACTCCATCATCGTCTTATGGTGTTAAGTCATACCTCACATGCAACAGCCCCTAGTTTGGTTAAATGGAGAAGTCATATATGGTTAATGCCTGCCTAATATGCTCTTTGAGACAGCTTTGGAAATGGCTGAAATGGATGTAAAACCACGGTATAGATTTTTTTCCCTCCCTCTTATTTAAACGGCAGACTCTTGACAAGGGACTGCAATGCTGGTACACAGATGTGGGTGGCAGCAGTGTAGGATAGAAAAGTTAGGACCTTATTCAAACTGGTGCACACGCCTGTATATTCTGGCGGTTCAGTGTTTATTGGTGTGTTGCTCTTTCACACGGTGTGTTTTTGGGGAGAAAGCAACATTTTAAGGAAGTTTCTAACAGGAACTTGTGGCCTATATGCTGTTCTCGCAGATATTTTTGGAAGGTTATGGAGTGGTGTTTGCATTTCCCAGATGAGCTGGATCTTCCCTCTGCACATCTGCACATTTGGGCCCTTCAGGAATCCCCTGATGAGGGATTCTGCCTCTGAGAGTCTGATTCTGACTATGTGCTGATGCACTGTGTTCTCAAATTGTGCTATATGCACTGTTATGAATCTTTGTTCTGCTTTTGTTTACTGGGTCCCTTGTGCTGTGAAAAGTGTGTCTAAATAAGAGAGACGCCGGGGATTAACACAAGGCAGGAGTAATAATATTACATATGAACCACCTGTGTTTGGCTTCCCATTGTGGCGTATGAGTGCATGGTGTGGATAGTGTCTTTTTTTTTCTAATGGTTTCCTTCCAAGGCATGCTGCTTTAAAGCATTTAACAAAGACTTAATATCCCTTTAAATGTCTTGGCAGGAGACAGATTTCTCTGCCAGAAATCCCTTCAGTCAGATGCCCTTCAACAGCTGGAGTGGCTTTCACTGAACTTTGGCAAATTGGCCGTTCATCCTGGTTCAACTTTTCCTCCTCCATGCAAGTCCGTTGCATTCACAACCAGGAGAACAGAGCCTATCAAGTGATGCTACCATCTGAATATATTCCCTGCTTTTGGAGTATCTGTTCCTTTTAGAAGATTGAGCTAAGTATGCTGCATTGAAATGGCTGTGAAGCAGAGAAGTGTAGCACGAGAGCTGGTACTGAATGAGTTGGGAAATTTAAAGTCCCCCCGCTGTTAATGATTGTTGGGATTGTAATGAAATGTGTCATTCTGGAGGCAGCCTTTCTTGGGGTTGTGGAGTTGCGACTGGCAGCTTTGTGTGGCACAACCAGGGGCGGGAGCACTAGCACAAGCTCCATGAGAGAGAAGGTGATGCTGCGTCTCCCGGCGCTCGCCGGCAGCATTGCCCGCTTGTCTGTGCTGGGCCTGGAAAGTCTGACCTGCTCTCACTCCTAAGCCTAATTCCTGCGACCTGCAGCTGGGCCGTGAGCTGTGTGGCTGAGTCAGGGAGGGCGAGGGCCAGCTGCGTGTGACCCCAGAAGACCTATGGCTTGCTATCTGACTGGGTTAACATGAAATAATCAAACTGCCATCTTCATACTGAATTTCATATTAAGATTCCACAATTAAATGTGTGAGATTCTACACTACATGATTGCAGAAAAAGTTAATATATGTCATGCTTCCTGTGGGTTATTCTGAATGATTAAAGCTGAATCGGGGTTCAGGGCGAAGTACCTCACTCAGTGCTGTTGATAACGTGCTAATTGCTTTATGGAATATACAGAACCATAGCAAGGGTGCTGTTATCTTGGTCCGTGCTGGAGTGTCCGTGATTGCAGACTGGCCTATGTTTTGGGGCGTTTTGATTCGACGATGACTGGCTCCTGTTTGAAAGGCTGGATAACGGTAAGATGGTAGCTGGGTTCTGAGTTTCTGAAAGGTTTGTCTCTATGGGTCTTGGTACACCTCCATCCTGACTGCAGCCTGCTCCTTGTAATGTCTGCCCACTCGCTCCTTTAGGTTTTTTTTTCTCCCCCTGGGCTAGCTGTGTGTTGGTCTCCATGGAAACCAAAAATATAGCCACACATGCACAATGTCTCCGGGTTTAACTCTCCGCCCCCCCCCCCCTTTTATTCAGCTCTATGCAGTGTCTGCCCATCCAATTGCGTTACCTGAGCCATCCTAACTGGAACATCAGCAGAACTGCACCAGCTATTCTGTTTTGATCCAGCATTTTAACTGCAGTGGTTCAGGGTTTTCGCCTTTTTAGGCAGTGAACATAAGGTGTGGTTTGAGGTGTGCTTTTGGTTGCCTTCCCCCCAGTGCTCACACCTCCCTTTCACGTGGTGGTAATCTGTCTCAGTATCTGGCAACCTGGTAAAGCAGTTGGATTTTAGTGTGGGAGCAGATGGGGGGGGGGGTGCATCTCAGACAGCTTTGTTTGTATGTGGGGTACGGCCGGTAGCGCTGGGGGGGTGAGTCTCCAACCCTGTGCTGAGATCCGCAGCCCCTAATGTCCTGGACAGCCTCACCAAAAAACCCTGAAACCAAATGGCTCCATTAGGGCTTAAAATAGGCTTTAGATACTGTGAAATGTAAATCTGCGCCTTTTAGTCTTCAGTTTGTGCCAGAAGGGTAAATAGAGAATGGAGCTACACTGGATGCTCAGATACATGGATTTTTTTAGTCTGCCTGTTTTGTGTCCTCAAGCTCTTCATGTGGTGTTATCTCCCTGTAGGAAGCAGCCCTTGTTCTCTTGGTCTTGGTCTTGGTCTCACGTGTTTGCCTTTTATGTTTGCGCATTCTCCAGATCTGTGTTCTACCCTGTTTACTTGGTTCAAGTTCATAGATTACCATTGAGCTTCAAAATAGCCCTCCAATTGCAGGGGGCCTCCCTCTCTGTTTGCTGCGGGGGAGCAGCCAGTGTGAGCCCCCCAGTTCCCACTTCCCACAGTGTTCAGTGTGTCACACGGGTGATAACCTCCAGCTAACCTTGGCCGTAATCTGACCAGCTCACCTTTTGTCAGTGCTGCTGTGGTGTTTGTTTGGGGGCGAGTGACCCAGCAGACCTGGCTGGTGATTCTAGATAGCTGTGTACGCAGCCTTAGCTGTTAGCACAACTGGGAGGCAGGAAATCACATACCGCCAACCGTAGTGTCTAGTTAGCTAAACAAACGGAAAAAAAAGGTAAATGGGTCTGTTGATGGCACTTGATGAAATTGTGTTCCAGTGATTACAGCAAGCGACAATTTGGCTTCAGGCTGCAGAGGGCGGTCTTGTACATGACGCTCTGCTGTTTCCTTCCTAAGAGGCTAGAGTAAAGAAGAATGATTGGTCCTGCATGTCCTCCGTGGTAACAGTCACAGGGTGACATGGTGCCCTTTCCTTCTACACACGTTGGGCTTTTCCTGCCTTGTCTGTTAGACTGTAGACCTCCTTTCTTCCAGACTTTGTCTTCAGACTTTCCGTTTTATTTTCTAAGGATTATCTGGGTATCCTTTTTATCCTGCCTTTAGGTTATTCTTATTATTATTTTAAAAAATTAATGATGGTGGCTTGATAGAAGTGGGGAAACGCAGTGCAGATTCAGATTATTCTGCGGACTTGCTCCTCTGAGATGAGTGACTGCCTGAATGTGTCGCGTCCGTCTTTGTCCTTGAGTTGGGTTTTGTTCTCCCTTTATACAGAGGTTTAATTCCTGTCTAATGGCTTTTACATTATTAGACAGCCCAAATAATGTATACTGGGGACTAATTTAACTCTCTTGTTTTCCAGAAATCGAGCAATCGCTGATTATCTTCGTTCCAATGGCTACGAGGAAGCATATTCGGTTTTCAAGAAGGAGGCGGAGTTAGACGTGGTAAGTCCGGGCCGCCTCCGACAGCCCCGCACAATGTGCTCTAATTGGATGCTCCTCACTGATTGACACGGGCGGCATCAACGTGACGGAATGAATGTGCCCTCGGTGCCGCTGATGAAGAGCGGTAATTCCGAGGACGCGGGGACGACCGTGCGGCCGCGAGCTTTGTTGTGACAGATCTGAGAGGCAAAGCTGAATGGAGGCGTGCCGCTGCGCTCCTGCAGAGGGAGCTGGCCTCAGACAAAGGGCCCCCTTTAAGGAGCAGGCCGGGCGGCACTTCTCCATGTCTCCTGGCTGCTTCTCTTTGTCTGGAGGAGTGTTTCAGGCATTGCTTTCCTCCCTGGTGGAAACACACTGAATAATAGATGGAGCTGGCAGGCGTCATGCGAAGGTGCGCTTCTGTCTGAGCCTTTCGCGCTATTTTTAAATTGTTCTTCATGAATTTACTCAAAGGGATTTCAGTCATGTTAGTATCTCTTTACATGCTAAACACGCGTCTCTGCAAGTCTGCATCGCCAGTCGGCACTGTCGGTCCGGTGTCGGTGGCTCTGGCCCTCGTGGCAGGAGGGGAGCGTTGCTAGGGTGATGCCCAGTCACGCCATGTTGGTCAGAAGCTGTAAGTGCCTATGCAGGGGACACGCCCGCAGCATGCCCCAGCAGATGGCAGAAAGATGCAGCCCCCCCAGCCAGCCCGTGCTGCCGCTTTGTGATGAGATTGGGAATGTGGCTCTGTGCTCCGTGTGGCTGCTTGCGGTTCCCCCAGCTATTGCTTCGCACTGGGACAGGTAGCCATGTGATGTGACAGCCACCCCCTCCACCCCGTCTAGCTGTGGCCCGTCCGTCAGCCTCGCTCATGTTTCCTCAATGACATAAATAAATAAATGACTAGATCTCCCCGGTTTGGAAGGGCTGCCCTAATAGGTGAAGCAGCGTGTGACTGTGGCTGATTAGCACATTAAAGGCTGAACACAGGTGCCCCATCGCGGTAGCCCGAATTGACCCATGGGGTGCAGCGTACTGCCCCCATTGTGAAAGGGCTTCACTTTTACAGACTGAAAGACTGAAACAAAGCTGCTGGTCTGTGTGAGGCTCATTCCTGGGTTCACCAGCTTACAGATGCTTAGCGTGGCGTGTGTGCGCGTGTGTGTGTGCGTGAACCACTGCTGTCCTAGAGTGACTGTCAGGCACCCTGATGATATATTTTTTCCTGTGTACTGTTCCTGTAATTGTAATCATCGTAAGCTCTCCTTGTCTGCAATAGATGTTTGCATGTTAAGGGATTAAGGTCTGAGTTATGGTTGCCCCCCCGCTGTCTTACAGAGGCTGGATTCCCCAAACTTGCATACTTATAACTTATCCCAAGGATAAAGTGCCTTTCCCCTCCGATTTGTGGGAGAGGTGGGATTTTGCGTTTAGAATGACAGCTTTGAGTTCTCATTGTTCGTCTTTCTGGCTCTGGCAGAATGAAGAATTGGATAAGAAGTATGCCGGCCTTTTGGAAAAGAAATGGACTTCAGTCATCAGATTACAGAAGAAGGTGTGTGTGCTCTCTTCCCATAGTGTGTGGCCCTCATTTGGTGAAAACATTTTATGGCTGTCTTCTGCTCAACTCTGCCCCCTGCAGGGCTGTCACTGCTCCCGACTTATGGCAGGAAATCATTAGCAGTGGTTAAGGTGTTAATGAGAGAGGCACTGGATTTCCTATAATTAAAAGCATGGGAAAATTGGCACTGCTGACAAGTGACACCTCATCAGACGGGCTGTATGGCTGTGTTAATATCAGCCGGTGGTGTGTATGGGGCTCACCTGCTTTGGGGACCCTACCTTCTCTCACACAGGTGATGGAACTGGAATCGAAGCTAAATGAAGCAAAGGAGGAGATCACCTTAGGCGGCCCCGTCGGCCAGAAGAGAGACCCCAAAGAATGGATCCCCCGGCCCCCTGAGAAGTATGCCCTGAGCGGCCACCGGAGCCCCGTGACCCGCGTCATCTTCCACCCCGTCTTCAGCGTCATGGTCTCGGCCTCAGAGGACGCCACAATAAAGGTGAGCCCGCGAGTCTGGTCTCGGCGCTCGGGTCGCCCTTACCTGGGAGCGATGGCGTCCTCCTGAGGGGCCTGGCTCCCCTAGAGGGCGCCACAATAAAGGTGAGCCCGCGAGTCTGGTCTCGGCGCTCGGGTCGCCCTTACCTGGGAGCGATGGCGTCCTCCAGAGGGTCCTGGCTCCCCTTTGCTCTCACTCTGTTCCGCCTCTGGATGTTTCACCTGCTCCCACCTTCTTCACCACAGGCACACGCTTTCCAGCATCGACTGAAACATACCCACGCCTCCTTCCTCTGCCTGCTTCCCCCCTCCCCGCTTTTGCCTATATTTATAGACAGCCCTGCACTGGCAATGAGGTGTCCCAGTTTGGAATAAATATTTTCCTGAATGATTTATTCATAGGAGCAAAAGAAAAAGGGGGGGGGGGGAGAGAAACGTTTTGCTTCCAGCCTGCTTTTGGCTGTGGTCCCACTGGAGGACCCACTGGCTTTGCTGCAAATCCATCTTCCGCTCCAGTGCCAGCAGCCGAGGTAGCCAGCCCAGGGCAGAAGGGGGAGGGCTGGGTTAAAGCCCCTCCTTGGTGTCCTACTTTCCGGGCACCATCGGGCCCGTTTCTGTTCCCAGTGCTCCTGTTGGGCCAGGCCGCATGTGCTTGGCTAGTGTTTGTGTGTGTGTGCGTGCGCGCGTGCGCGGGCACACGAATGCGCACCTTGGTGGGGGTAGTGCTGGCCTGCATGCGTCTGACAGTAATATCCCTCGCAGTGCATCCCGCTCTGTTGCTGACGGGCCCATATGGGCGGCCCTCCCTTCCCGGGCCCATATGGGGCGGCCCTTTCTTCCCGGTCACCTTGCACAGTCCACCTTGCCCGTCTTCTGATCAGCGGTGTCTGCCAGATGTCGTTCTGGGCGCGTTGCAGGCTGGGCTTTCGGGGCTGCCGGCCCTCGCCACGTGCTCGCCGCCTCTGTGGATTCCCCTCCTTCCGTGGACTGTTTGCACACCGGCCCGCCTGTCTTTTCGCCGCTCTTCGCCAGGCCCGAGCTGTATCCAGTATCCATCGCACAGAGTTCATTAGCTTCATGGTGCTGTTATTTCCAGGCTCGGTTTACTGCGGAGAATGACCCACTTCTGGCTTTCTCCTGTGGGGTGTTGCGTTTCAGGGCTCCTTTAGCAGTCTGACAGGTGTCTGACGCACGTTAAGGTCGCCCTGATGCATTTTACCATGGTAACGTTTACACAGCAAGGCTCCTGCTTCATGCCCACCTGCCTTGTCTGCCAGTCTGAACCTGCCTTCCGCTAGCTGTGCCGCTTGACTGACTGTCCATGGCAGCAGCAGAATGGCCCTGGGGGAGGGGCGGGGTGCAAATTGGTGGTGTTGGGGGGGGTGGCAGATGCGGGCTGGAGACTGAACAGCGGGGTGTCCTGCTCCTCCCTCTCCCCGGCAGGTGTGGGACTACGAGGCAGGGGACTTTGAGCGGACACTGAAAGGCCACACCGACTCCGTGCAGGACATCTCCTTCGACCAGACCGGCAAGCTGCTGGCCTCCTGCTCCGCTGACATGACCATTAAGCTCTGGGACTTCCAAGGCTTTGAGTGCATCAGGACCATGCACGGTGAGGGGGAGATGCCGCCAGACGGAGAGGGGGGGGCAGGTGTGGGCGTCGTCGGGGGCGGGGCACGGTAGTCAAGGCTTCCGAGGTAGCAGGTGCTGCAGATGCCGGCGATTAACACGTTGGGTTTGGCGTAAATCCAGGGAGAGCTGACAGTCTGCTTCCGATTCGCAGCGAGCGCATTCGGCGTCTCCTCGCGGCACGTCAGCTTGGTCGTTTGGGGACCGTTTCTGCAGACTGGCCCCTCCCCTTGCCCCAGGCCACTGGAATCTGTTCCATTACAAGAGAAATTATTAGCAGGCTTTCTCATTCACGTTACCTCTGAGGAAAATTGCGATGCCTGTGGTTATTTGGGAGGTGGCTGTGTGCTCCCGTATGACGCGTATCACTCTGCCGCCGGTGGCCCCGTTAGATTCTAATTGCTTCGTGAATTGCCGCGGCATATCTCATAACGATGCAGCAGTGTCACAGAAAGGGGTTTGAGCTGTCTGAGCCGCGAGGCTGTGCCGGGTCGTTACCGTGCAGCGAGAGACATTGGCAGTGGCTTCCAGTGAAGCAGCCATCATACTGGTAAACACCTATGCTAGCTGAGGAGAAAGTGTAAACCTTACGGGTCCAAACTAACCTAGGAGCATTAATGCAGCAAATCTGGATTTTTTTCCCCCTTTTTGATATTTTTAGGCCCCTTTGAGTAAAATGCCATTTATTTGCCAAGCAGGGAGGGGCGTGAAGACCGGCGAAATTAGCATGGGGGATTATTTTGCACGTTCTGTGTGTTCCTCTCTTCCCAGAGAGTCTGGCCTGCGCACGGCAGTCCTCCTGGAATGGCCGCACACTCCCTCCGCAGATTGCCTGCTTTGGCAGGGGATTATGGGATTTGGATGGCAGTTTAATCATCCCTCCCTGAGACGCGATAACATTCTGTGGGGTTCAGCTCATCTTTAAGCCCTGCTTTTTACCGCCTGTTTACCGTTTCGTCAGCCCTTCAGCCGATTAAAAATGGCTGTGTAATTAGCTTTTTTCCCTTCTTAGAACAAAGAGGCCCGTGACAAATGGGGGGGACTATTTATTTAATTGCCTAATTTATTTAAATCACTTTTGTGGTCTTAATCATTGATCAGGTGGCTCTCTAGTTAAAAGGCCCATGATCTTTCGAACCTCTGTCCCAATCTGGCGTTCGGTTTGCTTCCCTGCCATTTCTGGTCTTTGTCGCATGCTGCCACCTTCAATAACGTTCATGTTTGCTCCGTCATTGCAGATCCTGGTTTGTAAATAAGTCCTCGCTTGTAGTATTTCTCTGCCACAGGGAGATCACACGGTCCGCAGCTTTCTGCTTGTACATTTATCCCTTTGTGCTTCTGTTTTTTAGGACACGACCACAACGTTTCTTCAGTAGCCATCATGCCTAATGGAGACCACATAGTGTCTGGCTCAAGGGACAAAACCATTAAGATGTGGGAGGTTGCGACTGGGTAAGCGGGGCCGGCCGGCGGGGCGCCTGGCTGCGTGTCGGTGCCGTGCGAGGGGCGGGGCTGAACCCAGCAGTGTGCTGGCTGTCCCCCCAGATCCCTGGGCTCTTTGCACTTATTTTCTGCTCCAGTTGCCAGTGAACTCCGGCAGAGTAAACAAGCCTCTCCTTCAGAGCTTTGTCTCGGCGATTAGCGGTGCCCCCCCCGCTTTATGAATAGAATGACACGGGAGGGAGAATTTAGGAGTTTATTTTTAAACCCGCTTGCTTCGGCCTGGTGTCCAGTGGAATCGCAGCCTCCCCCCTGAAGAGCATCTCCCCCCCCGTGCCTCTGTTCCAGGTACTGTGTGAAGACCTTCACGGGCCACAGAGAGTGGGTGCGCATGGTGCGGCCCAACCAGGATGGCTCGCTGCTCGCCAGTAGCTCCAACGACCAGACTGTGCGCGTGTGGGTGACCGCCTCCAAGGAGTGCAAGGCCGAGCTGCGGGAGCACGAGCACGTCGTGGAGTGCATCTCCTGGGCCCCCGAGAGTGCTCACCCCACCATCCTGGATGCCACGGGGTCAGAGGTCAGACACAGAGCCTGGAGTGCAATCGCACTCGTATGGCTTTCTCTGGCTGTATCTATAGCCAGGCTTTTCCATACCCATCACCCTTAGTTCATGAACATTGCTTGTATTAGGTGCCATTGCTTATTAGTTCTCAGGCAGTGCTAAGAAGTAGCCTTTTCTTGCTCAGTCAGAACAGAACATTAAGCTTCTCTGTCCTCCCAGCATCACCTGTCAATGGCCGCCTCCACCCCCTTTTTTTTCAAGGTGACAGTCATGTTTGCGGCTGTTACAGGCTCTGTTTGGATGTGTAGAGCCATTTCCTGTCTTGGGATCACCCATGTGACCACCCTGCTTTTCCGTGGCTAGATGTGTTAATTCTGTCAGGTAATTTATCAGAAGGTAGAGTGTAAATTGTATAGACGGAGGATTGTGTCGGGAGACGGGTCGGTTATACAGCGGTGATGAGCAGTTTACTAGGTCATGAGTGCATGAAGTTGGCTGTTAGTTGACTGGTCGGCAGCAGCAACTTCAAAAGCTTGTAACCCTTATGGGATTTCACTCACTGTGTGCCGTACGCTGGCATAGTGCTTATGAGAGCCCAGCAGCTGATAGTAGCACTTCAGGGCCCGCATGTGTAAGTACACGGCTCTGTGAAGCACTCTTCCGGCTGGTGCTTTACGCCATGTGCTAATACCTGGTCTAAGCCAGGAGAGCGTCTGTCCTCTGAAACCGCAGCTTCCTAGTCTAACAGACGACCTTGACCAACAGCTGTGCTTTCCCAGACTGATAGCATCATGCCACGTGTCGTGTGAGTTCAGATAAAATGGATGGTTTCACATCAGGCACCTTAGCTGGGTGTTTTATCATGGCTGTCCTGGACAGGCCTGAAAGTCATTCACTCTGCCCATGCTTGTGTGGCCATTATGGCACCCAGTTGATAATTGTGTGTAACACAGGCAGCTTGTGTGCTGTGGTGAGCTGGAAGCGCACAGTGATGGATATGACCT
>JAODKL010000129.1:650014-661747 GCA_026780765.1 Petrocephalus schoutedeni
TTGTTCTCCAGCTACACAGTTCTGCCTCATCATGCAGTTTCTGATCCAATTCCCCAAATGCTTTATCTGTGCCGGTTGTCTGTCTTCTCTCTCCCTCAGATTTCCACAAGACGGCTCCATATGTGGTGACAGGGAGCGTAGATCAAACAGTCAAAGTGTGGGAGTGTCGCTGATGATGTCACCTGCAGGACTTCTCCACCCCACACCCCGCCCCTTCTGCCATTTCCTCTGGATGCACTCAGTTACCATGGTTACTATCCATCGAGCTCCGTTTAAATAACTATTGTCCTTTTATGTAAATTATTCTGGATGTAGATTGAGCTATTAAATGTTACACAAAAAAGTATTGCATGGTGAATCCAAAATTGTATACTGTAAATTTCCATAACATTGTTTAGAAGTACCATAGGTTTAACACAGGCTGGAGGTTCAGCTAGTCTGACCAACTGAAGGTTGGTGTCATCTGGGTGAAAAGTAGGCCACTAAATCGATAATTTAATGACGGTGTCCTTCGCGTCAATTTATTTTCTTTTTTAATTTAGGTTTTTCTTATTTTTTTCCTTCCACTGTCATCGTCTGTTGGTGCCTCGCTTGGTGACCTTTTCGAGTGGGATGACAAAGTGAGGACTTTAATCCCTTGGTGCAGACTGGAATGTCTGTGAGGCTCGTTGTTGGAATACTGTGTGACATCACTTCTGAAGTGTGCTGACCATTCTCTTGTTGTGAAACTTGACGATGTATTAATGGACACCACTGAGAACGTGTTTCAGAACTGTTGTCAAACCGCGGGGAACGCACATTTGGGCTCTTGTCATGTCAAGTCGGGCTGGGAGATGGCACACCTGGTTTCCAAGATTTAGACCAACTGTAATCTGCAGTGGCTCCTTTAAATAGCTGGTAGGCCAGGCAGCGTTTGGGCGAAATTGCTGTTCTCCTGCAAGTTAGACATTTACTGTAATGTAATTGGCGTAATTGAGTGGTGCCCTCACACTGCTCACTCTAACCGCTGGCACTCAGCCCCTCCTAAGCACTGGGCATCTTGGGCTTTCATTGTATCTTGGAACCTGCAGCACTTAGGAATCTTCTCCTTTCCTTATTCAGTTGAATGTCTTGCCTCTTCTTCTCCGTGGTCACTTTTTCCGTGCTGGTCCAGTTCGCTGAGATCACGTGTCCCATTTGGTCCAGCGCTGTCTGGAAGCTTGGCCCTAGGCAGAGGCCAGAGTGGCCAGCTCATGTTTGGCTAGCTAGTGTCAATAGTGCCATTGGGTTCAGCCACAAGCGTACATCATGACAAAGGCCCAAAGTGTCCACCCACAACGGTTGCCTATGTAAGGGGATGTGCAAAGATCTCTGCTGGAAGAATATGGAAAAGGGTGAATTACATTGGAGAAAAAGTGGTTTTGTAAAAAAAAAAAAAAAAAAAATGAATAAAAATATTTAAGAAAAATATATAGATACACTGCACTTATCCTTAATGATAAGGAGCGAGTCTTCGAGCAACAGGTTTTTAAAATGGATTTAGCACCAAAATGGAGTAGGTGATTTAAGACTTGGCTTGTGCCCCCAAGCAGCCATGCCTGCTTTTGGGGGGAGGGTGTTCTGCTTGCCTGGGGCGAGGGCTTCAGCGGACAGCCTCAGTTTGGGTGGGCAGAGGTGAGGGCTCTCCCTGGGCATAGATCCACAAGCTGCCCTCCATCTCCTCCTGGATTGAGCTGATCTAGTTTGACTAATGAAGATTAGAGAGATTGGTTTAGATAAAATGCCGTTTCTGGCATATTCACTAAAATTCCCTGTCATTGAGCTGACAGAGGAAACGATTCCAATCAACTTGCACATCCCTGCTCTTGTTAAATCTCTGGTCATGCCTGGCCGGGGATTTAAGCAGTCGCAAATGCAGCGCGTATGCCGACGCCATTTTAATTAGCCTTTTCATTAAATTGCAATTATATAATAAAGAATTTCACTGCTTAACCGCCCTATTATCTAGCGCTTCTGCTGACTTTTTCCTGTGGTGTGTACTGAATGTACCTGCTACTAAGAATCCGATAGTGGCTAGTATGAGAACTGTAATTGTCAACGTTTTGTACCGCTGCGTGATCCAATCCTGGGCCTTGAGCTTTCGGGTGAGGGTGTGGTGGGCGGGGCCAAACAATGGGCAGGCCCATTCTCTGATGGGTGGAGCCTCCCACATTCTTCTGCCATCTACAGTTTAATGCACACTGTTCTTCTGCTGCAAAATATTTAACGGCTTGTATTGAGACGTGCCCTCCTGGTGTGCACTTGTAGTCTTAAGCGATGACAGGAAATGGCCCCGTGCCCACGCGCCCCCCCCGATTGGTCGGCCGGCATGCAAACTGCAGACAGCTCAGCGTGGTGGTAGAGATTGATTTGTGTTGCTGTGCAGTGGAGAACATGCATCCTGTGAGAACCGACTCCTCCACATTCTTTGTTGTTGGGATTGTGGCAGACCGGATGCTTCGTTGGGGCCCCCCTCCCCCCAAGCAGACACTATCTATGCCTCCTTCACTGTCCCCGTATGTAGCGAGCGGCTACTCCACATGGTGCCACTCAGACCTGTACTCCATTCTTGTCCGGTTTTTCCTCGTTCCCAGTCCCTCTGATCGAATGCGAAGGGATTTGGATCCGTTTTTTGCCTGGGATCTGCACTAACAAGCCGGGTGCCCTCAGTTTTGTAGGACAAAAATAAAAAACCAGCCAAATGGTTTTATGTCTTGATGAAAATATCCTCTGTAAATTACGGAATTAAGCCAAAAATGGACTAAGAGGAAATGGTTCCAAAATATTGCCTAGTTTGCTCCTTGGTCCTAAGCGGCGGTGTCCGCTTGGCGGAGCACACAGTCACATGTTTCCCTAACCCTGCTTTCTCTGGGAAGATGTCAGAAATTCACATGCACGTCGCTACTCAAATTTCTACGTCAGGGCTGAGCCGAAAACATTAACGGGACTTTTCTGAATTGCCCGTACGGACCTGAGAGGGAGAGAATGTTTGGAAGACGCCGATTTTCGTCCCCTTTCCGTCCTCTCCCGTCACATCTTTCCTCGCCGAACACGAAGCGCTGTGACGGGTCCGGAGAGAATCGCTCTTGCTATTGGCTGGTCCCAAGCAATCCCTGTGTTAGCCTTGCCGGCGGACGGGCCGCTTCAGGACGGCCGGGCGGACGGATGCGAATCGGCCTGTCCCCTGTCCCCGGGGCTTTCGTCCAGCCCGCCAGTACATCAGTCTCGTACACCTGCATTTGTGAATAGATTGAGGGCTTTGGATTTTTGCTTTTATGGTCTCACTTGGTCACATACAGCAGATTGTTAACAATATATCTGGATGTCATTGTTTGCAACATAATTAAAAAAAAAAAAAAAAAAACTAAATACCTTGTGCTGTTATTGGTGTTTGTTTGATTGTATGATCTCTAAGTGGTATTCAAATTTATTCGTAATGCAACATTAATTTTAATTTTCACATTCCAGGTCCTTGGCATGGGAATGGAATGCCATTTTACACTAATACATTAATATATTTAAATTGCTTTTAAGTTATGCATATTGCCATTATTTGCATAAGCTGCCATTCTTGAAAATTTCCAGTTAGTGTGATTTTAATTATCAGTATGAACCTTCCTATGTAGCCTTCTGGGCTCTTAATGGAGTATTAGCCTGTCCACAGTTATCTGCATAGTCATGTGGTGCATCTTGTGTAAATACTTTGGGGGAAAGTGTACAGTGAAGTATTTCTGAGCTGAAACTCACCGGAGAGAGAATTGCCCCATATAACACCGGTCTTGGCCATTTCTTGCATCATTTAGCTCATTCAGCAAGAACTTTCTAGGTTTCACCATTTTCACATCACATTAACACATCCTACCCTTTGTTAGAATTCTGATTTTTAAATACTATGTGCAAGATGACACTGGATACATTTCAGAACCGGTCCGTTATTCTACTCGCCACATGCAGGTCTTTTATTTTATGTTTTTTTTTGGCATGAACTGGTCATGGGACGGCCGCGGACCGGGCTCCCGTCGTGGGCCGGCCGCCCGTCGTGGGAGAGCCGCGGTCCGGCCTCCTGTCATGGGCCGGCCGCCCGTCATGGGAGAGCCGCGGTCCGGGCTCCTGTCGTGGGCCGGCCGCACGTCGTGGGAGAGCCGCGGTCCGACCTCCCGTCGTGGGAGTGCCGCGGTCCGGCCTCCTATCATGGGCCGGCCTCCCGCCGTGGGCCGGCCGCCCGTAGTGGGAGTGCCGCGGTCCGGGCTCCTGTCGTCGGCTGGCCGCCCGTCGTGGGAGAGCCGCGGTCCGNNNGCCGCCCGTCGTGGGAGAGCCGCGGTCCGGCCTCCTGTCGTGGGCCGGCCGCCCGTCGTGGGAGAGCCGCGGTCCGGCCTCCTGTCGTGGGCCGGCCGCCCGTCGTGGGAGAGCCGCGGTCCGGCCTCCTGTCGTGGGCCGGCCGCCCGTCGTGGGAGAGCCGCGGTCCGGGCTCCTGTTGTGGGAGAGCCGCGGTCCGGCCCCCTGCAGTCACATTCCCACTCCTTTCTGCGCCCATCGCCCTCCTGTCATTATTCTTTGTATGCACTCTGACTTCACATTTATCTGAATTTATTTCCCCTGAAAAGGCAACATTACCCATTAAGGTAGTAATAATTTCTTTCTCTTTGAGCAATGGTCAAAAATGAATAATAAATCCTGGGCTACAGCGATGACGGATTGATAGTCCTCCTGTGTCTGGCTGTAATGATGCACCATTCTCATCCCTTAATAAATTCATAACATTGCAGTGCAGCTCCTCGCTGATACAGGGTGCATTAGAACACGAGTCTGTGCGCAGAGCAGGCCTCCTGCATGAAGGGAGGCTTCAGCAACGAGGATGGAGGAGCTCCGACTGATTTGGTGGCTTATTGGCCTGTATGCATGTATCACCTTGGAGACCAGACCTCTGAGGGAATGCAGAAGAGCACAGTGCCCCATTTTAGCTCATTTCTGAGTGATTTATGCAACATTTCGTTTTCTCTCCACTTGATGGATGAATAAAGTCTAATCTAGCCGCTTAAGGTGTGGTGTTGCGGGGAACCTTATCAGTGCTACAGGCTAGAAGGCAGTTGAGGTGCATGCGCTGGTTGTTGAGCTGGAGCACATCCTTAGGTCCCCATGAAGGCTGCGTAGGTGGATTCCAACTGAGGGTAGATGTCTCATTACTGCTCCGTGGCTGGTGGGCGCTGTCCAGGCATCTGCTGATATCCGCCACTTCTCAGGTTGGGTTTGGAGGAGCCAAAGGGATACACTCAGGACGCCGTTATCTTGCCCGCTTAGATTCATTTTTCCCCCATTAATTTCCTCTCTACCGTCTCTCAAGGTACAAAGAAGATATGCGTCTAAAGCCTTTGTTTTGGCACCTATGTGCCAAGAGGACAGGTCCTGAGATCAACAACCCCGGAGGGCCCATTAAAGCGTCCATCCTGTTGAGGTTTCAGCCATGATTCGGGGACTTGGGTCCCGCTGGGACGGTCAATAATCCACAGGGTGGTGCTTCTCTGCGGCCAGCGGGAGTCAGAGCCGGTCGGACCCTGTGTGATGCCGGCTAATCAGACGAGAACTGCTCAGGTCCCAGGGAAACCAGCACTTTTTTTTTTTTTTATCCAGTGACTTGTAAAAGTCTACCTGAAAAGAATCAAGAGCCAGATACCATTCGCTGAATGAAGCGCACGCTTTACACACCCATCTATACACCTCAGTGGTTCTGTTGGGTCAGCTGCACCTGCCTGATGATCTGCTGGCTGGTTCATATATGCTGCCGGACCCGCTGAGGATTAGAGGCCAGAATACGGACGCCAAGCTGTGGACGCGCGGAGCTCTACCTGCCGTCTTTCTGATCCCGGAAATGAAAATGTGGGTTATTGCAAGTCGAGAGCGTATCCATGGAAGCCACTCAGGACTGAGATCTTTTGGAGAGGCCTCTGAGGTAATAAGCCTGGTAATTTGGGGTTATTAAAATGCTTCTCTCCATCCTGGCTGCTGTGGCATTATATCCTGTAATGGCCCCTCAGAGCAGACAGCTCGGGCGTTTTTCTCCGCACTCTGGCGGTGTGATGTCTGCCGTGCCTTTCCCAGCTGGCCGCCACAGACGGCTCCGGCAGAAGCGGGTGCCCCCTTTCTCGGCGCGAGCACGCGAGAAGGGGCCGGCAGCCAGGCAGCACCGCAGTGCGCCGGGGGCCTCATGCTGGCATGACTGCAGGCTGGCTGAATGGTGATTCCCCGGACCTGGAGCCCTGCGGGAGATCGGCCAGGCCCAGCACTGACCCACATTCCTCAGGATGGCGGGGGGGGAGCTCACACACAAAAGGCCCCAGATGAATCTGAGCTCCCAATGTGATAGAAATGCATAAAGATACTCACACCCACAGAAAGAAAGATAAACCCAGGTTTGATTTTGTTCATCTGACATTTTTATCCCGAGTTTATCCTGAGTTTACCGCATTGTGAGACCAGATAGCCTCAAAAAACCTGTAACAGAAATCTGTGACTACAATCAAAAAACGAAAAATGCCTGAAGTCCTGTATTTTGTCCGGTTACTTGTGGTTAAGGTTAGGGCTGGGTAGGGGTTGTGGGCGTCACAGCTGGGATTAGGGTTATGTCCATAGGAATGAAGCCCCGATAAAGATATGAATGCAAACATGGGTGTGTGTGTGTGTGTGTAACCTCAAGGGAAAGGTGCCCACATACAAACAAACAGTCTCACTCACACCCAAACAGAGAAAGATACACATATACAAAGTAAAATGAAACAGGCCCGCCGACACGCGCCCACGCAGACGCGCACGCAGACGCACATGCAGACATTTGCTCGTCTCTGCACAGGGAGGCCCGTCTCGCAGCCTGCCATGTGCACAGCTCGAGAGCCTGCTCAGCACAGCCGGGCCTCATGAAAGGGAAGCACTCCAGTTATGCATCCAGCCAGTGAAGAGCCAGCATCCGAATCCTCTCTCTCCCGCACCGCAATTTCCTGCCTTTGTGGCGGCGTGGATGCTGAGGGCAGGGAGTTGCGGGGGTGGGTGGCGGCTTTTCAGGCTGGTTAGATTTGGTAATTATCACCCGGGGACGTAAGAGACACTTCACCCAACTCTCCGTAGTGTGCCTTACACAGAGCAAAGCCTTCATTTTCTCTGGGATTCCTCCATAGACACCAGATGGGTCCAATCCGCTGCCCCCCCCAGTCCTCTCTATCTAAACCGAAACAGAAGGTGAATTCTTTTATGGCTGTCTGGCTTTGTTTGCTCCGAGACTGCCAAAGAAGAGGCACGGTGCCCTCGTATTGGCCGCGATCTGCCGAGGACTCCTTCCCGTCTGCACGGGGCCGTGGGATTCCCACCACTGACCTCCAAAATTCACTCAGCCCACAGCTTACCATTGCAGGAAGTTCTGTGTGGATGTCCTGAGTTTTGGAAATTTGAAAGCTTCTTTATTGGATTACATGTGGAGTGCCGTATGATGAGGAAGCCTGACTTTAGGTCTTCAGTGGTGTCAAACCAAAAAACTGGACTGAGTGAATTTGGGGAATTTGCTGTTCCGTGGAGCTGGGGGATGCTCCATGTGCCTGGATGTGCCCCCGTAACACTTAACCAGTCACTGTGGGCTGAATCTGGGGCTGGAATCCGCCGCTCTTCCGTGTCCCCTGACAGGGTTTTCCCCCATTCTTGCACCCGAGGCCATCTGGTGTACACCCCCCCCCTCCTCACCGTGAGTCTGACTGGGCACCCGCTGCCCACAATGTTCAGTTTTCCTTTGCTGAATGCAACAAGCTTTCCGTTGGCTTGGTGGCTGGCACTCGTCTGGGCCCGGCTGGCAGGACGCGGGTCGGATGGGTGACGAGGGAGCTGTCTCTAAGTGCCGGGCCGCGGTGCTCAGGTGTGTTTGAGGCTGACGGCTGCGTCTTTGCGCTAATCCCCCGTGTGTCTTGCGAGGGTCCTGGGGTAATGGTCTGACGGCCTCCTGATAAGGGACGCCTTGCCATGTACCCACCTCCCTCCAGCACGTGTACCATGCTGCCAGCCTAATCCAGCGCTATTTGGTCAGAAAGGAGCAAATTGCATGGTGCTCGCGCCAGTGAGCTCAGACTTGCCTCATCTTTCCGGAAGGGTTGGCACGTGCACGCTTGGGGGGGGAGGGGGTGCACGTGTTACAGGGAGCTGTTTAATCGGATTGATGTCCGCAGCAGGTGTGGGTCAAAGCCCACAATTACCATCCGGCGGGGAGACGGACGGCCCCGCCCACTCGCCGGCATCCTGGCTCCGCACAGCTGGAGCTGCCGTGGCGACGGTGCTGTGTTTTTGTGCCTCTTTAATCAAATCACTGCCAGCGCTTTGCATTCGGCAGACGGGAGGGGACTGGCAGGCGGGCGGCGGTCTGGTGCCTTACCGCACGCTTACGTTACAATCGCATTCAGTTACTCAGCCGATGCTGCTATGTTTATTTCAAACTGGATGGGTGTTCAGGCTGATATGCTCTGGACAGATGAAATCTCGCTCAGAAGTATTACAGCAAATCCCCTTCTGAGATCTGAGCCTGCAGGTCACCAGTGGAGAGAAAGATTAAATATAAACAGCTATTAGGATCCAAACCCCGGGCTCTCTTGGCGGTGTCGCCCCCCTCCCATCGCTGTGTTGTGTCTCTGTAGGGTTCACTTCAGCAAAAAAACATGGGCTGTCTGGGGGTACCTGAGGCCTGGACTGAGAAACATAGAAGACGCAGGAACACGTGAGGAATTTGGGGGCTGGTGGTTGTAAGTATTTTGTTAGGTATTTAGGGAATTAGCCTGATGGACAATCTGTCAGAGAAGAGCAGGAATCTGTCGCCATGGTGAAAAGAGGCTCTCCCTCCCTCTCTCTCCCTCACTCCTTCTCTCTCTCTCTCTCTCTCTTCCTCTCTCTCCATCTCTCTCCCTCTCTCTCTCACTGTGTTGCGTCCCAGAGGAAGAACGAGACAGAAGATTCAGGCCACAGATGTCAGAAGTGGAAAAGATGGGATTAGGGAGCATGACCCAGAGAAATCGGGGGCTCCGCTAGTATCGGGCAGCACAAAGGGGGGCATTAAAAATTAAAGTTGTGTTTGGGGGTGGGGGGGGGGGGCTGCATGTGACATTTAATACTCACTTCCATGTCTGTGAGTGTGGAATCCGTCTCCAGCCCCCTTTAATGAATTCCACATTAATCTCCACACTTGTCTCCACTTGACTTTCCTTATTAGCAGAGGAAGTCATCCTGGACGAGAGCTGAGTGGGTGTGGGAGGGGGTGACACTTCATGGAGGGGGGTGGCGGAGGCTGCAGCTTCTCTGCAAGGTGCTGACTGCCTCCCTCCAGATAAACCTGCAAAGAAAAGTTGCTCATTTATAGCAACAGGAAAAGACCCGAATCAGTTTCTGTGTGCTGGCTGAAAACGAATCGCGGTGTTTTCTTACATATACGGCTGGCCTTAGCGGGTGATGCCTCATATTTTGAAATAGTTTGCTAAATATGATAAATATGATTATTACCACCAGGAAAGGTGGAAATTCTATTTGAAGTGAAAAGGGAGGAAGTGGGGGTTGGGCTGCAGCGCTAACTGCCCCCAGCCAGGGACAGGCTCCAGGCCTTCCGGGGCCTTCCGGCGCCTTCCTGACTGAGGTTCTGGGTGCAGTTCTGGGCGCGGTTCTGACAGATTCAGGGTGAGGTTCTGGGTGCGGTTCTGGGTACAGTTCTGACTGAGGTTCTGGGTGCGGTTCTGGGCGCCGTTCTCACAGGTTCAGGGTGAGGTTCTGGGTGCGGTTCTGGGTACAGTTCTGGGTGAGGTTCTGTGTATGGTTTTGGGTGAGGTTCTGGGTGCGGTTCTGAGTGAGGTTCTGGGTGAGGTTCTGGGTGAGGTTCTGGATGTGGTTCTGGGTACAGTTCTGGGTGAGGTTCTGGATGTGGTTCTGGGTACAGTTCTGGGTGAGGTTCTGCCCCCCCCCCCGTCTCCTCAGGCTCAGGGGCCAGGTGTGCCCCCCCCACAGCCTGCCTGTCCCCTGGTGACCGTACGCGCCGTCCCTGCTCTGCTCGGCCGTCATGGCTGACTGCTCCTCCGTACTCCGCCCCCCCCGACCCCCCCGCCCGCCTGATCTTTTGCCCTCTTTCCTCGCTCCTTTCTTCTGCCTCCCTCCCTCTTCAGATCAGTTCTTTCAGCTTTGATTTCGTGCCCGACGGCCCCCACCCCCTCTGCCGGCCCCGCAGACCTCGCCCTCCAGCTGGGTCTTACCTGCAGCGCGCTCCTTCTGGGGGGCTGCGGCTGTCTTCCCTGTCATTGTCTGCTCCCTGACTGTGATATCTGATCAGCAGAGATAACGAGCTTGACTGGCCATGTTTTAGCCCCCCCACGTCACATCACTCAGACTGTCAATCTGTCCCCCCCCCTCCACTCTCTGCTCCTCATCGTGCCTGTCACAGCTGCCTGCCCCCAGCCCCGTTGGCTGCTACCTGCTGACGGTGAGTGCCCCCCCCTCTTTGCAGCCACATACATGTGGGGTCCTCGCGGTGGCACGGCGACCCAGCCACACAGGCCCCCCATCTCCCGAGAACCAAACCCTGCCCAGTGCAGATCGGAACCTGGCGGTCCACCTCGACGCCCGACGGCTGCTGCTTGGGCAGCACGTCCTGATTGGTAGATGGTTACCGTGGAGACGGCGCACGGTGCTGCTGCGGGGCGTGCCGCCACGCTCTGCCTAGGATGAGCGCGCCGTCTCCTCAGCCTCTGAGAGACCAATCAGAGTCTAAAAATAGAGGGCAGGTCAGCGACGCGTCCTGCTGGCTGGGGCAGAAGCGCCCAGCGCAGGGAATATCAGCTGTCCTTACCCAGAATTCACCTGCAAAAAATCGCTCACCCGGCTGCTGTCGTTTTGGACCCCGTGGCTAAGCAGCCTGAAAGCTTCTTATAATGCAAGTGATTTATTACACCAGATAGCTTAATTACCTTTATGGCCATTCGTGCTGCAGTGGGGCCATCGCTGTTGTTTGGGAGTGGGTGAAGAGGGGAACCTGACTGTTCGAACAATGTGTGAAATGGAGCAGTGTCGCCCCCTGGGGGCGAGGGGGTGACCGTAGCCTGGCTCACTGCCCGCTGACATTTGTCACGAGGAGGCCTGACATCATGATGTTTGGAGTATATGTTTTGAAGGTGGTTCTCCCTGTTGTCATGTTGTTTTCTGTGAGGTCTCACAGACTGATGTTGCCCTCATATGTAGGGGCGTGGCCATGAATCAACAAATGTAACTGATTGGCTTCCTGACAGCCCATCAGGTACCTATTAGTTAATTATGTAAATGTGATTGGTTTGTTTTTATGAATGTCTCTGTGTGTTTTTGAAAACACTATCTGATGAAGGCATATTGTAGTGTGTGTAGGACCCATGGTGGGGCTCTAACAAAATAATGCATAAAATCAGAGTCCAGACCCCATCTTCATTATTTTGTTTGCTCTGCAGTGCTTACAAAACAATGGTATCTATCACCTAGGTAGGTAGAGCACTGCAGTGTTTGTCTTTAATCCTAATCCTATAACCACTTCCACCTCTTACTGAGAGCAGGGGCGTCAGAAGCATTTTGAATGTGGGGGGGACACATCGGCGGGGCGAACTAATATTTTCTTTTAACCCTTTTCCCGTGATAATCTCCCCATGTGAAATTTGCCTACCGTTTAATGATGCTCTGGGGTCAGATTGACCC
>JAODKL010000129.1:770085-789977 GCA_026780765.1 Petrocephalus schoutedeni
GGAAATGTGATTACCGTATTTTGGTGGTTTAACACCCGCTGGATACACTACAAGACAAAATAGCGGCCTTTACTATTCAGAAAAAAATATTTTTCAAATCAGGAAAAAACAGATCTTAGGGGTACTGTACCTCCAGCACCACCAGGTACTGCTCCTGGTACCGCTCCTGGTACCAGTCCTGGTATCGCTCCTGGGACACCAGCCCCTCCAACCCCAGCTGGTACACCTTAGGAAGGATCATAATTGTGATTTAGCTATTTAACAGTAATATATTAGCAATTGCAGTACAGTTCTTTCATTTATTTGGCAGTAATGACAAAGAGTTTGTACTGGAAAAGTGATTACCGTATTTTGGTGGTCTAGCACCATATCCTGTGAAACAGGGAAAAAGTGTGCATTTGATTTCTGCTAGTTTGATGATGATCCCCCCCCCCTGTCCTTTTAGATGCATTAACTTACCTCCAAGTCCTACCCCAGCCCCCGGCACTCCCCCTGGCACTCCTATCATGCACCCAACACATGTATTAGATTAGGCTCTAACTTTGACTCCATGCATATAAATGATATAAGAAAGAGAGGGGGTAACAGAAACATCCATACCATATTTAGGAGGTTTAACCCCACCTGCTAACCCTAAAACGTGAAACAAAGCAAAACAATCAGTAGAAGTCTATTTCATTGGGCACCCTGTGCCACAAACCCCCCCCATTCCTGCCGGGCCCCTACTCACCCCCAAGCCCGGTTAAGGGTATCCCACCAGCTGGGACCCCCCCAGGACCCCCAGCTACACCTACAGAGGAGTATAAGAGGGCAGACTTTAATCAAGCACAGCTCTATCAGAAAGATTAGAAGAAAGGGCTATTATGCCATTTAAAAATATGTAAGAAGGATTCGCTAAAACAGGCGCGAGGCAGCCAGCATTTGTGAGTGAAACAGGATTAAATAAGCCTCAGATATGACATTTCTGTGCTAAACCTGACAATGTGTCTATGCCTGAGCACAGCCACAGAGGGAAGTGTTCTCACCGTATTTCGGGGGTTTCGCTCCGAAGGCTGAAAAGCAGAACAATGGGGTGGATCATTAATGAAGTGAGAGTCATGAGAGAGACCTGTCCGCACGCCAGACTCTGACAGAAGCTGCTTCTCACTGCCCAATGGGGCTGCCGCACCTGCTACATGCCAAAGCTGATTGGTTGTTGCAGATGTTTGGAGTTCTAGGAATCCTGCTGCTAAAATAAGGAATGACTGGCAGCATTTTGGCCAATCCGGTGCTCTCTGAAGAGGAAGTCCTTCATGTGTGAAGACCGGCCTAGGTCAGCCCCAGACGGTGTGATAGTGGCAGCTGGGTTATGCATTGAGAATGGAATGGTTTGTCCACTGTATAACATGTCGCTTATTATTCGAGGCCTTGTAATGGTGAGATGATCTGCAGCTGATCATTACCTCCGGGGACACCTGCCGGCACAGCCCCTGGAACGCCCCCCAGGCCCGGCACACCACCGACCCCCCCAGGAACACCTGTGTGGGTATTAACACGGTATGGTAGGGCAGCAAGGAGACACTGTCTGATACTGAGCAGAAAAGCAGCTGTACCACATCTGGGAACCTTGACACCAGTAACATAACCTGGAGTGTTTCATAAATCATTAAGCATTTATTTAATCCAAGTCATTCTTTTAGGATATATGCGGTTCAGCAATTTTAAGGATAAGGATGTGCAGATTTTTATGGCTAGATGGGTATCAGGTATCTAGGGTATCAGGTACTCAGGCCAAGGCAGACTGGGTGCAGTTTTCATGCTGTGATAATGTTGGGGGCTGCTTAGCTGGGGTCGGGGGACATCAGTGCAGCGTGCAGCCCACGTTTCTGCATGTGTGAGGTGAAGCCTGCTTCCCATAGCCCCACTAATTCCCGACCACATTTGGCCGGAAGGCACGTCTGAACCACGGCCAGCGTTTATCCCAGCTTGGCTCTCTCTGGATAGGAACAATTACGGCACGCGGCCAGGCGATTACAGGGGGAACCACGAGAGGAAGCAGACAGCCATTTCCCTCAGCGGACCCCCTCCTGAAAGCTTTGCATGTTCCCAGAACATTTTCACTTTTCTGCTATTTTCTCAGTGTGTTGAAAAGGGCATATAAGCACAGAATGCTGACCTCAGGCCACCCTAAACTCTTGTGGATCCTGGCCTGACCCTAGAGTCTCTCACAGCCCATGCATCATGTATTTTACCTTTAATGGCCCCTGGTAAGGCCCCTGGTACGGCCCCTGGTACGGCTCCTGGTAAGGCCCCTGGTACGGCCCCTGGTAAGACCCCTCCAAAGCCACCCAATCCGGCACCCCCTGGACCTTTTTAAGAGACAATACACAGTCACTTCAGCCATTGTGTGAGCAGATTGTGTGACACTCTCACTGTCATGCACCTACCGTACTTCAAAGCCTTTGCTCCAGCTGGATACCCTGTAACAGAAAAAACCTTTTTTAACCCCTGGGTACACTGTACATAGGATTAAAAAGGGTATTCTTCTGGAGAATTACATTTTAAAAAACCTATCAGTCATCATCACAATCAAGCATCAGTGCTATTTTGCATATACTTTGAATCTAAAATCAGAGAGATTCAGTTAAACTGATCCCACAGTCCTTAAGAAATGTATTTGCCACCTGATACTCATTACAGAATCCCCCAGTACTCCTCCCAGTACTCCCCCAGTACTCCTCCCAGTACTCCTCCCAGTACTCCCCCAAGTACTCCTCCCAGTACTCCCCCAAGTACTCCCCCCAGTACTCCCCCCAGTACTCCTCCCAGTACTCCCCCCAGTACTCCTCCCAGTACTCCCTCCAGTACTCCCCCCAGTACTCCTCCCGGTACACCTCCCAGTACTCCTCCTGGTACTCGTGCCGGCACTTCACCTGGTACTACTCCTGGTACTCCCCCAGGTACTCCCCCTGGTACTCCCCCAGGTACTGCTCCTGGGACTCCCCCTGGGACTCCTCCTGGTACTCCTATAGAGATTAGCACGAATGTATTGAAACAAGGCACGCTTTCAGCCAAACTTAAACACCACTGGCAAAGTCAATCACACTTGAATACAGAAATAAGTGTTGGTCACAGGTTCTCACCGTATTTGGGAGGCTTAGCTCCAGCTCCAAAACCTGGTCAGGAAGACATTGGAATAATGAAAGACAGCGCCTGTATAACACAGGTGGCCAGTATGCCATGCAGCAAAGAAGTTATATCTGTCTCCCGCTGACCTATATTTCTGGTATTTCAGATATCTGAACCTCTGAAATATCAGATATTCAGGTATTTCAGAGTCATGGCCGGTAAAAGTAGAGAGATGGGGAAACTCTGGGCCATACCAAAGCAAAGCAAGCTGCCAGACCATAACACCCCTGATGCCAGACCCTCGCCTCATTGTACCTCCGGGGCCGATTCCAGTTCCCGGAAACAGCCCAGGCACAACCCCCAAGCCTGCCACTCCTGTGCTCGGCAATCCACCGACCCCGCCTGGCAGACCTGCATGGGGAGGCAAATGCCACAATGGGACAGGCGTCTGATGTGCTCTGAAGTGAGTGAAAGGTGCCGTAGAATGAAAATCTGACTTTACCACGGTATAACTGAAAAAGGGGAAATGGCATTTCATGAATCTCAAACACTCTTGTTCCCTCTTTGAAATATAATCCCTGAATACATATAAGGAGGAAGTGAAATGGGCATTTTTGAAATTCTTAATCTGTTATGTCACAGTCTTTGCCACGCCCCCAAATGTAACAGGCCAGGCCACTTTCAGGCTCCCTGGGCATGAGCATTGAATTCTGCAGGTACTGTGACTGTGCACTGATGGGGAGGTCGACATTTTTCACACCCTTTCCAAGGACCCGGGCTGTTTACAGGCATGGCTGATTTTCAGCTTTAACAGGTAAGTCGGGGGTATGTTTCCCAAAAGCTCCCGTTAGTAACTTACAGAGCTGGAACCGTTCAGTTGCATGGTTCTAATTATGCAAGTTGCTAATGCTGGTAAAAACTGTACCCCAGTTTAGCAGGGGAGTAGTAAACAACATTACAGAGTCTGGAGTACTGACATTGACATGCAACTTCTGAATTTCCCACAGCCTGCTTTTGGTTAAATAGACAGATATCTAAGTGATACTGCAGTAAAAAAATGAAAGTACAATTCTGAGCTCATTAGAGACATATTCACAAACTGTCCAGCTTGCAGTTTGGAGTTCTTGATAAAACTTGCATGACAAAGCTAGCATTGTAAAATCATCTATTGCATGAGACGAAAAATAAATTCAGTGTTCATGTTATAATGGTGAAAAAGTTATGATACTGCTTATGTTGTGTCTAGGCTGAAGTAGGACTATTACAGTTATAGTACGTGCTGCAAAGTGTTCCAGGAAAAATTACACTGCAAAACTTACCACTCAGAAGCGTTCATTTGCAATCCCAGAGCAACTGGCTGTTCCCCAACAGGCTCAAAGATATATGGTTGGATGCCTAAATGCTCCATGGTTCACCTCACCTATAGTGAATTATCTTGGTTCTATGTCAGCCATCGCAGTGCCTGACAGTAAACCAGCCAGTCAGAGCAGAGCTCATGAACATATTAATGAGCCCACCAAATAAGGGACAGCAGTCTGTTTCATTCTTGGGCCAAATTATAGGGTCGTAAATGGGCCTGTAAAACCACTTCTGGGCATTTTTCAACAAAGTTCAAATACCTTCGATGTAGACAACAGACAACAATTTGAAAGAATTAAGTAATTGTATTCTATGGCACCTTTAAAAACTCATAAAAATGAAATGAGAAAAACTGTGTTCAGCACTGTGTTTAAGAAGAAAGTTATATGTTATTACCATATTTAGGCGGTTTGGCACCATGTCCTACAACAGAAGAAGCAGGAGACGTGGTGAAATTAATATGAGGGTAGAATGAGAGGGATAAGATTGCACACTTTGTTTATGACTATGGTTAAGTTCTGTAAAAATGACATGTCACTTATAAAGTTATGTAAAATTATGTAAACAACTTTTCAGTGTAATTCCTGTAGAAATGACCTATTCACCGTAACTCTACAATTTTGTGTGCACTTTGCCTAAAACCCAATTAGAAAACATATTCTTGAAGAGACATGGTCAATAACGTGACACCAATATTGAATCTGTTGGTATGCTTGCATCATTACACATACTATACACGTATGTTCACGTATGTTGGTAGTACTCTATTGGGTGATCTGTCCCCACAGCTCACCTCCAGGGACAAGTCCGGCCCCAGCCAAGCCCCCGGCCCCGGCCAAGCCCCCGGCCCCGGCCAAGCCCCCGGCCCCGGCTATGCCAGCTGCAGCACCTGGGAAAACATCAAAGGGTCAATTCTGGGAGTAGTATACCAATAACAGTCTGGAGAGATCCTTCAGCAGTGAGACAATGGAAGATGATTATGGCCACTAATCAGCCAGTGTTACATAATTAGCTATTAGAGCAGCTGAAACAGATGGGTGATTCAATTTGAGCAGCCTACAGATTGACACAGAATCTTTTCCAAACAGAGGTTACTGCTGTCCTGTCATATCACACTCATTGCTGGATGGATCGTTACCATATTTAGCAGCTTTGGCCTGAGCTGCGGCCGCTGCTTGTGCTCCCACACCTGGAGAGGTAGAGAATGAGAAGACGGCTCCCTTTACAATCCCATAACCCAGGGGCACAGTGCCAGGTTTAGCTAATAAGAAGTAGGATCATCAATGCTAATGCGAATGCTGCACGGCACTGCGAATGCTGCACGGCACTGCGAATGCTGCTCGGCACTGCGAATGCTGCACGGCACTGCGAATGCTGCACGGCACTGCGAATGCTGCTCGGCACTGCGAATGCTGCAAGGCACTGCGAATGCTGCACGGCACTGCGAATGCTGCAAGGCACTGCGAATGCTGCACGGCACTGCGAATGCTGCAAGGCACTGCGGATGCTGCACGGCACTGCGAATGCTGCACGGCACTGCGAATGCTGCTGCAGGGATGCGTTACCTGTTCCAGTGGGATACCCAGGCTTGGCTCCTGCCGCACCTCCAAAGCCCCCATAACCTGTGACACACAGATATTGTCCAAATGCCTGTGGCTAGCTGCATCCAAAGGTCTATGCTGTTGACCTAAATGTTTTTAGGCACTGGAGACAAAGAAGGCTACATACCATACTTGCCCCCTCCAAACTGCCCTAAGCCACCTGTGAGGAGCAATTCAGAACATAGTCAGTCTGTAAATCTGTATACAACTTCCTGCTAATGTGACCTTTGTCACAAAGTACGACAAGCAGCAGTAATTCTGTGCACAGATAGCGAAGTTGCTTCCTATGATTCACTGTGCACCAAAAAACATGATGCTACAGTCAAGTACGTCCTTCTTAGCATTTTAAAATTTAACACGTGCAACTAATGCATATTTAAGGTGATCTGGTAGGTACTCATTTTACACAGCCCTTGAGGTGTGTGAAGAAATCACTCAGCAGACAAACAGACCACATAGGGGCAGTGGTGGCATGATGGCTAGGGTGGTGGAAAGGGTGAGTAAGGTCTGAGTATGGTGCTGCTCCCTGGGCGCTCACTCAGCCGCCCGCTGCTATGTCACACACGGGTTAAATGCAGAGGAAGCCCTCTGTTGTTGTACATGTGTGTGGTGCGTCAAGAACGACAATGAATCACCTCCACCTTCTCGGACGCATCAGAAAACATAGAAGGGGTTAGTCTGTTTCCAGCCCAACGGCTGTGCGTTCGTAGAACAGCACAGTCTGGAGTGATCCGGTCACTGAACTCCGGAGTAACTATCATTATTGGGGCCCGAGTACCGTGGCTACCACTGAGTCCAAGCAAGCTTAAATCCTGTAATTACGATAAGCCTTGGAATTCTACTGTGTCGTTAGGGTTTATTCAGCTGTAAATCAGAACAAAATGGAATTTGCCTCAAATGATTCAAGAGTCTACAGCATCCAGCTGTCGGTGTCACTTTTAAAGTTAACTGTACTACTGAATGACACTTGACACTGTTACCATAAAACCACAAAAAGCTAATTTTCCATCCCCAGTGACTCACAGTCTTCTGCATCCAACTGAAGCTGTTTTGACCCACACTCTGTATTTTCTGTTTTACGATATAAAGCAAAGTAGTTGTTCGCCAGGCTAAATGCATTTTCATAATTTTCTGCGAGATAAAGCACCTTGGGCTTTGGGGGTTTTGATGGGGTATCCATAGAAGACTCCTGGCTGCAGTGGGCCCCCATATCCACGAGCTCCTGTGCAGAAACACACATCCACGGCGTCTCTGTTAAGCGCTCAGGAATGCCCTGTCTGTGACCGACAATGCTTGCTGCGAATCCGAGTATTTACCGTTAACTCCATAACCCACTTGTCCCTGCTGCCCTGCCCCAGGAACTGAAGGGAAGTAAGTCATAAAAGGGTTAGCAGAGTCAACACAATGAGCTCTTTTCCTACATTTCCATTCCTCGCAAGGATAAACTAACCTTTGTCAGAAGGCACTCAAACACACTCAGAGGGGGCATCCAGTGACCGAAGGCCAATGCAAAGCCCAACTGTGCTTTGTTGATATTTTCTCCTTTATGCAAAATTGATTTTCATGTTTGTAAGAGATTCAGCGATGACTACGATGATTAAATTTGTCTGGTTCATAATGCCGGTTTAAATTGAATTACGCCAGAGAGAACACACAGCTGGAATGTCCAGTCAGTCCGTCCTCCACAATGTACAATTGTGTGTGGTGGCTTTTCCGTTTGCCAGTGAGCTGCAGCAGAAAACAGCGTGTACGGTTTCATGTGCCTGGGGCAGGTCAGCACTGTCCCCTTACGTAATTTGGGTTTCAGTCCATCCCCTGTGGCCACGCCAGGAAGGACCCCTCGCCCGCCAAATCCTACGGAACACAGGACACACCATAATCATAGTCACATTGTTAATCATGTTGAAACACTCTGAACTCTGTTTATTATTTAGCAAAAATGACCCACCTTGTCCAGGTACAATACCACCTTGGTAAAGTCCAGGAATCCCCACACCTAAATGAAAAAAGAGGTCAGGAAAAGGTAGACAGAGGCATCTACAGATATCGCCATGTTTATACCTGAACAGTCAGAGAGAATCAGCTCTCCCCCGGCCGTCTGTATTAGCCAGCAAGCACACACACCCTTCACCGCGGGGCCGCCTAAGATTTATGTGACGCAGATACTCACCTGGAACTTTCCCTGGTGGCTTTGCAGCCTTCCCTCCAGGACCGACTCCTGGAAGACCGGTTTGAGGTATGACAGGTCCTAGCGGTAAGCCAATGAGAGGTTTGCGGGGTCAGGATAGTGCACGGCCTGTCACTTCTCCCACTCTGAGCGCGAGAGATGATAAAGGCTCCAAGGGATCAGAGCCCTCTGGCCCCGTGCACTACATCAGCAATCCTGGGCCTTGTGGGATCCTTACCGCCAGCAGGAAGGGCAGGTCCTCCTGGTCCCCCTGGTAATCCTGGCCCTCCGAGTGCAGTTCCCCCTGCTCCAGGCCCTAACCGAACATAAGACGTGCCACGGTGTCTTTTGGGCTTCATAGTGAAGATCAGAACCGTATAAGAAACAGGCTGTGAGATGCCTGGCATCGGAAAAGAAGATAATTTATTCTTAAATGTAATATTGTCTTCCAGCTTTTTCACCCAAACTGGCTGTCCCATGAATTCCAGTGAAGACTTCATCTTATTAATAATAATAATAATAATCCAGCAAATCATGTAAATATATAAGATATGGATTCAAGCACCAGCATTTTCTTCTGTGTTATTGAAATGCCATCAGCTAAATAGTAAGGATTGAAGCTTCTTTGCTGGGCTGTAGAACATGTGAGGAACTGGAGAACCTAAAGAATGATCCAAAACCACACAAATCAGCCAAGGCTTCATCACTCAGAGGAGAAGAGCAAGAATTTGGCCTGATCTGCTCAGACATAGACTGTGCATGCCGGCTAGGTTGGAAGAGGCATTCAGAAAGTATTAGTCACATCAAGGCTTGGCTTGGTCGAAAAATGCTTGAGAAAGTCCAGCTGTCTTAGTAACAAACCCGAGAGGTAAACGCCAAGGTGAATCAAAGCTAAGTTTGAAGGCCGGGGATGAGGCCTGCGATAGCGCAGGTCAGCAGTCTCCATGACAGGAGACTAGGCAACATTAAGGCCTCTCCCATTAGCTTCTCAGCAAGACCCAGGAAGCCATGTCCTACCTTTTGGAGGCTTAGCGGCCTTCCCACCAGGACCTGGAACAAGCACATTATAAGCCACCACCCTTTAGTACAGGGGGTACCTCATTTTGGACCCTTCTGAGGTGCATGGTGCTTCTTCACAGGAAAGAAGCATCCTTTCCCAGTTGGACAGCAACACTTACAGTACAGCGCCTGTTGTGATCTCAATGCCAGGGGCCTTTGCGGTTAGGCCCACCGCTTATTGGAAACACAAAGCTGGGGAAGGCACTCAAACACTCAACCCTTTGGATCTGTTTGCTGGACCTCGTAAAGGTTTCATCCAGCTTGTTCTTCCAAGTGACAAAAGTCCCATGTGTTGCTCGTTATTCCTCCCTTCCCTCGTCCTCCCCTGCACAGACCCGCCATTCCCCGCCCTTGCCGTACCTGTCTTGCCAGGTTTCAGGCCCGCCACCCCAGCTCCGGGACCGTATCCACCCCCGTAGCCACCGTAGCCACCTACAGGGAAGTAGGAATGCAAATGGTGGTGAGGGTCTCACCTCAGACAGATGGCGTGTCTGGCTTCCTGTTGCTGCCGTTGCTTACCTCCTGGCTTAAATCCAGCACCCAAGCCTCCGGGTCCGAGTCCCCCAGCTCCTAAACTTCCATATCCTGAAACATGGAAGAGCGAGAAGACTGAAGGCGATGAAGGGAGTTAAAGTACATAATCATCTCCAGTGCTTAAAGAGGATGGGTCTCTGATTCACACTTTCACCATGTAGTTTGGGGTGTTTTACTGTAGTATAAACACAAGATGGGGCCCTCAGGAAATGCTGCAGCATCTCCTTGGCGCTGAACCACCTGCGGATTTTGAACCCTCCCGGGGACATGGACTGAAGCCAGAACAGCTCTCAGCTCCAGCCGACACTTGCAAATGGGAAAAAATGTGTTCTAATGCTGTGGTCTCCTGCTTTAATCGGGGAGATAAGGAGGTACAACTTTGTCTGGGGGTGGGGGAGGTGAAGTAACATCATACACAGCCACAGACCCCTGTCCTCACAAGTCTCTGCCAAAGATTCTTCTGGAAGGGGACGTCTACCGCAGCTGAGAATTTAAACCAATTTGGGATTCATTGGCTTCCTGGAAAAGTACCGGGCCGTTGTTAGCAGAATATGTGAGCATTTTTTCTGCTCAGTGCTGAGGCAGCGGGTCCCAAGAGCTGGAACCTCACACAGCACTGGGGAATCCACACTGGAACATACTCTGCTTTTCTGAAGGATTAGTCTGGATGTCCGATTAGTGCACGGACTCTGAAACCAAGAAGCTGACACCGCCCCCTGTAAGACAAAAAGCTCAGAGATGAGCATTTCAGTGCAAATCTACTGGTTTATGGGCAGTAATGCAAGCGGCAAAATGTAATTACAATACGGCTCTAAATCACACGAGTTTGACACAGCGCTCACCCTGGGAGTATGGTTTCTCTAACGCTTGTCTCGCTCTAAATGTAATGAGTCTCACTTTTGGCACGCCTCGTCTCATACTGGCACAGTGTCTTGTGCAGATAAAATGGCAGTAGATACTGTATGTCTGAAGGGATTCTGAGCTAAAAGGAGTGTGATGCAAGGTGGGTCATATAAGGTGGGCCAAGCAAGGTGGGCCATATAAGGTGGGCCAAGCAAGGTAGGCCATGCAACATGGGCCAAGCAAGGTGGGCCATATAAGGTGGGCCAAGCATGGTAGGCCATGCAACATGGGCCAAGCAAGGTGGGCCATATAAGGTGGGCCAACCATGGTAGGCCATGCAACATGGGCCAAGCAAGGTGGGCCATATAAGGTGGGCCAAGCAAGGTAGGCCATGCAACATGGGCCAAGCAAGGTGGGCTATATAAGGTGGGCCAAGCATGGTAGGCCATGCAACATGGGCCAAGCAAGGTGGGCCATTTAAGGTGGGCCAAGCAAGGTAGGCCATGCAATATGGGCCAAGTAAGGTGGGCCATATAAGGTGGGCCAAGCAAAGCAAGGCATGGCAAACGGCTCCTTTGGCCCCGTGGAACAAAGGAGAATTATCACACCTTGAGGCCTGCCCAAATCCAAGAGAAGCTTATGATCCAGAGTACGTGAGCCATTACTGGTTTTTGGACCAGATCTCGTGATATTTGAATCAATGTGCAATGTGAAACATAAAATGCAGACTCTTCAGTTTCTCAGTGTCAAAAATGCCCAGGCTTTGCCAGTCAACCATCGGATTGACTGCGACAGCTTTAACAACTGACTTATACGATCTGCTGCTACAGCCAAAGGACCAATATATTCATGGACACGGGGCGTTGTGTAGAGGATGAGGTCTTAAACAAAGCCGCCCGATTGGCTGGTCCGAGTCCACTGGAAGTCTGACAAAACTGAGACAAAGGCAATGAGTGATGTAAAATAACATGGCCAAGAGACGTAACAGCACAGTACTGAGAGACAGACAATCAAGAGCCTGGCAAAGCAGCTTTTTCCCTGTAATATATACCAGCTTTTTAAAAACTTTGGTGAAATTAAAACCGCTCTGGCGGTTTTTCCTAAGATTTTCGATGCAGAAAAGTGGCATCCAGCATTAAAGAAGCGATGATGTTTGATTAATGACTTTACGGGGCATTATAGGCCACAGAGGGGGTCTCAAGGTGACGCAGAACATACAACAAAAAGAACAACAGTCAGAACTTTCTGGGGACTGTATGCTCTCTGCCTGTAGCACTGCACTGAAAGCCCACGCCGAATGTCCATGTTCCTCCCCCAGTAAGACAGGCACGGCAGGCAAAGCCATTTGATGCGAGGTGTGTGAAGAAAGCTGGCGTTCCCAGAATGCACCTTGGGTAGAGTAGCATTCATCTGAGGTGGCCCACCGCACACTTACCAAACACACTGTGGGCAGCTCTCTGCCAGGCTGAGTAAACCGTGGCCTGGTCTCCGTGATCTCCCTGGGCCCCAGAGTACGGTCACGTTCTGTGAGGCACCCTCACGCTCAGATTCTGCTCTCCAGCCCTAAGGCTTACTAAAGGCATTAATCAGGCAGACATCCTGTCCGCGCCCCCCAGCATGTGACAAGGTTCAGCCAGTCAGAACTGAAATCTTATGAGCTACAGAGGAGCCAGGCATGAGGCTTGAGCCATTACTTCTCCCCATATTCCTGTTGGATGTGCTGGGGCTGGTGACGGATTTAATTTAAGAGAGAGTTGGATTCCAGGGCTGCCGGCCAGGCTGGCTGACAGCATCCACGGCAAACCAGCCACAGGCTTCACAGTCTGATGGCGGGATATGACTCAGAGATATTCTGTAGCATGCTAGCACGGTCCCTCTGAGGAGCTATGAGCCGTCATTGTGCTTGCCCTCTGACCCTGCCACTGCAGGAAGAGCACAGACTGCTGGATGAGCGACTTTTTACTCGCGATCACGGCTTCTTCTTTGAGGCTGATGTGGGCACAGAGCCAAGCTCCTCCACCCTGTCCTACTCGTCTAAGACTGTGTGTCTGACTGGCTTCACTCGTTTTTTGTAAGCGGCCACCCATCTCTTCCTCCAGGCCAGCATCCCGGTCAGATAGGTGTTAATCTGCTGAGTCTCCTTGACTCACCTCGCCACGCCTCTCCTTTCCACCATCATCTGGGATTATCTGCTCCACGATGGAGCACCGAGGGTCATCACCCTCGCGTTTGCGTTCATGAACGTGGCACATGAGGGACAGTGCAGTTCTCTGCATGCATCCCACTCACAGCTCAGGGTTTCTCCAAGTGCTGCACTGTGAGGCAAACCCCGATCCCCTGCTTGGGGGGGGGCTGGCCAGGTTACATGGGATGCTCCACGCCCATGGTGTTGCCTCTGAAGGGCCTCCCACCAGAGTAAAAGGGTCCATGAGACCTGCTGGGATGGTGGTGTGCTCAAGATGGACCAAGGGTCTGAGAATCTGGAAGGGCCATCGTGTAACCCTCGTCGCAGCCACACCCACCAAAGCAGAGGGATTGGTGCCTGGTGACGAGGAGCACATGTTCAGCCAGCCTGGCTTGTCTCCCTGGCCTTCATTTCCGGCTCCGTTGCAAAACCACCCTCCTTTTTGGAGGGTGCTTCACCTCAAATCCTAGAAAAACAGCCTTGGATGCTCTGAACGATGGACCATGTGCCATATCTTTGCAATACTGCTCTGGAATGGAGCTGCATCGGAGTGAAAGCAAGCAAGAAAACTGACAGCAGAGTGAGTGTCATGATCAGCCCCGCCCTGTGTGTCTTATGCCCTGTGTTTCCCTCAGGCATGATAATTAGCCACACCTGAGTCTTGTTTAGTTTTGCCTCGTGTTCCAATCCCCTTGTTAACCAAGCACACCTGCCTTATGTCTGTTCCTTGATTGGCTCCCTGTATAAGTTTGTCTCAGTCCTGTGATCCCTGTCTGGTCATTGTCAATGCTGCTCATCGTGTTCCTCCTTGTGTTTACCCTTATCTTGGCAATAAATGCCCCCTTGAGGGGTTTTCATACAGACAGCCTGCATCTGGGGTCGTTCCTCTTACCACGACGTGACAATGAGGCTGAGAGAGATGGAGGGAGAGATAGACAAAGGGGAAAAGGAGAGACAGAGGGAGAGACAGAAAGGGACAGACTTGCAGACAGGTGCCCCTCTATCAGCCTAAGGGTCCAGAGCGCCAGCCCTGTCACTCAGGCCTCAGGCAGACCCTACTGTGCACTTTCACATGCTGCAATGGTGCTATATTTTGGCAGCGTGCTGAAAGGGGGAGCTGTAAGTGACGTGTGTTAGTATAGATAAAGTTTCTCAATGCTTTGGGCACTGGGCCTGTGCTGAGGCCCAGTAACTGTCTAACTGTTTATCACGGGAGATCTTGTTTTACTCACCCATGCTCTCCTCTACAGCAACAAAACAGCAGCTCGTCCGTGAGTCAGTTTACTGTCCCAGGACCCAATTAGGAGCGAAACTAGGGCAGGGTGGTCCGTATGGAGGTAACAAATAATCCTCCACTTTTAGAAACAGAGCAGCCCTAATTGTCACACGTGGGACTGGGAGAAGATGCTGGTTCCTGTCTACCTATCCTGTGTTTGTGGATTCGTAGACCAAGGAATCATCTGTTGGACACATGTACAGCCAAAAGCAGCCCCTAGCCACCGGCTAAGACCTGGCACCGTGCCCTTCAAATGGAGCTCAGTGACCAATGCAGACGGAGGGGGGCGGGTCGCTCGGCTTGGGGACCATTAGCCGACTTCACTCTGCTCCTAATCTCTCGGCAAACACAATGGAGGCCTTGATGAAATCTCCTGCGCTTTAGGGAATTTAATAATATCCAAATGGCCCCTGTGTTGCGATATGGGCAGTGGGCAAACAGTGCTTACTGGAGGACCTGATAGCCGAGGTCTGCGGCGAGCTTCGAAAGCCTGGCTTCCAGTTATTGTGTGCTTAATGTTATGAGAAGCCCCCCTCCCGGCCTCCCCTCAGCGCCCAGCGGGGTGTTCCCCGGTAAGGCCACGAGGTCCTCTTCTCAGCCATCCACGGCTGAGCTCATGCCCCAAAAGAACGTCCTGTGCTGCGATAAAACATGCGAAAGCTGCAGCCACTACGGAAAGCAGCCGTTGACAGGGTGCCTGACCACAGGGGCAGCCCCCCGCCGGCGAGCGCCTTTTGCTCGGACCGCACTTCCTCTCCGGGTTACTTTGGGACATCAGTGCAAAACCCGCCCCTGAAAGAGGCCGCTTGAAAAATCGATCGGACCGAGAGCCCAACTCGGCTTAAACTCCAACTGTCGTAATCTGAATCTGAGCCGCTGTAACCTCCTAATTTCCCTCCCGAGATCATTACCATCTCATCTGTCATCTCTCCCTCAAATCCTGTGTCGTGATACAGCTGTTTGCGTCGCCCTGTTCTCAGGCCCCTACCTCCCGCAGCTGAACCCCAGCCCGCTGGCTCTCTCACCCGGCCGCTGTCATGCTCGTCATTCATACATCATCGAAAGCCGTGCTCGCCACTCGTACTTTCAGATTGCTGTCCCAGGGACTCATTTCTCCCCCGTCTCCTTTTAAAGGGATCAGGGAATCATTTCAGGGTTTTTCCTAATGCCGTTTTGCTGTTTTTTTAAGCTGTAAATGGCTACAGAGTGCCTTGCAGCAGCTGGCGGGTGAGTAGGAGGAGTTTGGTACCACGTGAGGTTGAGGACCTCCTCAGAGATGCTCACCTGGTTTAGGAGGCTTCGCACCAGCACCTGCAAGACAGCCCCAGCATCAGAAAATACTGACAGTGGATGCTTTTCCAATGAAACACAGATAAATTAACTGATGAATTTAGACAAATAATCTTACCTGCCAAAAAGGGCAAGTGATTGGAAATGGGACTGACGGATAGTGATGAATTTTATCAGTTACCTTAATTAGTTTTTACTATACATATAAAAGTTCTTGTCATGTTTGAGCTTTCTGAATTTTGAGGCGGTGTGTCTGCTCTCTGTGGCCTTGCGCTTACCTGGTCCAACCCCAGCACCTCCTAGGCCCCCCAGGCCCCGGCCTCCATAGCCACCTGTACGGGAACACAGCAGCCTGGGTCAATTCTCTGAGTTATTCGCCCCGTCATGTCGGGACCTACATTTTCACATGTTTGTAAAGTAACATCACCTCCTGCAAGGCACTGAGGGGTCAGGTTTCCCCTGACTGGTCATTGCCTACAGCATTCAGCCCAGTGACTCACCAAACAAGACCAAGAGAGCCTTGGATGAGGCTGGAGAAGGCAGTATCTCCCACACTGACCGACTTTGCTCTGTGTGGTGTGACGCAGGTACAGCACAGCTTGGTGGAGTTATTGTGGCCCTCAGCATCTCCGCTAATGCTGATACAGGAGCCCGGGAGTGTGGGAAGGTCCACAGAGGCGCGGCCAGCTCCTCACGCTCTGTGTCGTGCTCCCGCGATTCAGGAGAACTTCGTCACACTAATTGCCGTAGAGCGTGTGAAAATCGTTACCGGTGCAAACTCACCCGCAGCCTTCGCTTGTTTGTATCCTGGAATCACTCCCGCACCTGGCCAAACAGAACGTGGGGGAGAAGATGGATGCTGTCAGACAGCCGGGCCCGCAGCCCTGATGGCAGGCTCCCCCCGCCCCCCTGTCTGGCTTCACCCACCATACTGTGTATGGACCCAGAGGGCAGAATAGCGCCCATCAAACATGGTCGTCGAGGAAGGTTTGTTAATGCTGTGTTACGGAATGATAAATATTACCAAAAAAGACTGCGGGGGGCGCTCTGTGTGCTGGGAATGTAGCCACTCTCTCTCATAATGTTAGAGAGGGCGAGATTTTCTGCAGCTGGTGTGAGGGTGGAGTGAGCAGATTGAGAGAGGTTACCTGGGTACGGCCCGACGCCAGCTCCACCACCAGGGACTCCACCCCCAGGGACTCCACCCGGGCCAACTCCACCTCCGGGGGGGACGTACACTCCTGGAAGAGGTGGTGGTGCAGTTATGAAGCTGGACGTTCTGCCTAGTTACCTGCCTACCATCCATCCATCCATCCATCCATCCATCTTCCAAGTGATTATTCATTTCATGGTCATGGTGGAAGGGGGCTAGGAGCCGACTGCAGGCAGGCCGGGGAACACCCTGGACGCTATGCTAGTCTGCTTCGGTAAAGGTCAATAACATAATAATGCAATTTTTGTTTTTGTTAAGCAGCTGAAAATATGGGTCAGTTGAAAAGAAAACAAACCCTCACACTCCTATCTAAAGCAGCATGATTAGCTAATACCCCACTTTTCGGGGAAATAACTGAGCTGGAAGCATTCCACACCAATTGCCAAAATAGTTTCTTCCATCTAAGGCCTCTTTCGAAATGGCTAACGAGCCCACATCATGGCTAACTGCAACGGTAGCCAGACGGGGACGAAAACGGCTTCTGCCGTGGAGTAAATACTCCATTTGAGCTAAGGCAGCAATTACAGGACTAAGCTGAAAACAGAGAACAGGACAGAGCAGAAAACGGCGAGTGGGATTGTGTGTAACAGGGTCTCCGTGTGCAGAGCAATTCATGTGAGTCACATGTCAAAAACCATTTTGGCTTTGCTGGGAACATTTTGTGCTGGGTGCAGGGAGTACGGGACAGGAGGCGGGGGACATGGCAAGGTCACACGCCATAGGAGCAAAATCCTAAGCTGTGATTCACAGTGCGTGTAGCTGTGGCTGTGACCCGGTGGAATTGGACCAGAACCGTGGTCCGTCCATTGCTATGTATGAAAAGTGACCTTATTGGGAGCCATCGATATGTCATAGATTGTCACACAGAGAGGAGCTGGGCCTTACTTGGCCGTGCTAGTTTCACGGGATCTACAGCATCTACAGTCATGTTTGGTTTGTTAAATACAACAAGGTTAAACAGAAACACAATGTCCAGGGAGCACAGCTGGAAGCAATCGCTAGAAGGTCCTGGGAGTGGACAGGACGAGGAGAACAAGCTAACGGATCCTTCTGACTGGAACTGGGAGTAGCGGCTAAACAGCATGCTGGCCAGCAGGGGGAGCAGCGCTTTGGCGATGACAGGGATCAAACAAACACATGGACATAAAAGGGCCGTATGAATAGACCCAAATCTGATTAGAAAAGAGTCAAATATTTAGTCTGTCTTTTCTGTTTTCCCGCTACGGTTAATCTATTTTTATCCTCTACACTGTAGCCAGTCAGCAGAAGAGAGGCGGCCTGGGGATTGTTGTGTAAAATACTTGATAAAATATAAACTAGCGTTTTGAAGAGCAGAAAGATTTCACTGCGTCAAACAGTGGGTTAGTTTACAGTACTGTTCTGGACACGTCGCTGGCTGACGAATGATGTTCCTGGTACAAAGGTGGGCCTTGGATGCTGGGCGGGCCATTTTCTGCTGTCCCGCTGTATAGGCCCATGGTATGAACGGATCAGAACCACACATAGCCTTGGGCTCAAAAGCACAGCACACAGGACTGCAACGCAGCTCTGCTAACGAAAAAATGATCTTTTTAACCCCTATCCCGTGTTTGGGGTCAGTCTGACCCCAGAGCATCATTAAACGGTAGGCAAATTTCACATGGGGAGATTATCATGGGAAAAGGGTTAAGCATTTATGTGGATTTCCATATTGTCTCTGTGTCACAAAAGCAGTGAACTATTTATGTGAATGTGTTTGGTTGTCGTTTAGCTATATTCCTGTTTATCCAAGTTAATTTCTCTGGGGCAGTCAGTACAGATCAAGCATGAAGACCAACAGGCCTCCAGTGAAAATGACATTGCACTGCAAAAATGCAGGTTTTACAATGTGCACATGCAGAGGCCATGTCAAACAGAATTCACTTGCCTAAAGGGGAGCCTTTTAAAGCCACAGGATGTGTTGTTGGCCTGTCCGGACAGTCAGATGCAAAGTCAGCCCCGGGTCTCGAAAGACTAAAGCTCTGTGTCAGGAAGTGCACCCTGGTGCCAGGGATCCCTCCCACTGCGTCTGCTGCCCTCTTTGGACACTGCACTACCCATCTCTGACACACCACTGCCCTCTTTGGGCACTGCACTACCCATCTCTGACACTCCACTGCCCTCTTTGGGCACTGCACTACCCATCTCTGACACACCGCTGCCCATCTCTGACACACCGCTGCCCCCTTTGGGCACACCGCTGCCCCCTTTGGGCACTGCACTACCCATCTCTGACACACCGCTGCCCATCTCTGACACACCGCTGCCCTCTTTGGGCACACCGCTGCCCCCTTTGGGCACACCGCTGCCCATCTCTGACACACCGCTGCCGCCTTTGGGCACACCGCTGCCCCCTTTGGGCACACCGCTGCCCATCTCAGACACACCGCTGCCCCCTTTGGGCACACCGCTGCCCCCTTTGGGCACACCGCTGCCACACCACACAGACACCCACACTGGCCTTTCAGGGGGCCGGCATACTGCACAGAGCATAGTTACAGCGGCCCAGGCAGTATCCTGTACAATGACAGCCTGGTAGCCTTTCCCTGTTATTTTGGTTCACAAGATTTGTAGAATGAACATTTATTATGACGAAGTTACTATACTAGAATTAAATAAAATATAAATAAGAAAAAAACTGCTTTGCTGTGTTAGTGAAAGTCAGATGTGGTCAGTTAAGCCCATGACTGAGCTTCACCTCAGCTGGCCCTCTTCTCAGAATGACTCATTTCTAACACAGAAGCCTTGTAGTGTGCTTCTTTAAACCAGGTTTTGCTGACTCCCATTAGCCCATAACAATCCACCATTGTTGTGAGCATAAACTAGCACACGCATTTTATTTATAGTTTGATAGACACATGTGGAGATGGATCCTGCAGCAATCTGTTTACACGCCTCGGCATTACGACAAGCACTGATATGTTTACTGGCCGCTAGCTAATAATTTATTTTATTAAACCCGATTAAACAGGGGTATACTTTGGATAACCTTAAACAGCTGGCAGGGGCCTGGGCACTCTGACACAGCTGGAATCAGAGGAAGGGGCCTGGTCACTCGGACACAGCTGGAATCAGTAGGAAGGGGCCTGGGCACTCTGACACAGCTGGAATCAGAGGAAGGGGCCTGGGCACTCAGACACAGCTGGAATCAGTAGGAAGGTCCCTGGGCACTCAGACACAGCTGGAATCAGTAGGAAGGGGCCTGGGCACTCAGACACAGCTGGAATCAGTAGGAAGGG
>JAODKL010000130.1:0-10423 GCA_026780765.1 Petrocephalus schoutedeni
AATTATAAGACCCTTACTATCCTGCAGATTAGTAATTTCAGCTTTTAGAGCTCTTTTAGAGTTAAAATACTGGAAGATTTAGTCAATCAAGCAAGCAGACCAGGGACATAGGTGCGTGCTGTGTTCTCCACATGGGGGCAGCGTGCTGCATCACCTGGTTCATCTGCATCAGTGGAGCCTCCGTACTCATTCTCCACCTCTCCTACTTGCTCTGATTTCCTGGGGATCACCTGCTTTCTCTCTTTTTGCATGCTCCCTTTCTGTGCAGGAAAAACATTTACAAAGTCACAACAGGTGTTATATCCTTAAGGCTGTATTAAACGCACTTAATACAAAAGTGCTTCAAAAAGTTTGCCCAAACTCCAAATGTGATCATGTTCCAGACCGTTTCATGCTGTTTTTGACTGCATCACCATTGCTGAAGGTTAGTATATAAAGTCAAGCAAAATAATCACCAGTTGTTCCTCTTCACTTTCATCATCATCCCCATTGCTCTCCTCTGAGCTAGACTCGGCTCCATCCATTAGGTACCTAATGCATACATCAGATGAACAAGATAAGAAGTCTGTGGAGAAGAGTGTAATGTTTATTGACACTATAGTTAAACAGATAAAATCTACCTGATGTTAAATCTCCAGTGAAATAAATCAGGTGCAAGGTGACAATTTTCACAGGCACTTCATTTGACAGACACCACCCTTGTTGTGGGACTAGTAGGCAACTACATGGCAGGGTGGAATAAACAGTAACAGTATCAATACGTTTCACTAAATCCTTGTGCATACTTGGATGAACACAAGCTAATTTACAATTCCTAACTGGCAAACGATGGAAAACATAAAAGGAGCAGTTAATATAATTTATGCTATTTTTATTATTACCCCGGCAACATTTGTATAAATAGCTCACTACTTTAGGTAACTATCTTTCTCCTATCAAAGCAATATGAATACTATTAGCTCTCTATCTGAGATTAGATTGGATAATCAGAGAACTAGTGGTGGGCGGTACACCGGTGCCATAATCATTACCGGTGTGATTGTGTGTTACGATATAGATTGTACTATACCGTTAACACCACAAGACGTCAACAGTCTAATTAACAGTCTAATTAAAGCACTTTATTCTTTTCAAAACTTTATCTGTTGTCTGAATACTGAATACTAACAATAATTGTGACCGGTTTCTCTCATTGTGTGAATTTTCTATTAAACACACTATGACACCATGTGATAATTGCAAATTAAATTCAAAATTAACAGATTTTGTGTAGTCATACATATTAAACAAAAACAACAACAAAAACAAAAACATCTGGCACCAACAACCATGCCACGTTCAAAGTCACTTAAATCACCTTTCTTCCCCATTCTGAAGCTCGGTTGAACTACAGTGGTTCGTGTTGACCATGTCAACATGCCTAAATGCATTGAGTTGCCACCATGTGATTGGCTGATCAGTAATTTGAGTCAACGAGCAGTTGGACAGGTTTGCCTAATAAAGTGGCCGGTGAGTGTATACAGCAATGTAAGGTTTCTGGAAATGTTTATCACATATTGCCGATTGTGTGCTCCATACTGTGTGTTCATGGGTAGCGATTTAAATTGTTTAGGGAATAACTTGGCTGTAAAAAAAGATCTGAAACAAAGTTCAAGTTTTGCTGTTGAACTTTAAAAAGTACAACGGTGTATTTTTTTCAGTTTAAAAATTATTTTGATTCAGTGCTGGATTTTTTTAAAAATAAAATTTAAAATTGATTTATTTATATGCAGGTACTATATACCGAAGGCCCTCCTGCAGCCAACACCTTATTGTAGTGGAGGAGTTTGCGTGTTCCAATGATCCCAGGAGCTAAGTTGCCCTGGTTGCCCTGGTAGGGTCACCCAAGGCAAACAGGTCCAGGGTGAGGAACCAGACAAAGCGCAGCTCATTAGACCCTTTATGACAAATACAAAAAGTGATGCATGTTTTCCCTCGCCCGGACGCGGTTCACCAGGGCCCCCCTCTGGAGTGAGGCCTGGGGGTGGGGCTCGATGGCAAGCGCCTGGTGGCCAGGCCTGCACCCATGGGACCTGGCCGGGCACAGCCCGAAGAGGGAACGTGGGTACCCCCTCCAGTGGGCTCACCACCGTTAGAAGGGGCCATGGGGTTCGGGTGCATTGTGATCTGGGCGGTGGTCGAAGGCGGGGACCTTGGCGGTCCAATCCTCGGCTGCAGAAGCTAGCTCAAGGGACATGGAATGTCACCTCTCTGGTGGGGAAGGAGCCTGAGCTGGTGAGCGAGGTTGTGAGGTTCCGACTAGATATAGTCGGACTCACCTCGACACATGGCTTGGGCTCTGGAACAAGTCTCCTCAAAGGGGGATAGACCATTTTCCACTCTGGAGTTGCTCACGGGGAGAGGCGCCAAGCAGGGGTGGGCATACTTATTACCCCTGGCTGGGTGCCTGTACGTTGGGGTTTACCCCAGTGGGGGAACGGGTTCTGACTGTTGTTTGTGCTTATGCACCAAACAGCAGTTCAGAATACCCACCCTTTGTCCATACCCACCCCCTTGTTCTGCTGGGGGACTTCAATGCTCACGTGGGCAATGACAGTGAGACCTGGAGTAGCGTAATTGGGAGGAACGGCCTCCCCGATCTGAAACCGGTGTTTTGTTATTGGACTTCTGTGCTCGTCATGGATTGCCCATAATGAACACCATGTTCAAACATAAGGGTGTCCATATGTGCAATTGGCACCAGGACACCCGAGGCCACAGTTCGAAGATCGACTTTGTGGTCGTGTCGTCAGACTTGCGACTGCATATATTGGACACTCGGGTGAAGAGAGGGGCGGAGCTGTCAACCAATCACCACCTGGTGGTGGGTTGGCTCCGTTGGTGGGGGAGAAAGCCGGTCTGCTGGGGACGTCTGGCGGAACCCCCTGTCCGAAGGAGCTTCAACTCCTACCTCCAGCAGCACTTCGCCCATGTCCCGGGGGACATTGAGTCCGAATGGGCCATGTTCTGCGCCTGACCGGAGCTGTTGCCGTAAGGTGGTCGGTGCCTGTCGCGGCGGTAACCCTCGAAACCTGCTGGTGGACACCGGCGGTGAGGGATGCCATCAAGGTGAAGAAGGAGTCCTATCTGGCCTTTTTGGCTTGTGGGACTCCAGAGGCAGCTGATGGGTACCGGTGGGCCAAGCGGAATGCGGCTTTGGCGGTCGTTGAGGCAAAAACTCGGGTGTGGGAGGAGTTTGGAGAGGCCATGGAGAACGACTTCCGGACAGCTTCGAACAGATTCTGGTCCACCATCCGGCGGCTCAGGGCGGGAAAGCGGTGCGGCATCAACACTGTTTATGGTGCGGATGGGGAGCTGCTGACCTCAACCAGGGACATTGTGGGTCGGTGGAAGGAATACTTCGAAGACCTCCTCAATCTCACCGACACGCCTTCCAATGAGGAAGCAGAATCTGGGGACCTGGGGGTGGACTCCCGGGCAGAGGTCACTGAGGTGGTTAAAAAGCTCCTTGGTGGCCGGGCCCCGGGGGTGGATGAGATCCGCCCAGAGTTCCTTAAGGCTCTGGATGATGTAGGGCTGTCTTGGCTGACACGCATCTGCAGCATCACGTGGACATCGGGGGCAGTGCCTCTGGACTGGCAGACCAGGGTGGTGGTCCCCCTCTTTAAGAAGGGGGACCGGAGGGTGTGTTCCAACTATAGGAGGATCACACTCCTCAGCCTCTCTGGTAAGGTCTATTCGGGGGTTCTGGAGAGGAGGTCCTGTCGGATTGTCGAACCTCGGATTCAGGAGGAGCAGTGTGGTTTTCACCCTGGCCGTGGAACACTGGACCAGCTCTATACTCTCAGCAGGGTCCTGGAGGGTGCATGGGAGTTTGCCCAACCTGTCTACATGTGTTTTTTGGACTTGGAGAAGGCATTCGACCATGTCCCTCGGGGTATCCTGTGGGGAGTGCTCCGGGAGTATGGGGTGCCGGGCCTCCTCATAAGGGCTGATCGGTTCCTGTACAACCGGTGCCAGAGCTTGGTCCGCATTGTCAGCAGTAAGTTGGACTCGTTTCTGGTGAGGGTTGGACTCCGCCAGGGCTGCCCTTTGTCACTGATTCTTTTCATAACTTTCATGGACAGAATTTCTAGGCGCAGCCAGGCTGTTGAGGGTGTCCGGTTTGGTGACCTCAGGATTAGGTCTCTGCTTTTTGCAGATTATGTGGTTCTGTTGGCTTCTTCAGATCGTGACCTTCAGTTCTCACTGGGGCAGTTCGCAGCCAAGTGTGAAGCGGCTGGGATGAGAATCTCGGTCATTCAGGGGAGACTCCAAATTAAGAGGAGTCAGATGAGGTGGCTCGGGCATCTGGTCAGGATGCCTCCTGGACGCCTCCCTGGTGAGGTGTTCCGGGCATGTCCCACTGGGAGGAGGCCCCGGGGAAGACCCAGGACACGCTGGAGAGACTGTCTCTTGACTGGCCAGGGAACGCCTCGGTATTCCCCCAGAAGAGCTGGACAAAGTGGCCGGGGAGAGGGAAGTCTGGGTTTCCCTGCTTAGACTGCTGCCCCCGCGACTCGATTCTGGATAAGCGGTGGAGAATGGATGGATATATACCATAGGCAAGAAGGCTTATGGATTATCAAAATACTTTTTACATAAAGGGACAAGACATGCTACTCCTCTCAAAACTTTGGGGGAAAAAATAATACTGGGATATAATACCATCACAGAAAAATACCATGATAATTTTCGGTCATATCGCCCAACTGCACAAAGAACTCTATGAAAAGTAAATCATAAACCAGTGGTTCAAGTCTTTTTACCGTTTGTAGGATATCTTTTGCTTCCTTTTGTAGCAGTCCAGCACCCACTCCTTCCGCACTATAGTGCCTCCTGCTGTTTTCACCTGGCTGTACTTTGGAGTGTTGGCAAAAGCGCAGCTAAAGGGGAAGAAATAGGTTTTAGTGAGCACATCAGTGCTAACCAACAGGACAGAATAAAATCTAAGAAGAAACAAAGAAATTTAAGGAGAATAAAACAAATGAAAGTTACATTATGATGCAATGTAATGAATGTTATGATGCATTCTCTAATTCTCATTCAATTTGCATAAACTGTCATCCAAGTCCGTAACTACCATCATGACCTTCAAAAAGTAAAAGATGGTAATTAAAATTGAACAACTATGGGAAAACCCTAATTTAAATCATGACACCTTTAACCTCTAACCAGCCCTAACCTTAACTATAAGTAACCAAACAAAATACAAGACTTTTGGTATTTTTACTTTTTGATTGCATTCACAGATTTTTATCAAATTAAGTCTGAAGTAGTGAGGACTGGAAAAAAAATAGTCATTAGTCATGTTTTTTAAGGATTTGCTTTACTTGTGAGGTCCTTTGGTCCTGACAAGTATATCAAAACCTGTACATACACACACAAGCAGACACAAACAAACACAAAAGCAGACACATACACAGCAATTTAGATATGCTAATTAATTTAACCATGTTTTTAGACTGTGGGAGGAAACCGAAGTACCTGAATAAAACCCACACACACACAGAATATGCAAGCTCCAGATGGTCAATTTAAAACTTCCAGTTGTTAATTAAAAATGACAGGAGGATTTTTTCCATCCGCAATGTACCAGAGAAGAATATTTTGAAGAAATACAAACAATCTGCTCTTTTTTGGATGCACCAGCATGCAGGTATATCTGGTTTCCCTTTCTGAGTCCATGACTGGATTCTGAGTGGGATTCATCTTCAGTTTTAGTAGTTCTCAAAAATAAAATGAAAAATACTTAAATAGCCAAATTTTCTGTAGAATTCATATTTTTGCCATTTTTCTGGCCAGATTCCCATCTCCGGCTTCATCAAGTACAGTTAGAGGACCAGGGTGGAACACCCTTAATAAAAGACTCTTACATGAGATGGGTGGCATCTGGGGTCCAGTCTGGCCGGTACCGGGCTCCCATGCTTAATGCCTTATCACGCAGCTCACCCCGAAAGGGGTTCTGAAAGCCACTCAGCACTACCACCACACCTTCCAGGATCTTGTTGAATGGCACAGCCTCTGTGGGCTTGTTTTGCACTTTGGTTCTGGACTGCGGTCTGGCAGGACTCTCCTTTTTCTCAATGAGCTCAAGGTTCTTCTGTTCTGAAGGAGCTGGAGTAGAGATTGCAGGGAGCGATATGAAGGTAGATAAGCTTGAAGGAGAGGAACCAGCCATTGAACCACTGAGGGGGCTCTACAAACCACAAAGCGGAAGTCTAAGGTAGAGGAAAACTCACTATACACAATAACAGTTTTCAACACATAACACATTCACCATAAAAAGCAATAAGCACGGCGAGTAACAGCACAAATGCATACTTATTTAATGTGCATTTGCACTGTTATGACAAGAAATTACTTTGCATTTGAACCTTTATACAGCTAATACACTCTTCTCCCATTATCCGCTTCGGCCAAAATCCTGACTGCGCTATAAATAATAATCAGGACCAAAGAATGCATTCTAAAATATAATTCTAACTGGTTTCATTTTTCTTCAACATACTCTAACAGTATGATGGAACAGTGACATTAAACGTTGCTACACGCGGAGACTGCCCCTGTGTATTTCAAGAGTATGCCTGCACAACTAGCTCAGCAATACAAACTTACTAAGCAAAAAAAATCAGTTTCTATGGAAACAATATATTAAGAGGCCCTCTATAACTGGGTGCTAGAGGTTTTTGTCGGATACGGTAAACTATCCTGCTTGATTTGCATCCCGGTGCCTGTTGCTGTGAAACAAAGTTCATGGGTGAAAACTCACTCTTGTTCAAACCCGAGCTGCCTGTGGGTGTGGGTTTTGGCCGCTGTTTGGGGACCACACCACCGAGCTGAGCTATGGTCACGGTGCTGGCTTTCTTAGCAGGGGGCTGACTGTGAGCTGAATGCTGTTCCTTACCAAACTCAAATTTCCTTTTAGCTGACGTCTAGGAGGTGAAGGAGAAAATGGTGAAGAAAGAGATGGCTACAGGACACACTATCTGCAAAACCCAAACTGCTAGGCCTGTGCAATTTAATCACAATTATATGGCACATGTGCAATAATAACCAGGGCTTTAGATGGTTTAGACGGGTGAAACATTTGTCTGGACACCAGGTTTTCAGTACTATATGGATGTTTACTTACACCCACAACTTAAGCAGATTAGTATTGTACCTAAAATATTCATGAGAAAGGTATTGTGACGCACAATAGTTAGTAATAATAAATTCAGCATAATCTTATGTTTATTGAATTCGGTTAGTGGAGCACATCACCTACTACCGTTTTGGTAAATCATGGAAGCGATAAGCTCTGAAGTGGCTGTGAAGAAAGGGGCAGTCTTTACACTGTGAAGAGTATAGTCACATCACCGATGTCTTTTTATGCAGTTTAACCACAATATCCTTTAAAAGATGTGGTTGATTCCAAGCTGTCCTTTTCTTCACTGTGACTTCAGTGCTTATTTCTTTCAATTTCCATGATTTACCAAAACAGTAGCATGTGGCGCGCATACTGTAAGGATACGACAAATAAATACAGATGACTAACTTTTGGGCATCACAATATGACAATGACAATGTCAACCTCTCATTAATATTTTAGGCACACTACTAACCTGCTTACCAAATTGTGGGTGTAAGTCAACGTCCGTATAGTACCAAAACGCTGGTGTCTAGACAAATGTTTTCACCCATTATTGAAAGCTCTGGTGATTATTGCGCATGTGCCATAAAATCACGATTAAATTGTAATATGACATTGCACAGCACTACAAAAGGCTTTCATTAAGTGCTTCTATTCAAGCAAATATGGGTAATCGAATGGGTAGCATAACATTTAGAAAGCAATTATGAAGACTATAACTGAATTAACAAGTCAGCATTATGATTAGAGAAACAAATAAAATTACTTTATATACTAACTAACCATGTTCATTGAGGATGAACAAAGATTAACCATGATCATTGATGAACAAAAACCAGCCAAACATCTTGTGAAGCAGCAACAGGATTCATCTAATAGCTTTTTCACAATGTTGTCTGCTTTCACCCTTCCCTGTGCTGCCACTAAGTGGAGTTGCTTCAATTTTGGTGCAATCGGTCTTAAACCTTAACTTCTAGATTGCCAAAGCATTGTATGGGTGCCAAAGTATGAAAAAGATCCATAGAATTGTTTTGAGTTATCGTCTTAACGGGATCAAGTGTCAAACCTGCCCATTTATTTTATGCTATCGCTAAGCAGTGCTGCATCGATTTTGGGGCGATTGTTCTATTAATTTCATCAGTTCTACTTCATCAGCCACAGAATGCCACTGCAAACAAAGCATGAAAAAGAATTCAAAAATCATTTGCTGAATATCGTCTTAACAAGAAAAGCATCTGCAGCAGCATATTGGTCCCTAAACCATATGGATTCACCTGGATTTATAATTATAATTAATGTATGTCAAGGATGAAACACAGAGGAGGAGATATGGGCTGCAGCCTGGCCTACCTGTACAGAAGAAGAGTTTGATGTTTGGGGTTGACTGCCCCCAGACCCTGACTGCAGTGCTGCAGCTGCATAGCTGAGTTTCTCCTTCTGAGGTGAAACTGAAGAAAGACGAGGTGGTCAGTAGCGCAATACTCACTGTGGTTTGCACAGGCCGAGCACCATAAGAACTGGCAAAGCTAAGTTTTGATTTTTTTTCTCCTAAACTTCATTTGAATTAAGCGAAAGGAACTTCCCTACCCTTGGGACTGGCACTGAGCTTGGGGGCGCTGTCTCGGTTCAGGAAAAGGCTGCCTGGCTGCAGACTGGGGCTGGTGGAGGGAGCCTCCTCCTTCACCCGGAACTGGCCCAACTTGGTCAACTTCTGTCAATGGAAATCAAACGCAAATATGACAGAGCCAAGATTGTTAGGACAACAGAGCCACCTCAAGATGAACATTATATTTGGTTCCTTCGATCTCTCAGTAACGCAACCCAACTACTTTGATATAAATGTGAATTTTTATGCTTTTAAGATTATGGACCCAAAATACTAAAAATGTATACAACTTGGCTGCAAAACCCTACCAAGACATTTTCCCATACATTTCTGATCAATAATTTAAGAAGTGACTCTTGTGAAACTGCAAGGAACTGATATAGGTTAACAAATGGAAAAATGTTAACAAGATTTCTCATACCGGAGGGGTTGTTGTTGGTGGGTCACTTTTGCCTGGGGGTGAATGGAACTTCACAAAGGCAACTCCATAGGCAATGTTCTGTTAAGCAAAGATCACATGAATCCACCACAGAGGTCAGCGAAAGCCACCATGTAGCAGGTTTCTGAGACCATATTTAAATTAGCACTGAGAAAAGGCTTAAGGGCAAATTATTATTCTGATGCATGTGCTAGATGAAGTTAATAAGGTACTATAAACAGCCAATAAGAAGGAATAATCATATACAAAACAGTTGCAAGAACTGATCTGAAACAAGATTACCATGAAAACACTGTATACCAGGGGCGGAATGCATAAAACTTCTCAGAGTAAAATTTTACTCGTAAATGCGTCAAAATTCTAAGAGTGACGTGATTTTGGTTGTACTATCAGACTTAAAAGTAAGTGGCATGTATAAAAGTTCATAAGTGCTCCTCAGCTCCGAAATTATTTAAGAGAGCTGGAGAGGACTTCTAAACCAGTTAGGAGTTGCATGATGGCACCAGCACTACGCGCACCCAGACGGAGACCGCGCACTTTCCGTCAAAGAAAGGACGTCCTGCAGATGTACGACAATAATGCCTGTAATGCTGTGACATAAAGAATATATAAATAAATGAATAAATAAAATAGAATAAAAGTGTCAAATCAGTTTAATTTACACATCAAATGAAGGTAGCCATTGTTTATATCACGAGTCATGCCATCACATTTACAGTACACCTTCTTTGAAACTCTCAGTTTTAGCAGTGCAGGATTTTGTGCACATGCAATGCCGCAAATGGACTTATTTGACGCCACTAATATCTCCTCTCCTATCTCTGCCATTTACATGTTTATATGGGGGACCCCCGCCTGTGTGTTAACAAGAGAAATGGGAAATAATAATAATAAGAAGAAGAATTAGAGGAAGAATAATAATCATTATCATCATCATCATCTATTATAGTGAAGGTCATGTGAGCAATATAAGTAATGACACAAACGTGTAGCTTGCATGCTTGCTTTGTAAGCTGCGATTTCCTTTCGCGATGTAGATAAAACATTATACTACCGTTTTTTTCACACTCTGCTGCTGAACGTCTTGTCTGAGGTTTTTTGTATTTTGGATTTATGGAGCTTGCATAAGCCTCCCAAACCTCCTTCCATTTAAGCACCAACTGTGCCACGAGAACCGTTTCTTTTGTCGTCCAGTTTGGTTTTA
>JAODKL010000131.1:43035-54018 GCA_026780765.1 Petrocephalus schoutedeni
CTTTAAGGCCCCCCCCCCCCTCACAGCAGCCTCCACCTCTCAGTTCCCTGCCCACCCCCCCATGGCCACATGGGAGAACGCTGCCCCCGCTGGCAGGTTTTCACCCCCCGCCCCCCTTCGTTGGGTATTGGCAGGAAATAAAGCAGCGGCAGGCTGAAGCTGGGGAGGGAGTGGGGCTGGTTCTGGATGCGGATGATGTATTCCGGCATTCCCGGCGGGAGGGACGGCCGGATTCCCCGCAGAATGCCCCCTCTCTGGCGTGAGCAGCCACTTCGGCACGTAGCAGGAAGCTCGGGAATCAAACCTGGCCTCCAAATTTGTAACTCAAGAAGGCCGCGGCGTCGATAATGACGGGAATCATCATTATCGCTCTCGCCTTAATTTCCCCCTTTTAATTTGTGCCACTTAAGGAGCAGTTCCAGCGACAGGAACCTACTTCAGAGGCGGGGGAATCTCAGAGGGGTGAAGAGCACCCAGGGGAACCCGGCATGCACTGGCTAATAAAATAATTACCGTCATTAATCTCGACTCGCGTGTGTGCAGCTCGCGACCCTGAATCTCGTCACAAGTATCCGTCCGTGGCGGTGTGAAGACCCCGGCCTACAGACCTGTTTAGGCAGCCCGCTGAGATGCCTGCTGGGCAGACCAGACACGATAAATACGATAAAACAAACAAATTAAAGTCTGCGGACGTGTTAATGAGGGCCGTTCTCCCTTCAGGCCGCCCCAGGCACTTTAAACTTCCTGCTCCGTGCTTTTTTTTCGGACTCTCTGTCCATCACACGGACGGCGGTGAAGACGCAAAGACGTCAGCTCATCTCCAGGTCCTCCCGGGCTGTGCGGTCTCATGGCAACCTTTATCCATAGACAGGAAAAGTCGATTAAACTTGAGGACAGGCTGTAGGAAATGGGATTCCCCCCTACACCTCCCTTGCACTCAAAACTACCTTAATCCCAGAGCCTCGTGCTTTAAAGAGAAATATTATAGCCGGCCCAATCAATATGTATTAATTATTCACTGTCCCATCTCGTTACTTAGATACTTAATTGACGAGCTGCACGCTGGAGATTGTGTCCCGCTTGGGCAGAAATGTATGCAAATGAGACGCTGTCAGACATCTGCAATTGGCCAGGCAAAGGGTCAGAGGTCAACACAAGGCTGCCATGGTCCAATGGATCACTGTTGGCAGGTGTCTTACTTGTGGATTACAGGGAGGACGAAACCAAAATGTGGGGAGCTAGGTGTAAGAGAATTCAGGCATAACGTCAAACCCTGAAGCCCCCCCCCCACCCTCCCAATGAGTGTCTCAATTAAAAATAGCATTCAGGTGTTTGACTGACCAAAGTGATTTAGCACAAACCTGTTTTCTTTGCAAATGCTGGCCTACCACTGCCCCCCCCCCAAGAATCCCAAATGCACACTGTTTGTCCTCAGCGAGTAGTAGGATACTCCTCTCCCACTTCAGAGAGACTCAGCTAATCATCACAGGTCCCTCCCCTCCCACCTCCAGAAGGCTTGGCCAATCACATGTCATTCCACTCCCACCTCAGGGAAACCTGGCCAATTGCAAGTCACTCTGCCTCCACCTGCAGGAGACCTGGCCAATCACAGGTCACTTCACTCCCACTTCTGGGCGAACTGGCCAATCACACATCATTTCCCTCCCACCTCCAGGTGGCTTGGCCTTCAATCCTTCAGTGTATCTCTCAGATTTTTTTTCCTTCCCCAGGTGAAATATTGATGGATTTTTTTATCAACCACCATGAAAAATGTATGCGTGTTGCAAAATGAAAATATGAAAAAAAATAAACAGCCCGTGTCCACACATTTCCTCTGCCGCGGCATCCACCCCCCCCCCCTCTGGCGTCCCCGCTTCCTTTGCCGTTCTCAACCCACTATCTTCTGGGTTGAAAACCCATCAGCCGCGTTGGCCAGCCGAGGAGAGACGGTGTTACAGTCAAACAAGGTTGTAATCAGTCAGGTAGGTTAGAGTCGGTTGATGTAACAACCATAACTACAACAACATACATAAACACAACAACAACAGTGCGGACACTGACAGGAGGACATGGACAAGCTCGTCCCAGCAGGGCCTCTAATGCGCACCCCAACCCCCCAAAGTCTCTCTTCGGGTTTGTGTGAAAAGATAATAATTAATAATAATAATTTGCCAGCTCAGATCAGGGCAGGAGGGGAGGTTTATCTAGACCGGCTTCCAAATCACCAACCCCACCCCCTCGCTGGCCTGTTTTAATTAAATCTCAAAGTCGGCCCAATTACGCTTTCAAAGCCACCCCCCGGAGCCACGTGGGCCCAGCACGACCTGACACCCCTCCCCTGCCCGGGGGTACCTTTAATGACACCCCCCCCTTTACATTGGATTCCCCGACCCTGGCACCACCTGCTTTTGAGGTACCAGGGGGCGCTGGGTCGGGGGGTGGGGGGGGGAGCAATGTCGGAGAGAAGAACATGTGCCGGAGGGCTTCCGGTGCCGACCCGAAATCCCAGGTGGGGGGGCTCCCAGGGCGGCCCCCCGGCATGACTGTCATCCTTAATCAGACCCGAAAAAGGCGGACGTATGGCTTACGGAAGCCCTGTGCGCTACTGAGCCTTCCTCGGAATATCCCAGAAAAGTGAAAGCCTAAGCTGATAGATTAATGATGTTAAACCCTGGTAACTCCCATGCTGCCGACAGCGCCCCAGGTGTGGATCCATTTCGCTCCGAAGGTGGACCTGGGAATGACGTCACGTCATTAACCGCATTCCAAGAAAGCAAGTCCGGGCGCCATTTAGCAATGCCAGCTCTAGCCAGGGTCAGTGTCAGCAACACCAGTTGATAAGATGAAAGAGGTCAATTGTTATTGTTGACACACCACAGTACACAACAACAAAATGTGCCCCCTGCATTCAACCCATCCACCACATCGAAGTTCCCTTCCCAAACCATGAGGCCATCACTGCCCCAAACAACAGTATTTTGCGCATACAAATACCATAGCAACATGATATCCACAGATGAAGGTTGGACAGGTCATGAGTTCGACTGATTTAATGACACACACAGGAGGTGTCAGTGCTAATAAACAGACTATGACTACAGCTGTCACTTCTGTAGATGATGGGTGTCACCATCTGGAATTCTGAGGCCGGGTGGCGGAGCTCCCTCTGGCTTTCCGAGTCCACTCTCCGACGTCAGGGGGCATTCCAGTGGACATTTCAAACTAGGAACTCAGAAGTCACGACTTCCCAGTTCAAATGGAACGCACCATGACAGCAGGGGGCCAGACCCCCAGAGGGACCCAGAGGGTGATTTCTAATGGCGATTCCGGTAGGAAATGATGGAGTCACCGCACAGCGTCTGTAAACACTTTAAATAACATTAAACAGTCGCACTGTGGAGGAATGGCCTCCTTTCATGCTGCCAGTTTCTTCCTTAGGGGTATAAAATAAAGCATAATTGAAACACTCACACCATTTTAGGCACTAATGAGTGTCCAGTCTCCATGCGTGGATCAGATGTTCTGGAAACATCTCTGATAGAAACCTTCATCACGGCGCAGGAAAGGAATCAGTCTTAGCAATCGATCAGCAAACCCAGTCAACCAGCAGCTTGCATAATGCGGGACGAAGCCATGCCCGTTCCTCTACCTTTATCGGATCTCGTAAATCTATGGTTTGTACTTTGACATCTAGCACTCGGAAATGCTCCTGTAGCTCTTTGGCTAGAGTGTTGTATACGCAATGTGGTGGTTGTGAGACGTAACCCCTTTCTGTGGTCTAGCATTCATGTGCTGTCTAGCATAATGCATTTGAGGGTGCCTGTGAAATCCCATTGTAACTGGGAGGTGTGACTCTGGACCTGTCTCCAGAGAGTTGCCCCGATGTCGCTGCTGTCACTTATGCTGCAGCTGGGTCACGCAGATTCACATCAAAGCTGAAGACAGTGAAACTGAACCAAATATGAAACTCGTAAGGCAATCTCACCTGTTTGCATAGGGTGTGTGGTGTGTGTGCAGGTAAGGATGATGGAATCGGTGTGGAACAGTCTAAGATTCCCGCTAATTGGATAACAAGAGTTTTGGAGAGAATCCCGACCCCCCCCCCCCCCACAGAAGGCCAAAACTCCACAGGTCCCCCGCCCCCACAAAGAGGAGTGGACAGCCCAGGCAAACCTACTCCGCTCTGACTTCATTAAGCCGATCCGTCCTCCGATACTAACGAGATTCTGACCCGGGGGGGGGGGGGGGGTGTGCCATGCGTGGAAAGATGAGATAAACCCTTATTAGATCACAGGCTCCCCCCACCCCCTGCGCTCCGGATCGGCCCAAATGAGTCCCACAGTCACTTAAAGACGATTGGGGGGGGGGGGGGACACGTCGTTCCTAATTTGGTTTCATGGCCATAAATTGCTTCAATGTCACTTTCAATCCAGGGGGTGTGACAAGTAGTAAATAACTGCAAGGATGATTGGAGAGGCAGTGGGCCGGGGGCTCGCCAGCTGCCCCCCCCCAGCCACCTCCTTCTCTTAAGCTTAAGCTTATATATATATATAGTGGCTATCGATTGCCCTCTTTGCAATCATATTCTAAGAGCGCGGCCAGGAAAAACAAACATAACCTATATGACGGGGGAGGAACAGAGAAGCACTAGCCAGTAAAGAATGGTCAGCACCATTCGTCCGAGCAGAAGACCCTAACGCCTTTCCCCGTGGTGGGAACCCGGGGACGATTCTAGGACTTTTTAAAGTGGGCGGAGTGATAGGAGGGGCCATAATCCACACAGAGACGTCACCCTTATCATTACCCAATGATATAGTTTGAATCGGTGAGTGAGTTGGGGGTCAGTGCCCCGGTGGCCTCGCCCCTTGTATACGCCCCTGTATACGCCCAAAGACTGTGGTTTCCCGCCGCGAGTACGAAACAAATGAAGCCTTCCCCAATTTTTCCTGCCTTTGCTATCACAGAAACTACCCCTAATATACAAATTTAGGGCAAATACCCCAAAATGGAATACTGTCATTGGCTAATGGCGGAAACCCTTTGCAAACTGTGCGAACATAAGCGCTACTTGGAATTCCATGTAGCAAATTGTGCAAATGAGGTTTTCCAAAGGAAAGGGGGTAGGTCACCATTTAAGGCACACGCGATTGGGGTCTTAGTCTACCGTTTTGAGAAACACAGCACAGGGGTACACTGCTGACTCTCCCGGCTCTGTTACTTCACAGTGTTAATGGAGGCTTTTATGGGGGGCACGAGGTGCTCGCCACTCGTAAATACAGCGCGAGGTGGCGACTGACAGAGACCGAAGGCAGCCTCGCTTCACCGAGCAACAGCCCGTGCGACGTTTTCCGATCTTGCACAATGCACCGGCCTTCGCTGCACCAAGGCCTTAAAATCCTGTTTGGGGTTTTTTAAATTTTGTTTTCTTCCGTTTCCCACCAGGTTCTGGTGGGGGGAGGGGGGGCACAGGGTGCGTTCTTGGTTGGCGGGGAGGGGGGGCTAAGCAGCTTTTTTCACCGCAGTGATCCGGCAAACACCGTCCTGCTGGAATCGGCAAGATTCAGTTCCCACTTTTTGGCCTACATGCTGGAGGGGGGTGAACGATATGGCCAGAGCACCCCCCGCCTTCCCATGAGCATGAGCATCAACCTCTCAACCTGTCCGGGAGAAATATGCACGGTGTGAAACATGCAAAGTGTGCACTGAGGGGGGGGGGGGGTATGCAAATTAGCATAAGGCTAACGTCTGACCGCAAAATGGCTCCTGTTCACTCGACCACACGCTTGCCTTCTCTCCACCTTGAATTATATACTTGCAAATGTTTTGAGGTGCCTTTTTTTTTTTTTTGCAAAGGTGACGTACTTGGGCCACTGGGGGCTTGGTAGTTAAGGAGCCAGACCCCTGAGTGAGCAAATAAAAAGCATATCTACTAATTAAATACCCTGATCTACAAACACACAGTGAGTATAGCACGGTCTACCCTCGACCCAAAAAGGACAGAAAAAAAAATCATCACTGCTGCAATCCTGCACTCTGTTAATACAGAGGCTTCTGCTCCTGATAAGCATAACAGGGAACTGAGGACATGCTGCTGGATAGAAACCCACAGGCCCATCAAACCCACAGCCGGTGAAAGGGGACGTGCGGAAATCCCCAACCCCCCCCCCCCCCCCCCCCCCCCAAAACAGACAGGAAGTTCTGCTGTCTCAGGGTAAACTCCAGCCAGGAAACCAGGGGTGTTTATCAGTACCAAGAACACAAAGAACATACTTGTGTTCTTGGCTAGAACATTCTTGCTAATTTGCCCCCTAAGAACGAACTTGGGACGCAATGAATCATGGGATTGGTTTGTTTTGGTGACATGCATCCTTAATATTTAGGCGCGGGGCAAGAACCACACCCTGTGACTTTTACCATTCCCTGTACTTCTGTTCTGACTATTGGAACTGTACTTTGGCAATGGAAGATGACATCAAAGGGGTACAAGTACACATATGATAAACACCTTAGGCATGTGATCTCAGAAGTCATGTGATCTCAGCTAAGACTTAAACAGGTTAACACAGACAGAATGTAACTCTCATTTTATATTTATTCAGCGGGCTCTATAATCCAAAAGGACGTAGAAAGGAAGCAGGATCAGCCAGATTGGGGGTTAAAGTCCCTAATAGCAAAATTACTTTACCAACCCTGGGATTTAAACCAGTGATCGGCAGATTACAGGCAAAGCATCCAAACTCACAGGGCCCGGCTGCTTTGGTGAATTCCTCTGCGTGGAGCACACGGCTTCAAGGCTACAAGACTCCGGCATGCCAGGACATCCCTGCTGGATCTGGACCAGTTTGCTGGCCCATTTCCTGATAGTTGTTCTAAGGGAATTGTCTTCCTTTCATTATGGCTGAATCTGTGTCCTGGGGGGGAGGGGGGCACCCAGCAATTTAACTTTCTATCCCTTTTTTTCCCTCTTTCTTTTCTTCCCCTTTCGGACCATTTCAGCCCCCACCCCCCAATTCCACTCTAAATCAAACGCTGTCCAGCCTAATGCATGGATCCATACCGGCCTGAGTGAATTAGCATCAGTAATAAGATATCAGGGTGCAGATTGATCTCCACCATCCACACTATAAACTGGCTCATTCCCGGGACGGACAAGGCCATTATTTTCAAACATTGATCCCAGTCCGTACCGTCGGACGAGACTGAGGGATGCCACGTGGTTAAACCCTCTGCCCCCCCGCCCCCACCCCAGCAGTGAGACCTGACCCGGTATCTGACCGCTAGCGGTGGTGGGGGCAGACGGCAATATCCACAGGGGTGTCCGACACCCTCCGATCGCCGGAAAAAGAAATCGGGAACCTTTGCGGTAATCTGCGGCTACCGCCGAACTCAACTCTGTGAATTTGTGCCATGGGGAGACGTCCCTACCAGGTAAGGCGCTATATAAAGATTAAAAGTAGGCAAAGATACTGATGAAAAACAAGCTCGTCAATCACAGACGCAAAACTGTTGGCTGGTATTGGAGATTCCTCTTATTGGGGTACCGCACTCTTACATGCCTGTCCATCAGCACCTTAAGGACCGCTAATGCTCATGCTAACGCTAACGTGGGGCACACACACACACCGAAGGGCATTTGGCTGTCACGCACATACAATGCACACTCCCCCTTCTTCAGGACTGATCAGTAGACAGTGGTGTGGGGTGTGCCTCAGTGGGTTAGGAGTCCCCTCGCTATGGCTGTGATCAGAAGGTCTCTAGTTTAAATCCCATTGCCAGCAACTCAGAATTACACCAGGGACTGTCTGACCCCAGTTTTTTTTTAATACGTTACTTTAGATAAAAGTGTCGGCTACATAAACAAAATGTAACATAATGGTGCGTGAGTGTTTGTGGCAATACCTGCTAGTTTAGGTGTTTTGAAAAGAATAGGGGGCGCCATTGAGCGAGTAAACAGTTTTAACTCGCGAGAATAGGGGGCGCCATTGAGCAGGTGAACAGTTCTAACTCGCTGTTCAGGCAACCTACAGATCATCACCTAGGAAATACAAGCATTTCCTCTTTCAACCATATCTCGCTTCAAATAAATGCCTAAATCTATGCCGTTGGCTTCTCCACTCACACTGCACTGCTTGAAACCCCACCCCCCCCCCATGAAGATGAGAAATCCTTGGGGAACGCAGTGGGGGAGGGGGTGGCCCTTTATTTTTGCGCATGGCATTGATCCTCCGCCCTAATTGATATCCAGAATGCTAATCTCCGCTTATAAATCTCGTGCACTATTGATCAGGGGAGGAGTATAATAAACTTTTTTTTTCCACACCCCCCTCAAAGCACAAAATAAGCGTTATTGCAATGTTAGGAAAACATAATTTAATACCAATATTGTAGTGGTAATTATATTAACGGCATCGAGCGCCAGGGGCTGGGAAGCTTAATCAGAGTTATAAGTACGGCTGATGGTATTACGGAGTCCCCTGGGGGGGTGCCGGGTGGCACGCGGCCCGGGAGGGTCAGTCCGGGGGGGGGGCGGCTAAAGCACCATTTGCATACATTGCCTGCTGGTCAGTTTCTTTCTAGGGGCGGGGGGGACTGTGATGTCAAAAAGTTAAATGTTACTTTGTTGGGGGCAGGGGGCATACCGCCAGGGCCAGGGGTTCGAATCTTGCCCCGGTCTCTGCATGTCGTGTGCAGGTCTCGCGCAGCCCGAGGTCATGCCGGGGAAATCGGCAATAGTATGTGTGTGTGTGTGTGTGTGTGTGTGAGTGAGTGAGTGTTTGTGCCCTGGGATGGCTTGGACAGGCTCCAGGCTCAGTCTGACCCCACACAGAAGTTCAATGGATGGATGGATGGATGGATGGATGGATGGGTGAGGTTATATAACGGAGGAGCTGATCGCTATTCTTGCCACCATCTGTTCGGAAAGCAGGAGCTGTCGGGGGGTTTAAAGAACCTTCTTACCAGTGCTGAGAGTGAGCCACTGCTCAAGGGGTGAGAGGGCCCGCATGTGTGTGTGCTGCAGCTGCAGCTGTGATGTGGGTTAATGTGACTAATAGCGGAGGCAAAATTAAACGAGCCCAGAGCCGTCAGCTGCTTAATGAGAAGCAGACGGGGGTCAGGCGGGCCTGACAAACACCCCACATCCTGCCAGTCTCTCAGGTCTCAGGCGAGCAGGCGATCCCAGAGCCATGCTCTACAGTGTCACCCTACACCCTGCCTGTCTCACAGGCCTCAGGCAAGCAGGCGAGCCCAAAGCAACGCTCTACAGTACCCCCCCACAATCTACAGTGTCACCTCACACCCTGCTTGTCTTACAAATCTCAGGCGAGCAGGCGAGCCCAGAGCCACGCTCAACGCCCCCCTCCCCCTTGATGATTTTACCCCTGTGCTCTGAAACACATTTTCACCCCTGTTCGCCCCTGTGCGTTTACTCAGGTGATTACAGCCTCTGGTGCTTTCCATGGCAGCGACACGCGGCCCCATGACCGTGGTGTGAACTCTCACTCCCCGGTCACCGGTCCAGTTCCCAGAGCACCGCCTTCCCCACCCACCTCGGCATCCGCTCACCTCCTTCCCTGCGGGCTCCCCACCACAGCCCCAGTCCCTGCCAGAGCCCCCTCGCACTTATGCCCCCCCCCCTTTGAGGTGAACGTCTCTGTAGGAGGTCTGCCAGTGTTACGGTAAGTGCACAGTCACAGAGCCCCACACCCCCATCCCAATCCCACACCCAACCCATGGGCCCAGAAGGAACAGGCTTCCACGTGCACACATATAGTCACACGAGCACATGTGTTTTACTACGGTTTACTCTGTGTGAAAGTGTCAAACTGAAGGCCTCATGCCAGGATACCAACGCTGCTCAGGACAGGAGTGACAAATCAGGGCAAGTGAGACAGGCAGGTGCCAGCCTGTCCCTAGTTCAGGTCTACCGTCTTATTTCCCATAATGCACTTCCTCTGTATAAGCCCCTGTCCTTTCCTGTTCATCACCCCTGCCTAGTGCATGTAACAGGCTGCCCTGTAAAGCTTTAAGATGGGCCCCCTCCTCTTTGTCATTTTTTTTTTCCTTGATCCCCTCCTCACCACACCGCTCATCTCCCCCAGTTCCTGCTGGCATGGCCTTACCCTCTGCCAGCGCCAGCCTGATTTCGAGTAAACCCCACGCCAGGCTGGTCCCGCATCCCCGCCGAGCGCAGACCGGCACGGTGCGTGCAGGGGTCCGTCCTTGAGTGCCCAGTTAAGCTCTGCCCGGACCCAGCACCCTGGCCAGGTGGGAGGGGCAGCGAGGGGACTCTGAGGGCAACAGCTGCTGGACTGCGGGACGGCGAGCCGCCCGCCTCGGGGAGGCACGGGGGTCGGCGGCGGAGGACCAGAGGCCAAGGTTGCGTCCTAGCGAGAATAACTTCTTTGGGGCGAACCTGTTCCCCTTCTACCCATCTCTCCACAGCATTTATTCCAAAACTCTCCCCTGACAATTAACCTTTCAATTTACCACATTATTAACATTATTCATCCGCCCAGCGGACCGGCACATCCAAGGCGATGGCCGCGGAATTTAAGTCCCGTTTGAACCCACAACCTTCAGGGCTGGTGTTTAGATCCTTAACTGCAAAGCCTGCCTTTTCTTTTTCACCGTTATACTCGCGGCATCTCTTCTAAGAGTGTATTTTAATATTTCCGCCTTCAGTGCCCCTTAATGTTTCACCGACGTCTTCCATAAGAATGTGCCGGAAGGTGACAAGGTAAAGGGAAGTCGAGGAGTTTTTAAAGGGAATGAACGATGCCTCCGAGGCTGACGGGTAAAGAGAGATAAAGAGTCAGACATGGGAGGAGGGGGAGCTGTTAGGCGGTACGGAGGAGGACAGGCACTAGGCAGGGGCGCAGCTGGGCCTCTTGGCCGCCATCCAGCACATTTCTGGGAAAACAACAAAAATAAAAACAAGGAGGGATCGCGGCTCCTGGCACCTCCCCCCCCCCCCCCCCCGCC
>JAODKL010000132.1:2561-16639 GCA_026780765.1 Petrocephalus schoutedeni
GTGTTCCTGTCGGAATAAACGTCTTGTTCTTCAACCGCCTGCAGTATGGGTCGTAGATCGCACCGCAACCGTGACAGGCGGGGCATTTCATACTGAATTCTGAATTAAAAAAATGGCTGTAGTATACAGCTGGACGATGTTGGATATTAAATCTAACATCGCATGTTATGCATATGCAGTTCTTACATCACTAATAAGTTGCATTAAGATCTGACTTTTTCTTACTTCCAGTTCTGTATGGACAACGCAGGGGGTTAATGTTTTACTAAAACATTTTTACTTTGACACAGGGAAAAACCTTAGCTAACTTTGGAATTTTAATGATTATTCCTTTTATAGATTATCCAACATATATTTTAAAAATCACTCTAAAGTTTACCTGTGCTGCTTTTGCATGAGTGCTGCATGCGTTCTCCGATACGATCATAATCATAATCAAGGAGCGGTATTGAGTGGAGCGGCTTAGTGTGAATTAGAGCGAAGGAGCGAGCGGAGCCAACAGCCTGTGGGCGAAGAGCGGAAATTCTCACCGCTCCGCTCACATGCTCTGCCATGGAGTATCAAAACAATACCCAAACAGTGGTGGGAACAATTACTCTGTGTTTTGCCAACTCTGCTGTGGAATACTTGCAATATCTTACATTAGGAAGACATTTTGGCAAACTACAATAATAATAATAGATACATTATTACAGACTCGAAGTCCAGCAAACAATAACACTTTACTTTAACTTTATTGACCCCCATGGGGAAACTCTCTCCTCACTTCCCCCAACCTTGTTCTCCACATGAGAGCAAGCTTGGCCACGAAGGGCAGTCAGCTCGTGTGGCACCCAGGAAGTTGGGGGTGAAGGGCCTTGCTCACAGATGCGTGGAGGCTGGACCGGCAACCGGCAACCTTCCGATTACAGGCACAGAGGCTTAACCTGCTGAACCACACTCTGCCCCTTTTACTATGATGTATAAGGTGGAAAGTTGAGGTGAAAAACTAACTAAACACAATGGACTACTGAATATACAGCTCAAGTCCAGCCTAAAAATACATAAACATCAAGACGAGGCTATGCAAAAAGAATATTGATATGTTCCAGAACTTATAGTAATGCTGACAGCTTACGGATATGACATTCTGCATCGATCAAAATGTGTTAGGAAATCCTTGACTTTTTAGGCATGGCAACTAGGGGTGGGCAATATGACCTAAAATTATCATCATGGTATTTTCCACTTTTAGGATGGTGATGGCTGTGCGATATGGCCTAAAATTCATATTGCGGTATAATTTGAACCATAGATGGTAGACGGTATATATTGCAGTGTATAATTTATGTAAATTTCAATATAACCGTTTTTGAATGGATAACATACGCCCATAGCAAACGTACTGCAGCAGGAAGTTGTATTCTAAACTGTCAACATATTTCAAGGTAGTCGTGAATGTTACAAAACCAAAAGCTATAAAACTAATAAAATTATACTAGTTGTATGACTCCATCCCTATTTGGATGAAGACCATCTGATGTGCATACTTATTTAAAACAGACTGCTCGTTACCTCCCATTGCAATCGCTGTTGCCCTTCATATTTAGCAGATTATGTTTTTTCTGCTCACCAGTCTTTGCAACAAGCTCCTCCGGTCATTAAGAAATTGTTTACATTTAGCTTGATAGTGCTGCCGACGTTTCATTACATTATTAATGTATACTTTGATCCATAGTGAACAGTTTTATCGACTATAACAAATTTATTTGATTAATCATATGTACATTAGATTCGATTTTATTACATTATTGAAGTATATTCAGGTTCATGTTTTTTAACTGTCAATGCTTTGTTGATTATCATATCGGCATTACGCACTCACATGAACACGCTGACTTCAACTTCATAGCTACTGCTTTAGTTTGCAAGCGCCTGAAAATATAAATTGCGTGCTATCTAACTAGCCCTGCAGTTAAATGCATATCGGTAAAGTAAAATTCCTGACATTGTACTTTTCTCAAGGTAATAATTATTCAATTCATGCCAGCTCAGCAAACATTTTGCTATGGAGCTCAATACATAATTCGTATACGTAATACCCAATAAACCATGTAGCTTTCAAGCTAAATATATGGTTATAAACCAATAAGACATGTTGCCACTAACCATGTATAATCTCACAAAACGTGTTGGTTATAATGGAAAAAAACATACCGGTATTGCTGCCGAGCTAAGTATACATTGTCTAATGGAACATGTCAATTGTGCCATCAAGCTAAATGTAAATAATAGAAACACAATTCTGAATGTTTTTAATTGAGGACTGATGTCATAATCATACTTAATGGAAACAAAGTTAGGGTATGGAATAGTCTTCCTGATAGCGCAGTGCAAGCTAAATCCTTGGGTTCTTTTAAATCAGAGCTAGACAAAATTTTAACAACTCTGAGCTATTAGTTAAGTTCTCCCCAAACGAGCTTGATATGAGAACATAAGAAATTTACAAAGGAGAGGAGGCCATTCGGTCCATCAAGCTCGTTTGGGGAGAACTTAACTAATAGCTCAGAGTTGTTAAAATTTTGGTATATTAGTAATGGTACATTATATATCATTCAAAGATGAAGCTGGATTAGGAAGGATCGTTGGTAAGTTATCCATGTTTTCTGCAGTGAATACCCGTGCAAAATTAAATTCATTTACAATATCAATTTCATTTTCAATTTTAAGGCCTTCACTATTCTACAGATTAGTCACTACAGGTTTTAGAACTCGTTTGGAGTTGAAATACTGGAAGAAACTTTCCCTGTTATCCTTAGCCTCTAATGCCACCTTCCTCTCAGCCTTCCTCTTACAGAGTCTAGTATTTTTTAACTCATCCTGTAGACTTAGATACTCCTGTTTTGTTCTGACATCATTAGTTATTTTCCATTTGCGGTATAGAGCCCTTTTCCTCCTGACTTTATTCTTTATTTCAGTAGTAAACCACCTTGGTTGCTGTTTCCCAGATTTATTTTTGCTGTATACTGGTATGAAGTCCCCTTGCACTTGTAACAATGTGTTTTTTTAAGAAGTCCCATGCCTCTTTAACGGTTTTGTCATTTAACTCCATCCAGTTAACCGTCTCTAGCTTCATTTTCATACCATTAAAGTCAGGCTTCCTAATACTGTATATCTTGATTTTGGACTTTGCTTTAAGGACAGTAAAAATAACCTTCAGTTTAACAATGTTGTGATCACTACTGCCAAGTGGATCACTACTGCCAAGTGGACTACCACATCATTTTTATTACTCATTAGCCAGATGTCATTGTATAAAGTTCTGCTCTCCTCTGCAAGTACATTAGGTGCTCTATAACAAACACCAATAATTAGGCCATTTGAGTTTCTAGCCTCTAGTTTTACCCATATCACTTCTGTAGCTGTACTTTTGTCAGTGAGCTCCCTAGCCTGCAAATTCTCTTTTACATATACTGCAACACCACCTCCCTTCCTGCCTACCCAGGCCCTACGAAACGGCGTGTAACCATCAATATTGTACTCCTCACCATCGTTATCACTCAACCATGTTTCTGTTACTCCTATAACATCGTAAGAGTTAGACGAGAGTAAAGCCTCCAAATCATGGATTTTGTTTGTAATGCTCCTAGCATTTAAGCACAGACAGCAAAGGGTAGTCCTTTTACAGCCCCCACTATCATTATTATTTAGGGCTTTCCATCTCACCCCGCCTCTATCCTTAACTAACCTCCCTGCCCCCCAGTCCCTAGTTGAAATGCTCCTTGACTACTCTACACATATTCCTCCCCAACACACTGGTTCCCCTCTGGTTCAGATGTGACCCATCCAGCTTGAACAGATCCCGTTTGTTCCAGAAGGTCCCCCAGTACCGCATAAACCTGAACCCCTCTTCCCAGCACCACCCATTTAACCACGCATTAAATCTCATCTCTGCTAACTTAGCCTGGCTTGCACGTGGCATGGGAAGTATTCCGGAGAATACCACCGTGGATGTTCTGCTTTTAAGTTTAATCTCCAGCTTCTAAAACTTTTTCCTGCAGAATGGTCCTTCTACCCTTGCCTACGTCGTTGGTGCCAACATGTACCACGACCACTGGATCCTCCCCGGCCGGGGCCAAAAGCCTATGCAAACGATCCAGAAAGGTCTCCTACCTAACGGTCTATACCTCTAATAATTGAATCACCCACTACCACAACCTCCCTGTTTTTGGGGGGTGGGGGCTCCTCGGTGCCCAAGAGCCCAACAGCCTCCCCAGTCCCTTCCAGCTCTAAAGCTGGAAGTATCTGAAAGCAGTTCACAGGTATTTCAGGTGATGTCGCCTCTGTAAGGTGCATACGCCGACGCCTTCTCCTTTGACCTACGGTTACCCAACTCTCTTTCACTCTCTGCTCTTCGGTCTCCCCCCTCCCCACATGTGGCGTACACACTATCTCCCTAAAAGGCAAGGAAAGCATCAAGCTACTAAAACGTATGGTGAAATATTTAAATAATGTGTTATCCAGAGTAATTTAGGATTCATATTCAGACATGCTTGCATGTACACAGACATGCAGACATGTTAAGTGATGGAACATGTTGCTTGTGCATGAAGGTATTATTTGTGCAAAACTGAGCACCTGTAACAGTGGAATCGGTAGCTGTAAGAAATAGTCACATGTGTATCAGTAAATTTGTAATCACAGGATTTTTGCAGCAACACAAGTTATACCTTCTCCAAGTCTTCGTTGCAGGTACACAAATCCACAAGTCAGTAATTATAAATGCTTGAATCTGGTGCTACAAAATGTTTTTCGCAAGCTTTCACTTTTGCACCAAATATCTCAGAGAAATGTGGACCAAAAGTAATTTGTACCAGGCGGGCAGTGTTCTCTCTCGTTCCCTTATTTGGAACAAGAGTCTACTCTCCTGTTGATGCCTCGGCTGGTTCCGACACAGCCCTTGTCTTTTTTATTCCGTTCTCAACCTTCCTTAACTTTATTAGCCTAAACCTAGCTTAAGTGGCTCCTTTTGGCACAATGTCACTATGCATTAACTGGGCTATTGTGCATTCTACCATTTTTGTTTAACGTGTATAATTACATAACATCTGTTTCTTTTGTATTTGGCATCATGACACAGCATCAGATTGTGTTTTAATAGAAAATTCACGCAACACATATAAACCCATTACATATACTATATCAAGACAAGTATTCAGACTATAAATGAAGCTTTACTACAAAATGCTTTAAATTTTCATAAATAGGTTGTTGTATAATTAGACCGTTAACTACTTGTGGTGTTAACGCTCACCCCTAATGGCAACTATGCAGGGGCGTTATGCATGCTTTCTTTTGAGGGGGCACACAGACTATAGCCTAGCCTAAACTAGATGTCATTTTTATAATTTCCATCTGACATGATAGACCTCTACCTTTTCTGAAATGTCGCTATTGAGTTTTTTAGAAATTGTGGAAAATCCTCAACTAAAAGCAAGTAAATGTGCCATTTGTCTGAACTGTATGTTACTGTGGACAAAAGTGTCTGCTAAATATGTAATAATCTAACATTTAAATCAATTATTTAGCTTAAGGTTACCCCATAAATCAAGGTTTCAATCATGAAAGACATTATATGCAAACGTCTGAGATATACAACAGACATAAACCACTACTGTACAACAAGCTTAGCATCTTCACGCATTAAAGACCTAGCTCCATCATTACCTGCTTGTTTTTGTACTTCTTGAGGTACCGAGGAGACACCAGGCATTCTGAATTGATGTCAGCATTGATTGGCTCAGCAATGAACTGGGGATCAGGATTCATGTGCTGCATCTTTAGGAAGGACAAGATGTTCTGCACCTCAAGGTTATAGGAGCTGTCTGCCATGGTTTTCCCTTTTGATGCCAAACGGCAGGCAGCCATCCAGTGGGCATACTGTTTCTCCTACAGAAAAGAAAAGATCGACAGACGTGTCACTTCCAAACCAGCTCCCAACAAATAAAGGCCTTACAATTTATACTCTTACAAAGACTATTAGACCACCTACCTATGACTGCACTGTTCCACTGCATGAAAATTTTATATTTGTTTTAGACATAATTTGCCAAATGTGAACATTGAGGTATTACAATTTGTATTACAATACTAGTAAACGTTGCGATTAAACACCTTTTACCTAGAAATATTGGGTGGTTGTGGGGGTACATGTCTGGAGAAAAAAACCCTATGTATACAAGGCCCAGACATTCAGGTATGGTCTGCTCTTCAGCTGACAACTGGCCAGGAAGTTAAATTAACCTGGAAGATGCAGTAATGTATGAAAAATCCACTACAAATAACCCCAATCTTCATTTGTCCCCAATTCCACACTTACTCTGTTGCCTCTACGTATTTTCCTTCACTGGTTTTAGTATGCCCTTACCTGCTCTGCTGCCAGATTTTGCCAAAACAACTGAAAGCAATGTCACATCCTAATATTCATTCTCATCCTAATATCAATGCACTCAACTGTTAACCCTTTTGTTATACAATAATCTGTAAGTTGCTTGGGGAGGAATGGGTTCTGTGAAAAGCATGCAATTGCTGAAGAGAAGAGGTGTCTCCAAGAGTTCAAGAATTGCACTTACAGTGTCACATCGCAGCCAGATCTCATTCATGCCATCAGCCACAGGAATCAGCAATTTTATGTTGAACTTCTGACCAGAAATGTTGACATCTGGTGTCACTTCACAACCTGCAGAATAAAATTGCAAAGGAGGCTAAAGTTTTCAAGTTCATTTGTAGGTTGTCACAACAAATATGAACAAATATAACTAAGGTCCTGTAGTTAGTAGAACTAACTACTAACTTATGTTAACCATTTTTTCAGGTCAACATAACTTGCAGTCTCTGTCTGAGAAGGGGAGATGGCTCAGCCAGTGCTGCTTCGTCATACCTTTTTTATTTTTTTTTATTTATTTAAAACAAATGCATGATTAATATCCAGTACTTTTTCGGAATGCTGTGCATTTCCTGTCATATACCCACAGTTTAATGCAGAGGTCCATAGTTCATGTGTAGAAAGTAAAAGTTCTGACTGTCTGACTCTTCATACCCAACTGGTTTGCTGAAACAAAATCTCTTTCTATCCACCTCTGGTTTTTAGTTAAACCACAAACTGTTGTGGTTTAACTAAACTAAGTTCTATGAACTATGAGGACCTCTTAACCAGGAGACACTGAACAATCAGCAACTGAAAAAAGTTTTACAAATCAAATGGTCCCGTTTTTCCATCTGAAACAAACTATTTACAGAAAAGATATAGAAAAATATCCTTCAGTTGAAGCGAATAATCCAAATTCCAATGATGCAACATTTGCGTTTGTTTTATGAATTACTACTGAAATTACACAACAGCAATAAAAGATAATGTCTTTTTCCCAAAACTGTGACTTTTTGGAAGGAATTAACATACAGCTGTAGCCAAAAGTTTTCAGGATGACACAAATATTGGTTCTCAAAGTTGTTGCTTCAGTTTTCATGATGCCAATTTGCATATACTTCAGAATGTTATGAAGAGTGACCAGATCACTTGCAATTAATTGCAAAGTCCCTTGTTTAATTAGGGTTCAATTGTTCAAAAGGTTCAATTGCTGTGAAGAAAGCTTCAGGGCACCCAAGAAAGTCCAGCAAGCACCAGGATTGGGGCACCACCAGTGCAGAGCTTGCTCAGGAATGGCAGCAGGCAGGTGTGAGTGCATCTGCATGCACAGTGAGGCAAAGACATCTGGAGGATGGTCTGGTGTCAAGAAGAGCAGCAAAGAAGCCATATCTCCAAGTAAAACGTCAAGGACAGACTCATATTCTGCAAAAAGCACAGGGATTGTACTGCTGAGGACTGGGGTAAAGTCATTTCCTCCAATGAAGCCACTTTCCAATTGTTTGGGGCATCTGGAAAAATTGTCTGGAGAAGTAAAGTTGAGCGCTACCATCAGTCCTGAGTCATGCCAACGGTTAACCCTATAGGCACCAATAGGGGTTGGCCAATTTTTTTACCTATATGTAATAGTTAATTTATAACATCAGATGTAAAAGTCAGACAGATGCCTGATACCTCAAATCAAAGCTGAACACAGTACCATTCATTACAGTACCTTGAATGACTGAAATTTATATCATCTGATGGAACCGAACATGTTTTATTGAGGAAAGAGTAAATGGTGCACCACAGTGCCTCGGGGTCAAACCTATCCAAAACCTTTCCAAAATAGCTCATGTGTGACATACATTTAGTGAAAGAAGATTATCCCAAAAAGCATTTAATTACCACTCCTGGCTCATAAGTAACATTTTCTCACACAGTATTACCAGAGATTTTGAGAAAAAACTATATTTTATTTATACGCCTTGTGCCAAACTTATCCAAAACCTATCCAAAACGGCTAAAGTGTGACGTGCAGTGCTTCTTGGGATAGCCCCCTTCTTCAAAATGCATTACCACTTATAAGAAAATTTCTCACACAGTATGACCAAGAAAAAAAACTGATTTATTCAGTTCAATACAATACAACACAAAAAGTAACATTCTCAAAAAACATGGCCATTATGCATTTCTATACACAATCCTTCTTCGAATGCCACTCTGCAAAACATATACGGTTCGCAACTATGCAGAGTGGCACATTACAAGAGACACACTTGTAAATAGTCTTATTTTTTAGTTTTTCCAGAGTGGCAATACACTTCGTACTTCCTTCCCTGTTTGGCCTTCAGGTAGGACTTCTCAGCTGCAGTGTCTATGATAGCCACTGGAAAGCACATATGCTTCCTTGGCTCTGGCTGTCGCAATGGCTCTGGTACTTCAGCCTGCTGGGTCCCCCTCCTCAGTGCATCCACAGGCAGCCAGTTGCTCACACAGAATCTCCTGAAAGTGTCTTTGTGTGAGAGGCTTCTGTTTCTTCTCCCTGGTGATGGTCTTGTGGATGATGAAGCTGTTCACCACCACAATATCCACAAAGTGGTAGAAAAACTTTTTGTACCACTTCACAGTCTTCTGCGCCATGATGTAATGCTTTATGAGGGCGTCCGACAAGTCCACGCCCCCCATGTACTTATTGTAGTCCATTACCGCATCAGGAAATGGCATACTCTGCTGTCTCCAACCATCTGTACCCTTCACATGCAGCTTAATGGTCTGTCCACTGTACGCCTTGTGGATGGAGGAACACATGGTGACTTCTCTTGTGTCCTTCCACTTCACGTACAGGAGGTGATCTTCTCTGATCCACCTGATGTCCCCTCGTGGAGCCTTCTTTAGCAAATCATTTTGCCTGTTCTTTGGGAAGCCAATCCTATTCTCCCTAATAGTGCCACAGGCTCCAATGTTTAGTGAGTGCAGCTGGGTGAAGAGAGCTGTGCTAGTGTAAAAGTTGTCCATGTAAAGTCTATAGCCAGTTCCCAAGGAAGACACAGGAAGGAGGTTTACCACCGCATCAAAACTCAGGCCCATCCCACTAGGTGCAAGTGCTTTCCCCTGGTACACACTGAAGTTGCATGTGTACCCCGTCAGACTGTCTGCCAAGACAAACAGTTTAAAGCCCCATTTAGTAGGCTTGTCCTTCATGTATTGCTTTATACTGTGTCTTCCTTTGGAAGCAACCATGTGCTTATCAATTGAGATGTTCTGGTCAGGATGGAAGTATGCCTTGCATGAAGTGATGATGTTGTCGTGCAGGAGCTTCAGTCTGAACAGGAGGTCATAGCCAGGAGTGCATTTGAGTCGGTCATTGGTCACAACAGCTTCTGGATCACTCATGTGCAGGAACGAAGAAATGGCCTTGAACCTGTAGCATGGCATCACAGAAGCTGGGAAGGGGTGGCGGTGTAGCTTGTCAGTCCTCCACATGTCTCCGACCTGAGTAAACTTCACTAAACCCATATAAATGATGAGGCCAAGATACCTCAACATTTCGTCTGGGTCAACGTCCCTCCATGTCTGCCTGGATCCCTGGGTGTGTCTGTGCCGTGCGCACTTGTTGGTATTCATGCACAGGGTTGCCAGTACAGTCCTGGTGAAGAACGGCTGGAAGACGTCTAGGGGGCTGTATTCTTGGTGGAGGTCCAGCTGAACCCCAGGATCCCTCCTCGGACAGAACATGAACTGCTGGTGCTCCTGATTATCAATACCCACTGTGTGCCATTCAACCGTGGAGACTGGGCCAGAAGATGAGCTGGGAAGGCCAATCTTTCTTCTTTTGGCACGACAGGGCTGCACCTGAGGTGGAGAAAGCTGCGGAGGTTCAGGATTTTCAGGGCTAGAATAATAAAAAGAAAAATATTTATGAGCAAAGCAAGAAAAAATGTGTAAGTTTACTCAGGCATTGTGCAACATTACCCACTTTGTTTCCCAAACAAAGTAAAGAAAGCAACGCACCACCTTGCCCAAACAAAAGGCAAACCGCAATTCTGCCCAAACAAAAAAGTTCTACAAATGCAACAAGTAACTTAGTCCAACAAAGCTGGGCAAAGGAAACACACAATTCTGCTCAAGCTGGGCAGAGGAAACACGCAATTCTGCTCAAGCTGGGCAGAGGCAATGCGCAATTCTCCTCAAACAAAGTTGGACGAACGCAACACACAACAGTCCACACAAAGCAGGGCAGAGGCAACGCGCAATTCTGTTCAAATAAGGTTAGACAAACACAACATAACTTAGTCCAAACAAAGCGGGGCAGAGGCAACGTGCAATTTTGCCCAAACAAAGTGGGGCAGAGGCAACGCGCAATTCTGCCCAAACATAGTTGGACAAACGCAACACATCACTTAGTCCAAACAAAGCGGGGCAAAGGCAATGCGCAATTCTGCCCAAAGAAAGCGGGGCAAAGGCAACGCATAACTTTTCACAAATAAAGCTCGACATGCACAACATGCAACTTTAAAACTTATAAAAAATATTTAGGTGAAATAAAAATATAACAAGTACAGGAAAACAAATGAGAAAAGAATAAATCACTGAACTGAACTGTAAATAAGAACACTTACTTGTCAAGGGCTGCATCCTCTCCGTGCAAAAAAGCATCCTCCTCCACCGAGTCAACGCTGTCAGCGATGGATGCCTCACTTTCGTCCCCCGAATTGCTCTCCAAAATCATTCTTCTTGCTTCCTCAACACTGAACATTTTCCGAGCCATTTTTCTTCACTCAATGAAATTGTTGTGGAAAAGTAGCCAGAAAACTCGCTGCAAGTCAATGCGCACTCAAGACACTCCACCACTTCTGCGCCGGCAGTAAAAAATTTGCACATTTATGTCCCACGCGCGGAAAACAATGCCCAGTTGTCACACCCCATATCATTCTGAAAAGCTTAGACGCTCCTCTATTGGACGGAACAGTTGTCACAAGAATGTTAAGGTTTCTGCATAAAGTTAATCACAGTGAAATATGAATACGGAGAAAGTCTCCATTCGTAAACAATGCTATGCTAGTGTGGAATCGGAGCATGTGTCTCAAAAACCGCTTGGTGTTGAAGAATGACAGTGATTGCTTCATGTACATAAGGGATTGCGCTTTCAAATGAGGGTACGTTTGCCAGTATATTCGATGGTTTTATTATAAAACTCCGGAGAAGAATAACAGTACGAGTTTACAGAATGCCGACGGACATTTTTCTGCAGTCATTTTTATGGAAAAAAATGTCTTTTTGTTTGAGTTTATGATTTTTCGGTGGTCAAAGAAATAGTTTGAAGTGCTTACTTCATATTTTAACAACACTTATATTTGACTTCCGGTCACTCAAGCTGTTTAAATATGGCCACCAATGTTTTTAATTAGTAGCAAAAATCTGTGGCACATAAAACTGAAACTTTCCACACATATTGTTTAAATGGTTTTTAAAGTGTAACGACTTTTTTTGTTAATTGAGACATTAATTTGATTTATTAAATGCTGTTTTTCTTTGTTAGTGAAAACAGACGTGCACATCTATCCACTAGGTGACAAAATCTATACGGTTAAGCATCCTGAGGCCATTCATGTGTGGGGTTGCTTCTCACCCAAGGGAGTGGGCTCATGCAGAATTTTACCTGAGAATGCGGTCATAAATAAAAAATGGTATCGAAACATCCTCCGAGAGCAACTTCTCCCAACCATCCAGGAACTGCTTGGTGAAGAACAATGCCTTTCCAGCATTATGGAGCACCATGTCATAAGGCAAAAGTGATAACTAAGTGGCTTGGGAAGCAAAACATCAAAAATTTGGGTCCATGGCTAGGAAACTCCCCATATTTAATCCCATTGAGAACTTGTGGTCAATCCTCAAGAAGCAGGTGGGCAAACAAAAACCCACAAATTCTGACAAACTAAAGGGACTGATTATGCAAGAACCATCGGCTAGTATTTGGCCCAAAAGTTGATTGATACCATGCCAGGGTGAATTGCAGAGGTCTTTAAAACAAAGGGCCAACATTGCAAATATTGACTCTTCGCATAAACTTGATGTAATTGTCAATAAATGCCTTTGAAACATTTTAGATTCTTGTAAGTATACTTCATTTCATCATAGAAACATCTGACAAAAATATCTAAAAACACTGAAGCAGCATACTTTGTGAAAACCAATATTTGTGTCATTCTCAAAACTTTTGGCCATGGCTATACAGGTCTGTACAGGGGTTTGAAAAATCTGACACCTCCTTCCCCTCTATGTAAGTTTCTTAGAATGATAGCCAGGAAAGGTCAGCTCTCAGTCTGCGGCTAGCTTGGTGGGTCGACTATAAAATATAGTGATCTCTTTTAAATATTCTCGAATAAATGGAAAAAACTAGTGAAATCAAAGTCATGCACTTCAAACTAAATGGGCATAAATCAATGGGTGAATATGTTGAAGTAAAAAATGCACGGAGCCATGTCCCTTTTTGACATAAAACATAAATAAACATAAATAAATAAATAATAAATAAAATGTCCCAGATTTATTAGCCTTAGAGTAGGGTTTTTTGTCACTTTGATTTAGAAAAAGTAAATGAATAGAAACAAAAAAATAATTATATAAAAAGATGTTTTGTTTAATTACATTGAAACAATGTTTATCTATGTTAATGAATTAGAATAAATAGCCTATAGTAGATATAAAGTTTTAAGGGGTTGAATGTAGAACCTACTGTCTTATTTATGAAGTTAAAACACTAAATGAAACTAGATAAAATGATGATCAAAGTTTTAATATTTATATTTAACTGTAGATGGATATACGAAGGTTTTTCAAGTCACATGGGAAATATGTGTTAAACATCTATGGGGGCTGTGCCCCCCTTAAATGAAAATCCTAGAAACGTCCCTGGTTATAACTAATAATATTATGTTTTATATTCAACCAAACATACACGTCGAATGTTCAATAACCTATAGATTATCCACTCTTTGCTCCTTTTGGTGCGAAACTGGGAAACCCGGATAACTAACTCGGAACAAAATTAGCGACCTGATAGGAGAAGAAATCAGCCAATTGGGCTTCTCCAAGGATGTAATTGGCTGGTATAATTGTGGCACATTTGTAACGCCGTGCTGCGCCGCGCGAGCGAGAAGGCAGAGTCGCGCGCACAGACCGTTCCGAGAGCGCGTGCCGGCAGAGTTGAGCACCTGCAGACAGAAGATTTTGCTCGCGACAGGTGCACTGCGCGCTCAGAATAGCGACACAAATATAGCGCCATAATATAGCGCCATACGTCTCTGCGCCCTTCGCACCGCCACCATGAGCCGCCCTCCGCCGCAGAGGCGGCTCCCCAACTGCGGCTCCCAGCTGCTGACGGCGCAGGAGAACGAGGCGCTCTTCGGCTACCTGGGCAAGAAGTGCATCGTGAGTTTGTGTTTCTGCGCTCCGCACTTCGGGGGAAATGTCACCTGCGCCGGCGGAAAGTTTCGGCCCGGGGGGGGGGATCGGTCACTCCGCGGCCGCGCCGGTTCGGCACCCGGATCGCCTTCGGCGGGGAAATCGCGCAGTCTGTCGGAACCCGAGCTCCGCCGGGGGTGCTGTCCCCCGGAAAGTCTCTGTCACACGTCCGTAAGAATGGGGGAAAGGACATTATAACAGCCTTAACCTTACAGCGTAATAAGATGCA
>JAODKL010000132.1:118473-133714 GCA_026780765.1 Petrocephalus schoutedeni
CGTCACCCTGAGACTCACACACCACACTGTATAACACTGCACTGTGCCCGTCACCCTGAGACTCACACACCACACTGTATAACACTGCACTGTGCCTGTCACCCTGAGACTCACACACCACACTGTATAACACTGCACTGTGCCTGTCACCCTTAGACTCACACACCGTACTGCATAACACTGCACTGTGCTCGTTACCCTGAGACTCACACACACCGCACTGCATAGCACTGCACCTGTCACCCTGAGACTCACACACCGTACTGCACAACACTGCACTGTTCTTGCCACCCTTAGACTGACACACCATACTGCATGACACTGCACTGTGCTCGTTACCCTTAGACTCACACACCACTGTATAACTGTGCTCGTTACCCTGAGACTGATACCATACTGTATAACACTGCACTGTGCTCATTACGCTTAGACTCTCACACCGTACTGCATAACACTGAACTGTGCTCGTTACGCTTAGACTCATGCCTCCCAGTCCCTCGAGGGAGCTCAGGCTGCCCCCTTCAGCTCCCCGCTTACCTCCTTTGCTCCTGAAGGACTCCAGTCTTTCCATGTCTGCATGGGGTCCCGGGAAGACCCCAGAGCATGAGTCTGAGCCCTAATCCTAGACAGTGGAGCCCTGGAGGAGCCGGGAGCCTGGTAGAGCGTGTTTAAGGGAGACACGAGAATGGAGAGCGAGGGGGGGTGTCCCACTGAGGGAGGGAGAGAGAGAGAGGGAGAGCAGAGGGGGGCCAGCTTCCTCCCTTACGTCTGGGGAGAAAGGCAGGAAGCCAACAGGAACCCACTGCTTCGGTGCCCCCACCCAGCCCCCCGTGTCATTGTCAGCCCCCCAGGCTCGCTTTCCTTCCCGGCACTGGAGCTGCTTCCTGAAACACGCGAGGTGATGAAGGAGGCTGGCTAATGGGGCCACATGCGGCGCAGTGGAGCCCAGGCGGGGACAGGAGGTGTGTGGAGGAGCAGAGCCCAGACGGGGAGAGGAGGCATGTGGAGCAGCCCAGACAGGGAGAGGAGGTGTGTGGAGCAGTAGAGCCCAGACACGGAGTGGAGGCACGTGAAAGAGCCCAGACAGGGACAGGAGGTGTGTGGAGCAGTAGAGCCCAGACAGGGAGAGGATGCATGTGTTGGAGCCCAGACAGGGACAGGAGGTGTGTGGAGGAGCCCAGACAGGGACAGGAGGCGTGTGGAGGAGCCCAGACAGGGACAGGAGGTGTGTGGAGGAGCCCAGACAGGGAGAGGAGGTGTGTGGTGTAGCCCAGACGGGGACAGGAGGTGTGTGGAGGAGCCCAGACAGGGAGAGGAGGCGTGTAGAGGAGCAGAGCCCAGACAGGGAGAGGAGGCGTGTAGAGGAGCAGAGCCCAGACAGGGAGAGGAGGTGTGTGGAGGAACCCAGACAGGGACAGGAGGCATGTGAAGGAGCAGTGCCCAGACAGAGACTGAGGGTGTGTAGAGGAGCCCAAACAGAGACAGGAGGTATGTAGAGGAGCCCAGACAGGTACAGGGGGCAGGTGGAGGAGTCCAAACAGTGACAGGAGGCGTGTGAAGGAGAACAGACTGGCAGAGGAGGCATGTGGTGTAGCAGAGCCACTGTCAAGAATGGGCAAGAATACGGCAGCAACTCATTTAGCAAATCAGTAAACATACACAGACGCTAAACTGCACCACAAATCACACTGCAAGCTCATTTTGTAGTTCCTTTGACTGTGGTGTTTCTGTCACTCGGCCCACGCCTATATGTACATGACAGGCATCTCAGATTAGGCAAGGATAGAGACAGCAAGGTCAGCAACGATCGGGGTTTATATTCACACACCCGGTCCTGTATGAGGACAGGCACATCGCCCAGTGGGGGCTCAGCTCCAAGGGGAACAGGAGGACAGGAGATCTTCCATCACACACTGACCGACCGGCAGGGATTCAGACAGGCGCCCAGTGATATATAAAGGCTCACAGGCTGGATTTATGATGTTACACTGTGATGGGAACGTCATTCCCAGACGACGCTGAAATAGGTGTGCAGGCTCGGGGGCAGAGATTTGGGGGGCAGAGTTTTTAACTTTAGCCAATCAGGTGGCCTGGCTTTTATGGAGATTAGGATAATTAGTTTGGGAAGGGAGACAGAAGAGAGAGAGCGGAGGATGAGGGCTGAGGACGAGGTGGGGAGGTGACCGGAAGACAGCAGGGTGCCTGAGAAGGGCTGGCTTTGCCGGCCTGGATGGTGAGGGTGAGAGGACACGGATAGTGCCGGGTTTGACTCCCCCTCTTACCAGGTGGGCAGGCTCTTTGAAAAATAAAAATACTTCAGCTGACCCAGCAAAAGCAGGATGCCACTCAAGGACGAGTGAGTTCCAGTTCAAAACAAAAAAAGAGGATACAGAATGATGGGCTCTGTGGAAGCGTGGCCCGCCACCAGGGAGGCGACACACGCACAAATGGGCTAGGTAGGTTAGGTAACCCCAACCCTAACCCTAGCCTCTCACCATTCCAGCTATTTCTGCCTGTGAGGAGGCCATGCTACTAGCCTGCTAATCCAGGAAGTACGAGTCCAACATCCCAATCAGCCAGAGAGCTGATGTGCGGTGATCTTTCAGCCAGAAAATGCCTGAGGGGGCCACAGTCAGGTGGGATCTTAGGGGACTGCAGCCCTACAGAGGATACAAAGAACTGGAGGCCCTGGAAAGGTGGCATGTCACTTCGTTAGGATGTCACACATATATCGCACACGACGAGAGTGACGTGCCGCCTTCAGGGACACCAGACAGCTCCGTGCTGCATGGGGAAGTGGCCACACTCCACACGACCCTGGGTGTGGTGCTGGACACGGTTCCGATTCATTCCGAAAGTGACACATTGCTGATGTGAGAAATCTGGTGCCCCGGAAAGGTCATTGTTCAGTCCCAGCCTGTGAGCCTCGGTCACCTTGGGTTGAAGTACGTGCCAGCTTATGGTCTGACCTGGCAGCGGGAGGCCCTCGGCGTCTGACGCACCCGACGCTCCACGACAAAACGAAGTGGACCCACAGGGCGGAGAGACCCCCCCCCCAAGCTGCCCTACACAGGGGCACACAGACACACCCCAGCGCTGCACATTCGGCTGGCCTAACCTCCCTGAACAAACAGTCGAGGGTCGGGTGGAAGGAAACAGTCCTGGAAAGTATAACATAGCAGGGTATCCAGGGGCACCCGCTGGCCTCACACCCCCACATACCCTGCTGGAGAGAACAGGCCCAGAGCTCCAAACCCACACCGTGTCCACGCTGTACCCGCGCTGACATCGCCACAACCAGCTGGTTGCATCACCAGCATCTGATTGGTAGAAATCCAGGGAGATACCAGTAATCTGCGTCAATATGCATGGATTATATAAAGGACAAAAGGGCATATTCTATGTATTATTCATTATTAGTCGTCTCAATGCATTCCCGAAAACTCAGAACTTGAAAATTTTCAACCACCTACTAAAAGTACAGATGTGCCAGTGGAAATTAGCAGATATTAAATTGTGATGTACACCATGTGAACAATAAATAAGTGCCTCTTCGGTCATTGTCGTTTCCCTAACACCTTTACCAAGTCAACCCTTCTGCAGCGGAAAGCCAAAGTGAGCTGGAACCACATCATCACTAGTGTCTTATAGTGGTATGGGTCGGGTGCGGCCAATGGAATGTCAGATGCCTACTGTATTACGGCCCCAGGACAGTGGGCTGACCAATAGCAGCTTGGCTTCATCTCAGCCTCAGCCAATCACACGCATCCCTCCCCTGCCACTATATCCTGTCCACAACCCACCACAAAATTCTAACACTAATTGATAAAATGAAGCACTACTTTTGGGATCAAAGAACGTTCAATACATCGATACACAGGTTGTACTACAAGTATAATTGTACAACATTGTGTAATTCATACAAAGAGTAACCAAATTATCGGCTTAAATCTAAGCACAGCTAGAAGAGGCACTCGAGTGAATGTCAGAACAGCCAAGGCAACTGTAATAGTAGATGGCCCAGCCCTGGGAGAGGCGCGCTGGGTCCTGCTAAACACAGGTCTGCTTCCTGCCATGGGCTGTTACGCACTCCGTCCGTGACATCTGGTGGCAGGAGCCACCGCGGTGCCCGGGAAGCTGTGCCCACAGCGGGCCGTCTGCCCAGGTGCCCTCCTGGCGACCTCGCCCACGGTGCGTGCTAGGCTCACCTCGAGAGATGCCAGGGGGTGATCCTGTACAGTCCAAAGTCGAAAAACATATTACAGACAAATGGATAAATTATTAATGTTTTTATTTATTAGGCGCCATCGAGCTGATGTCGATACCAGGCTTCCTGAGAAGCATGCTCATTGTTAAGAGGTTTAAATATGCAACTTTAATATAAAAGAGAGCTCCTGGTGTTTCGGTGTGTGTGATGCAGTAACATTAACCTTTTAAATGTATACCCCTTTTTAATCACTTACAGTTAACCAAGACCCTAACGAAGTCTTCTAATAAACACGCCACACATGCCTTCAAGGTTAATTCAGCAGAATTCTGTCACAGCTCATATGCGTAAGAAGATGCTATTTTATCAGTAGGTTTTACCAAATTTACAAATTTCATTTTGAAAGAAATGAGCATCAACTGGGGTTTCAGCCCCTTAGTTTGAAAGTCTTGAATAGCCCAAAGAGAAAAGAGTCAAACAGACAGGTCAGACTAAAGCCATGATCTCGACACGTGATGAAAGCCTCACACGGATCTCCCCACTGACCAGTCAGCCAATCAGGGGCAGCCAGGCTTCATTAGGCACCAGGCTAGTGACCCTACTGACCTGAGCGTCCTCGGCTGTGGCGCTTCTAGTCAGATCACATGACCGTTTGGGGCGGAGCCTCCAGGTGGCTTCATAAATCAACACTGAAAACAGTTTCTGCAAAAAGTCTGCTTCCATGCCAATTTTACTTCTACCTCACAACAAAGAGAAAGAACATTATTGTCCAGTTGTGCCCCCACCCCTGCTAAAAGTCAGTCTGCCAAGCATTCAGATTTGTCCTTAGAGTATTTAACAATTTTTTGCAATTTTTAAATTTTATTTCCACAGGTATGAGCACAGGAACACAAATACCTGTAATGGGTTCACTTATGTCTGTAAGTAACTGCTCAGATGGAATTGTAATGAAGATTGCACCCTTTTCCCATCAAATATGGGTGGTACACCCATACAAAACATTTTTTAACTAGTCATAATGTTTTAGAAAGAGGATAAGGGCACTCAGATTTTTTTTTTACAAAATGTTATCATTTGGCATTTTTCAGAAGGATAGCACAATGTGTACGCTCACTTTGTGTGAACTCGAAACTGGATAAAAGCGGAGAGATATTATTGTAAACAGCAAACTATCATGAAAATAACATTTCCTTAAGCAGAACTGAAAGAGTCTGATGTTGTTTTACTGTATGTCATACAGATATCCTCCTTTAGGCATACTGATTGCAGGAATATGAATAGGGGACACCCGGGAGGGAGGGGGAGTGGTAGCCAGGCTTGTTTTGTTTTAACAAGTAAGGTCTCTCCCAATATATTGGTGCTCTGGCAGAGGGATTTAGGGATAGATATTGAACAAGGGTTAAAGGCTGAGCATTTTGGCAGACTGTGGCAAATTTCTGAGGGAAGCAAGAGGGAAGTTCACACAGAATAAAATACTCTGCAGGTACTATTATTACACACCATTATGACTGTACAGAATGGGGCTGAATGGGTGGTGGAAATGTCGAATGGAGGCTATCTTGCATTGTATATGGGAATGCCCCCTGATCAGGCCATTTTGGGTGGAACTTTTAAAGACACTGAAAATCAGCATGTTTTTGGACTGCGGGGGGAAACCGGAGTACCCGGGCTAAGCCCCACGACGATATGGGGAGAACATGCAAGCTCCACACACAATGAACCCGGGTGGAGACTCGAACCCTGGTCCCAGAGGTGTGAGGTACTGCAGAAATTTAAGGCTGGAGCCTTGGTTCATATATGAAGACAATATTTAATATGAATAATTGGATTAACAATCACTAGAGTGGTAAGAAAAAAACGTAAGGCCTGCACCAGTGTAAACAATTTGCTCAGGGCAGATATCGGGCCTCAGCGGAGTGGATGATATCTTCTCTAAGATGTTACAGAAAGAACTTTCACAGAGACAGAGCTGTCCCATAGACTCAGGCCTGGCATAGCACCTGGCCTGATAACACCGCGATCCTCCAGACTCACGGAGATGGGAGGGAGGTTAGTCAAAACAGGGAAGGGAAGAGGCACACTAATTCTCAGGGCCACAGCTACAAGATAGCAGGAGAAGACACTACCAAGAAAGGCAAGGTATGGCACCGCGCTCAAGGCCTGTAGGCCCACAACACTGCTGCATGCGGGCTGCGTTAATTTCTAAGCCATCACAGAATTCTTCTGCCGTGGCAACGGTACTAACCACTGCACCGCCATGCCGCCCCCGAGCCGAAACGTCCCATCCACGATGCTGGAATCGCTGTACATCAAAGCTCTCACATCAAGCCTCTCTCAGAAGGGCAGCACTGAAAGAAACTCAATTTGGAGCTAGCTGGTCCACCGGAAAATAAAGTTACCAAGAAAAACATTAAACAAGATAGCCATGAATTTACCAACAATACAAAGTCACCAGTTTGCTCAGTCCTCTATACCAAAAAGAGAACAAGACCTAATAGACTTTCTGCCGCCAATCATCAAGGCGAACCTCTTCCGGGTTCAATGACCATCTAGCACTGATGATCTATCAGTCATCTATCAGGTAAAATTCAGCAGAGCAGATGTCTGGCCTGAGGGATCACCGGTAGCTCTTTCCGGTGTAAAGCTGCTACTTGGCTGTCAGTCTGTGGATCCAGCTACGCTGTGGGATTATAACCTGCCAACGGCCTTTGAAACCGTGGTGACCTCGACAGTTTCAGTCTCAGCACAGTTTATCCAAGTATCTTCAAAAAGCCTCTTTAATCCCACACCATCCATTCTCTCTCATTTCCATCTGTGTATCATAGAAATGACCCACATGCCGCATCATTAGAATATTACCCATAATTCCCTCTTCCGGTCTCGGTGGCCACTTAAATGGGACAGATGTGATAGAATGAGCAGGGAACACTTGTGAACACCAGTCTCCTGATGGAAAGCATTTGCCCTCCAAAGTAAATTTTAGGGGATTGCAGTCTTGGCACAGGCAGACCGACGGGGGCAATGCAAGTCCCGGAAACTGTTATCTTGGACCAGTTCTACCTGCGTGTTGGCTGGGCTCTTACTGCCAACACAAGGAGGCAAGTGCCCCAAAAGTCAGCTGAAGGTCTGCGCCTATAATCTCTCTAATGAGTGTGAAGACCTGTCAGTATTTTATCATGTTTGTCTTCACAAAAACTACTAAGCAAATCCCATACAAAAAAATACCCACAGAATACAATAAGTTTAACTGTTTACTTTACCGCACAATGTACTGTGTCTTGACTTAAAGTTTGTGTTTAAAATATAGCATTCCTGTTTTGTTTCCAAAAGGAAATTATGTCGGCATCTAATAAGACCCAGAAAGGGGTCCATTGAATTTGGTCAACAAAACATTAATTTCCGGATGGTGTGACCACTGCAGACTTAAGGGATCATGGTTCATCAAGATATTTCAGAAAACCCAGATGTACATACACTACCAGTCAAAAGGTTTTGCACGCCACAGGTTTGTACCATTTTTCCGTTTATTCCATAAACTGCAGAATTTTTATTCTTGTTAAGCCCTGGAAAGTTGAGGGAACAGCTATTAACAAAAATATAAGTCAAATAAAACAAGTTTCCTTTCTAACATGAAAAGAGTGCGTATTTTGAGTGTTTTTTTTTTAGTAAATATTAAATGAGTAACATGCAAATGTAGGACGCAGGGCATGGGAGCACCTTATAGCTAGCAGGAGGGTACATGAATATAGCTAACAGCCTCTGGCTAATTCTCAGCATTCTCCATTAGCCAAGAGGTGAGAAAGTCATTCCGATTTAACAAAGTCTCTCTTACCTGCACTTCTGAAAGCCTGAGGTTTTGGATGCATACAATCTTCAATACAATACTACAGAGCCCAAGATCCAAAATGTTACAAAGATGAACATTGTTCCCAAGGTCAGGAAATTAAAGGTAAGTTCAAGCTAAGAAAACCCCAGCCAAAGAATGCCTTAATTATGTCTGGCCTTGACGAGAAATGGCCAACAGAAACACCGATATTGCCCAGAACATTTTCATTCATTTGGAAATAACTGCATCCCATTTCAGGCACTTGAACTGGAACTAAAGCAAATCATTTACCTCACTGGTTGGAGGGATTACAGCAGCATCAGACGGTCAGCTATATCACATCACATCGCAGACTTACACGCAGGTGGCGTTTTGAAGGAGCGGGCCGGTCGTCTGAGCAGGAGGAGGCGAGGCAGCTGGACGGATGGCTGGGGCGAGGGACCCTGCCCTACTCGGTGCTCCTGCTGTCCTGGGAGGGAAGCTCAGCTCTCAGAGGAGAGGGGTCTGCTTTGGGGGAAGGGAACTTGGGAGGCCTATTGGGGGGCTGGCCGTTATGGGGACAGAACGGGGCGGGGGTGCTTTTTTCAGTGCCCCCATAACTCAAAGCAGACTCTAACTACTTCAGCAGACAACACGATCCCGCTGGGAGATGGCTGAAGGACAGGAACGTCTGTGAGCCAGCCCCGGACCGGCTGGATTCCGGGCGGTAACTCGCGAGAGATCCATTTCCACACAGCCCAATCGTGCGAGCTCAGCCCCCTAAGGAGCCATTCAGGAGTCCGGGATGACAACCCATTTAAGGGTAACACTTCACTTGAGAGGGTACAATTCACTCAGTTACTAATGAAGCTCAAATCATGAACAAATATAGTGGCTACTGGGTGTGACAGATTCATTCATCAGTCAGGATTCATTAATGTTGAACAAACAGGAAATCAGGGATGGCATGTTGGTATAGTGGTTAGCACTGCTGCCTCACACCTCTGGGATTGGGGTTTGAATCCCGCCCTGGTTACATGTGTGAAGTTTGCATGTTCTCCCCATGTCGTTGTGGGGTTTCCCCCCCCGGCCCCAAAAACATGCTGAGGTTAATTGGAGTTACTAAATTGCCCATAGGTGTGAATGTATGATTGAATGGTGTGTGAGTGTGCCCTGCGATGGGCTGCCCCCCCCCATCCTGGGTTGTTCCCCACCATGTGCCTGTTGCTTCCGGGATAGGCTCCGGACCCCCTGTGACCCGGAAAGGATAAGTGGGTTGGAAACAGGAAATCATTATTTTACACATACGTTCCTTCAGGGTTTACAGAATTAATTGATATAGTAACAAACAGTAATAATAGCAGAAACAAATAGTAGTAATGCTTGAAAATGCTTGAAATGAAAGACGTGTCCCGATTCACTAATAATCAATGAACATGGGATTAGTATATCAGTAAGACTTAGCTTATTTATTAACACATACGTAATAGCTTAACACTATATTACATATATTTCCATACTATATTAAGACGTATTTTGTTATTAATACAAAAGTAATAGCATAATACTACATTATTAGTGGCCCCGACCCAAGTAAAGTGTCACCCATTTAGGGAGTCGAAGGAAATGGAGGATCCTTCAGGAACAGAGTTTTCTCACTCTAGTGTAGATTTATACCAGTAAAAGTTAATCATGATTTCATTTTTGATTTTACAGCTGAACACAAATTTTTAAGACCCTGCCTCCCTGCCTCCCTGACATGCCGGAAAACCACAGAAATAATTCTCTATAAAAATATTAATTGTCATAACTGGTTATACGCCAATGGAGTTAATGCCCGTGATGGTATTTAAGGGCGTTAAGAAGCTAGTGTGTGGCTTCAACCCTGGGGAACCCATGGGGTCATATTTGACCCTACCTTTTATTTCTGCATTACATTTAACCCACTCATTAAAGTAAAGTAAAGTAAATATTTTTTTGCTTTACAGCCTAGTGTACCATATGCGACCCAAAAACGAAAGTAGGGTCAAATATGACCTTGTGCGTTCCCCAGGATGCTATTCCAAAGGGTAACACAACGACGCAGCAAAAAGCGTAAGGGGCTTGACATTGTACCATGTAGCTACAGCACGATCTGATGTGACACAGAACCCCCGCCCAGAGATATGATTTCATGAGAGGGACTCTGAGGGGCTAACAGTCGAAAGAGACAGATACCTGTGTTCCCCTGAGGACTGAAGAATCCCCACCAGGGGGGCTGGTTACCAAAACGCCAGGCCCCAAACAGGGGGGACTCGCCAAACCACAAGGCAATATCAGAAATAAAGTCCACCAACAGCTGCTAGGCTGCTTACCTGGGACCTGGTTCACAGATTCAAACTGGCCCGTCGCTCTTTCGAGCCCTCAAGTCAAACCTCGGCCCTGTACCTGATTTCAACAGAGTCCGATTCCCCATATAATGTTGATGGGAGAAGAGACAGAGGAGGCCGGTATTTAGGTCTGGCATGACATTGTGTTTCACCTTCAATGACAAAGGGCCGTTCAGGGCTTGCCGGCCTGGCCCTACAGTAGGTAGCCTTTTCTTTGCTGTCTATGACAGTTGCCAAGCTCCCACCCACCCCACAAACCCAGCGCATGGATGGTCTTTCTTCAGAATACACTGCTGATAAACCCAACTTGACAGGTTTAAGATGGTTAAGCTGATTGATCAATGTATATTAGCTGACCAGCTTCTGCTTTTGCAAGATGGTTTTATGGTTTAGCTGGTTATACCGGCTCATGGTGGTCAATTTAGCTGGTCTAGTAGGCCATGTCCAGCATGACCAGCTGGTGACTCACCCAGCTAAACCATCAAAAAGCAGCAAGAGCTGGGATGTGACCATCTAAGACCATTTAAGAAAAACTGAGAGCATCTTTATACCAGCTAAAACCAGCTGTTTTTTCAGCAGGGATATTAAAAAAAACTTAATAAAGGATTTTTTTGAAGGACACTGTTTGAATAGAGCAATAGAGCTTAAAACAGGAAGACTGCCGTGCCAGCCAGCAGAAGGAGAGGTCAGAGTCCAAAAACCTGCTGCCCTCAAAGGCACTGATTTAGAAATCTGGGCTGTGTCTCCATCCCGGATTTAATACCCACAAAGCTGGGAAACCGGGAGACAGAAATCACAACACAAGCTGTGAGACAGACACTTGGGCCCAGATTTTGACCCAAATGGTCTGGAAAGATAAAATTAGCAGTGTGTGGTTTTATTAAATCTGGAGACATACAAGGGCTGAATCAGCCCGGGGGGGGGGGTGACGTTCGCCTTCAGGGACCCTCCTGTGGTTCTAAATGTGCAAACTCACTGTCATAAGCTGAGAAAGGCCAAGGGCTCCTGCTGACAGCCCACGCCCCAGCCCAGCCGTTACACGCCGGCAAAGCTTCCCATCTGTGATGTAAAGTCCAGTCATACCTCTGTCTCTGTCTGTACATATACAGCAACAGTCAAAAGTCTGGACACACCCATCGGTAGAAAGGTTTACTTGTATTATTTTCTACATTTTAGAATAATTATAAAAACATCAAGACTATAAAATAACATGGAATTGTGCACTGATGAAAAACTAATTTGTTGGGGGGGCATCTCTGTGTGTTAGGATTTAGAAAGTTGCTGGATCGAACCCCTGGGTGGGCAGAGTGATCCCACCACTGGGCCCTTCAGCGAGGCCTTTAACTCCAATTACTCCAGGGACTGGCTGACCCTACTATCTGCTCTATATCAGTGCCATGATACGGCCTCCCAGGATGCTTTTCCAGCTGTCCTGAAGGAGGTCCCACATATACTGCACAGCCTTTGGCCACTTTTCCTTCACTTTCTGGTCAATCTCCTCCTTTTAAAACCATCACTGCTGTGTTTAGGTCAGGTGACCAGGTCATGTGATACAACACTGTCACCCTCCTTTGTAGGCAGCTTGGTGTATCCAAACTTTTGACTCTTACTGTATTACTGTATGCATAAATATACAAACATACATTCATATATGTACAAATTCATACATAATTCTACAACTTTTAATTATTATTTATGTCCTAATTTTACTTTCAGGACTTACTGTCTGAGTATCATGTACATTTTAACATTTGTACGATACTTACTTGTTTGCACTGTGTCTCACCATATGTGTTTCTCGCTATAGATTTGTTTGTCTGAACTAAACGTATATCTCACTGCTGTATGCAGAAGAATGCTGCAAAGCAGTGGGGCCTCTAATATGTGATGTATAGGTGTCGGAGATCAAACGCACCTGACACACAAACACACGTCAGCAGTCTGCATGGGTCCAGCTATATTTTAACCCTTCTGCTTTAGATAAAATGACTGCCAATAAGCCGTGAGTGCTGCCCATACCGCTGAGCTGGCGGCTGTGCAATCATTAGTAAGGAGGCTTTTCCAGGCAGCCCAGCCCTGCACCTTGAAGTGCTAATGACTCCCAGCTGGCTCTCATGCAGTGACTGGGATGGGAAGTTATATAAGCTGGCTGGTGGGTATGAGGAACACGGGGCTGGAGCTCTATCAGTCAGAAAACAGTGGTGTCTGTTTTTCTTTGGTTTAAATCGTGACTAAAAAGTTTCTGGTAACACTTTCTATGAAGCCCATATTCATAAAACCTAATAACTGTTCTTACTCTTCATTGTAACACATTCATAAACTATTACAAATACACGTTTCTCGTGCATTATAAATGCTCTATGAAGTTCTCATCTATAATGCACTATAAATACCTTCATAATGCACTATAATGGTCAGTATAAGAATTAAGGATGCTTTGTGCTGCATTATGAAGGTGTTTATAGTGCATTGTAGGTAAGACTTTCACAGACCATTAATAATGTAGAATACACATAACTATAATGTGTTATGCCTTTTTATAAATAGTTATTACTATTGATAGCCGGGTTTATAATAATTTATGAATGCATTATAATGCATTATGAATGTATGTGTAATGCAGTATACTGATTGCTTTAGGTAAAGTGTTTCTAGTTTCTAGTTAACCCTCGTCTCCCTGTTTGTGGATGCAGTCCTCCTGTCTGCCTCGCCATAACACATGGGGGAGCTTCTGTAAGTTTTTTTTTCTGCCCTTCAGCTGTTAATCTGATAATTAAACCCTGCATCCTCTGTCCACAAGGGAGAAACTGTTCAACCAACAGATGGGGAAGCGGATTTAACCAAGGTGCCACTGGGAGACATAATGAACAATCAGGCAGTACATTGAGTACCGGTCTATATTATCTTTCTATGCCCAGTATTCTGGGACGTGGATAATAATATGAGTGTATGATATATAGCTGTGGTCCTTTGAGGTGACCAATCACTTTTCCACAGCCGCTCTGCAATTAGAATATAAGGAAACTTTACGTTGCTCTGGCCACTAAAACAGAAATGCCCGACGTAGCCCTTTACTGCCCCCTACTGGCCGAACACAACCATGCGTCCATGTACAGATGGCGGATGGCAACATAGCATTTTTGTTTCTTTTGTTGTGACTTGCGAGCCAGTCGTAACACATGTATTCCTGCTCCGTGTTGTGACATGAAAAACAAATGCACTGTTTAATGGCCAGTGTTCAGTTTATCCTAATGAATGCAGCCCATTAGCTAACTGATGGCACTAGGCAATGAAAAATGATTACTAATATACTAATAATAAATAATACTGTCACAAAGGCAGAATTTGAGTTCTGAAGTATATAACCCATAAAAGATCCAGAAGTCTACAAGACCTCGACACAAACCTATATTTTTTTTATATTTAACAGACACTTTTATGCAAAGTGGCTTACAGTAGACTGTTTACAAGTTCTGTGCGTTCCCTGGGTTTCAAACCCACAACCTACTGTTATGTTGTTGGCACACATAGTAAAAGATCGGCTGCTTCTGTATCAACAAAGCAAGTGAATGGGGGAACCCCCCCCCCCATCCATACCGCAAAACAGCTTCAAATAACAGGAAGTCCAGATTGTATATAAGCAGGGGGAGCAGACCTAAGCAGCTGGGGTCACACAGATACAGGCTTTCCACCTCTCCCCCAGTTCATACAAGAACATCATCTGTGTGGTACAGCCGAAACACAGAGATAACCGGCTAACTACAGCATTTCGACTATTACATGCTAATTACACATTGCACAGAACAGCTAGACACTGCAGGATGAAATCCATGCAGTAACATGCAGAAACACCTGCAGGATGTGTAAATGTAAAGTGTGACTCTGTGGGTTCCACATCTGCGGATTCAACCAACTATGGATCAAAAATATTCTAATGTATTTGAATGTATGTCCATTGATGGTTGCCTCTGTGCTGAACATGTACAGAATTATTCCCTAAACAATACAGCATAGCAACTATTTACAGAGCATTTACACTAGCAGTAAAAAGTTTTTTCACACCGCAGGTTTTTACCACTTCTCCATTTATTTCACAACCCTGGAAAGTTGAGTGAACCACTATTAATAAAAATATCAAAGTCAAAAAGACAACTTTCCTTTATGACATGGAAAGAGCGTGTATTTTGAGTTTATTTTTAGTAACTGTTAAGTGAATAACATGGAAATGTAGAAAATCTCAGTGTGTGCAAAAAACTTTTGCCTGGCAATGTACATTGCATTATGTTATAAGCAGAGGTGGGTAATCCAGGTCCAAAGAGTAAAAATCCTGACCAGGTTGTGCAGTTGTGCTAGTTGTGCACGCTGTGACTGAGACTCTTAATGCTCAACTGGTTGGTTGAAACAAAATCCTGGTCTGGATTTTTACTCTTCGGACCTGAATGACCTACCACTAAATTAAAGTAATTTAGAGATGATTTATACTGCAGGATGTGCATAGGTTACATCCAAACACTATGCCTTTTTATATAAGGGACTTATATAAGGCATCTATGGATTTTGGTATCCGTGGGGCTCATGGATCCAGTCCCCTGTGGATACCGAGGGGTAATTGCATTTTTGAGAAGACTGAAGTTATAAAAATGACGACAGTCTTTAAAGAAGTAAACAATGCGCTAATGGAGCTAAAATAAATAGCAGCCTCAGCAGGTCGGTCAGCAGCAGTGCCCTGGATCAGCGCGGCTTACGTAAGTGTCAGCCCACTCGGGCCCGGCGTGTGGGCAGCTCGCACGCCCCGCTCAATGCGGCCCCTGTTCCTGGCATGCCGGCAGCCACACATGTCACCCTGCAGCCACCACCCCC
>JAODKL010000132.1:154327-167414 GCA_026780765.1 Petrocephalus schoutedeni
AGGATGAGGCACATACCTGCCGAAGATTGTAGTCCTGCATCAGACAAAATCATCCATCCATCCATCCATCCATCCATTTTCTGAAACCGCCTGTTGTACTCAGGAGAAAATCTTTTTTTTTCAGTTATTTTTCTTAGTTCTAAATACTGTTAGTCTTATTTTGAATGATGAAATCTTTAAAATTATCTTTCTTACATCGCATCCTTTCACAGTGTGACTCTGCACGTGTGGCCATTATGATGTCATGATATACATAACCCCAATGTAAAACTCCTTCTGATGCCACTGGATGGATGGATGGATGGATGGATGGATGGATGGATGGATGGACGGACGGATGGATGGATGGATACAAGTTGCTCGCATATATCAGCCAGATGAACATGGTGATATGTGCCTCTGTGGGCTGGAACTCATGCCAATTATAAGACTGTTAATGGCTCAAACCTTGGGCTTGGTAGGGCGATGTTGGGACCCTCAGCCTGGCCCTTATCTCTAACTGTCTGACTCTGTTTCTTACTTGTAAGTTACTTTGGACAAAAGCATCCGATGAATAAAATGTTAATAAAAACTTTATAACCTGTTAGTTTGGCTTTGGTAGACTGGCATCCTGTATAGCACGTACCCCTGTAGTGTGCCTAAACATTTAAAATGTATGTATAATTATTAAGGATTATTGATCCTAAAAGGAAATCCTCAAAACCTGAAGAATTTGGTAGTGATTAACTACCTCTTGCATTTTAGTTGAGAACTCTACCATTTGGGTTAATCATCCATACAGAAAAAAAAATTAAATACTCTTTGTGTGGATCGTACTTGACTGTCAAAATACAGTTACTGCAATACAATGCAATTAATTGTCGTTCTCCCAGTACTGATGTTAAAATAGGAGCGCAAGATAGTCAATTATTTTAGTTTGAGAAGTATTTGAATGTTGCCATGACAGAGCCCCTAGATGGCAGTAGAATAAAGCATGAAATTCACCTCTAGCGAAAATCGAGGAAACGCTACGCCGAGAGTTACCAGGACGTCTCTGCTCGCTCAAGATACAGCATCTGTAAGCTTTGTTCAACGGGACCTGGGTTAGATAATATACAAAAATCTGCAATATGCAGCAATGTAGGACCACAACTAAACAGCCTCGTTATAGATGGTAGAAGCCAGATGCTCCACTCAACAGCGGTTAACTGGCAGAAAACACAAGTTACAATAATTGTTTCATCACTACCAGTACTATAGCAAATAATAATGTTCAAAGTATTACAACTGGTGTTAGAGACTCTAAAAAATGTAAAGATGTGTTCCGATGTCATAGTAAAATTTATCATAAAAAACCAAAACATTCAATCAAGGATTTATTTCAAAATGTGCAGAAAAATTATACAATTGTAAGTCTCATTGACTGTGGACCTTAAGTGCTTAGAAAAAAAAAGATTTAGCTTGAAATGATAAGTTATAAAAAAAAAAAAAAGTTTATATTTACTAGATGCGAACATGACATCACAGGCTTGCTTGTCCGGTCCTGTCCTGCGACCACAGCAGCTCGCTGTTTCTGCAACATCCGTCCAGGAAAACATCTGTCCGCTCGCCCAGTGTGTGCTTACAGCCCCGGCCGAAATTATGACGGCGACCAATAACGAAGATGAGGGGACTCAACGTAACAAAACCTGCAAAACTTCGGCACTTTTTTGCCTTTCCATAAGTCGTTTTTTTTTTGACAATTCTCAGATATACACATTTAAAGGCGGCTCATAGCAAAATTATTTTCAGAGAAGGCAGGAAAAATTAACCCAGAAGCCACATACAGCTTTCGTTATGAAAATAGACACGCTTTTCATTTGCTCGTTCAGTTGAGATGGAATGGCTCCGATCACCCATATTGAGGGGGCGGAGCAGCTGGTCAGATGTGGGCGGGGCCAGGCTGGAACAGGTCCTCATTTCAGTGGCCTCTTTCAGTTACTGGGCTGTAATACCACACTGGCCACCACAATGAGGCCCAGGAAGACGAAACAGCGGACATCCAGTCCACCAGGGTCAGGTGAAGCCGTTTGTCTTCAAAGGGCTATTTGTAGAGCTGCCTCAGAAAAAAAAAAAAAAAAAGTCTGTTTTCAGTCAATTTGCTGGAAAACGTTGCATATTCAACTTAGGAGAGGCTCAGATAGAGCCGTAGATAGACTTTCAAAAAAGAACAAAAAATAAACTAAATCCAAGGATAATAAACCAAATAGTTTTTGTCAAATAAAGTAGTATGCAACCCTCCCTCTGGCTTCTCGGCTTGAAGGTAATGTCAAGTTACGACGAGACTCCGAAGTTCAAACACACCATGTCATCCGAGTGCCACTGACTTTCAAATAAGGATAAAGTTGTTACAATGTGGAGGCTCTATCAATGACCAGCACAAGCCTTGGTCACAAAAACAGACATTACAAGGAAAAGGAGATGCTGTATTCCTTAAATACTGTTTGAATGTGCCTCATCAGCGGCCGGCGGGGACGTCGGAAATGAAGTCAAACTCGTTCTGCCCCAACCATAACTCCGGCAGCTCGTTAGCCTGATCCAAGCCCAACTCAACCACCAGGGACATGAGGACCTCTTCATCCACGGGGTCGGAATCAAAGATGCCAGGAGCCTGGCCAGTGGCGGCGGAGACAGACTGCCCGGCAGCCGCGGTTACCGCGCTGCAGCCGCGGGAAGGCCCGGCACTGGGAGCGGAGGCCGCCGTCAGGTTCTGATAGTGACTGTTCAGCTTCTGAAGCTGCCTGCTGGCCAGCAGGTGAGGCCCGGACTGTAGGCCGAAAGTCTGGGACTTGGCCAGTGCGGCCGGCTGGGAGTGGAGGGTGGACGAGAACTGGACGCTGGCCTTTCCCGGCGCGGAGTAGTGCAGAATGGATTCGCAGTCCTTCATGGCGCAGTTGGACAGCAGCAGAGAGCTCATTGCCCGAGTGAACCTGGTGGAAGTGAGAGTAAACAGTCAGATCTCAGCACCTTCTTTCAGCTTTAGGTCAATTATTTAAGTAAAAACAAGAACCAATTAAAAAAAAAAGCATGGGGCTCCAAGCATGTTCCCAGGAATCCAGTGAAATGTGCTGGTTCCTTCTACCCTCAAACTTTTAGGAAGCAATTAATTCCCTGATTTAACTAATTTGGCATTCTCTCAGTCACAATCAAGGCTGTTAGAGATTCAAAAGGGTAGGAGACCTGACATTATACACAGATCTGGTAGGATCATGGTTTAGGAGCCCATACAGCAAGCATGAAGGCTTCAGCAGAATCACTATGATAAAAATAGACAATCCAATCACAGTTTCCCTCCAAATTACACTTAAAAACTACTTGACTCAGAATATTTAGGTCACCCTTTCCGACACAAGACGAGGCGTGCACCCCCCCCGCCACCTCACACTCTTGCCAGGGGGAATTCCTTGAAGCGAGTTAATTGTTTAAGGGTGAGGGCCATTCCTAAGCTTATGTTTGATCATAATCGCTGAAGGCTTGCAAGCAGCTGCAATCAGCCTGTTGTGCAACAGTCGGCAACAGGCTATTTTCCCGAAAGCTGGCCATGTGCTGCCTTCATTGCCCGGCTCCGATCTGCATCTCTGTTCACGGACTGGCAGCTTGGACAATTACAGCAGGCACGCAGACACAGGCTCGGATGGCCAAAAGAAAGCAACTTTACAGGACTCTACAATTTAAGTAACTGGTTGTGATGAGAACCCAAGGAAGCACATTTCTAGTTCTTCTCAAAACAATTACATATTCCCCCATTTTCAGTTACAAACCTCTTTCTTCTACTTCAAATGTATTAAATACACCAAAGGTATCACTGAAGAATTTAATTCCTCTTGCCAAGAGTAAATGCCTTGAGAAAGGTTCAGCCCTATAAACATAGGACTCGTCTCATTTAGCTAGTTGGTGCGCCGAATGGGGGGTTGTGTTTGAATTAATTACCCAACACATGTGACTTGCGGACGAAACGAGCAGTTGATAATTGAAATGACTTGAATTAATAAAATTCTTCCCGATGGTCTTTAGTCGCCCTACACATGGCATCGTGGGAAGAAATAAGTTTCTAAAAACAAAAGGGGTTAGATAAAATGCTCAAATGATCGAATTTTAAAAATTAAACCTTTAAGTAGCATAACCGGTAAGATTTTGACAAATATTCAAATGTAAAATAGTTTTAGAGCATTTTTTAAATTATATAACAAAAGTAAAATTGACTTAGGATTATAACATTTTAACATTATTATTAGCTTTAACTAAACACGTCAAATAGCAATATGGCAGTTTATCAAGGAAAGAATATTGTAGTATACATATAATAATAATCATCTTGAAAGACTAAACACATAAAGACATAATCTGGCGGAAACTGTAAACTCAATTGATCTATATAGTGCCAGTTTTAATCCATTATTTCACAATTGATCATATTTCTTAACATTTCACAAAAGATCTCGCCTTTCAGTAATCGATCTAAACGTTTCGCAATTCAAAGCAGTATATTAAACCTTACCTGTGCTGTAGGTAGCGGGGTTATTAATTCAGCATTTATTCTGCAGTAGGACACATTAGACTAACGAGAAAGACAGATTGATTAACGTAGTTACGTAGTGTTACATTTAAAATCCGAGGCTTTTTTAAATGAGAGAATTGGAGGGGGATCCGCCGCCGAGGTATTCCTCAGAGTATTAACCTGTTTGCATGGGCTGCTCCACCTGTCCAGCGCGCTGACTTCTCCCAGAGACGCGGCGTATGGACCATATATACAGACCGACTCCACGCCGAAAAAGCGGCGAGACTCTGCAGGGAGACCGCGGGGAAAACTGGCCTGGATTCGGCGGAGGATCGGACTGAGACGCGCTCCCCTCCAAGGCTGCTCGGGTTTTTTTTTTTTTTTTTTTTTTTTTTTGCTGCGAAACGCACTAAATTCGCCATTTCCCCTGAATTATATATTGCGTAGAATTTGTGTGGCACAATGAATTCCGAAAACTGGTCCAGCTTAACCATCTTGATAACAGATTAGCATTACGCCGTACTTGGCCCAGGTATATAACCACTGCGGGTCTCGGAAAGGACAGCCGGATTTTTTTCTTCCACAGTTTATATGTATCCACCATAAAGTGGTTTTAAGTGGGCAGATGTTCTGTGTTATGAAATGTCGTTTTGGACCTCATATCGGGCGTCACATCAAAGTTTATTCTCGCAAAATCATTAAAAAAACATTATTGACAGATTTCACATAGAGTCAATTAATAAAAACACACAAAAATGATTTTGCAATGGCTTGCCTTAGGAATTGAAACATCAAGTTTTTTTTACACTTAACTGGAATGGAAACCAATTTATTTCTTCAAGTGATATCTTAACAAACTAGCAATATTATATTACTCTTTTTAAAATTCAGCGTGATCATTTCCTTATTATACATGTAATTTGTTTAACTTTGGGTTTTCTCAATACAATTTCCGAGTAAGAGGAAACCAGTTACTTCAATATAGTGATTGGATAACCTTTCCCCAGAAAAGCACTATTAACATATTAACGTAGGGCTACAATACGTAACATACGTATTAAACAACTTTGATTTTTAATAACACAACAGCGAAGTAAATAGTCGATTGGATATTTTTTTAAGAATCAAGTTTTTCCTGTGTATATAATCAAATTCTGTTTCCTGTATGTTTGCCTTTTGTGAAAAACAGACAAACATGTCTCCACGGGACTGACTCGTGATAATTAACAGTCGCCCCATTGACTGGTTATATAAGACGAGCTCGACCACGGTTTTGTCTGAGGTTTCTAGCCCAAAGCCAAAAGTCCTCCTTCTATTTAATAAATATGTTACTAACATTCTCAGATCGGTGCCCTGGGGTAGAAAGCTCACAACAGTAGAGTACTATATTTTAATAACCACCATATAACCTATAAAATACATGTTGCGTGTGCTGTTTGTATAAACTAGGGGGCCATCGGGTTATTTCAGCGTTAAACCTTACAGGAAGATTTACTGTTAAAAGGTGCAGTTCAACCCTTCTCCAACGTACAACTCTGACATGGTAGCATCCACATAAGTACTTAATTTTTATTTTGTTGACTGATTTTCCAATCTCTCCACTCCTGTTGTTAAATCTGCCAGACACAATTACTCTCTTTGTTACCCTTAAACGAGACAGGCGCATTTTTTGCCGTTTTCACAAATGTGTCTGACAAGATTTACATTTGCAGCCGTTCGGCGGCCCCGGTTTGACTTTAATTAGTTACAAATGCCCAACACGTGTATCTCTGGACGCCAAACGCCACTCCCACTATAACCTGAGAACGACGCCCTTACACACGTCTGGGGTTTCTGATTGAGCCTTATCTTTAATTATAGCTTATGTGGCTTATAAACGAGAAGATTGCTTTTTAAAGATTGCTTGTTAAAGACACTTATTGTTACAGATTTCCAAAACAAAATCAAATTTTAAAGCTACATTTCAAACATTACATTTATGAATTTGTGGCATGCAAATTTATCATCCTTAAGTTTGTTATCCTGATCGGTGTCCCCTGGAAGTTTAGGGCAAGTTAACAGTCCACCTTAGTCAGAATAGCAGGATCATATACAGACACTATGTGCAGGTTAGAGATGCCAGGTACTCTACTGCATAGCACAGGCAGACTCTGTAACCTCACACAGGGGGCCTGGCACCCGAAGGCAGTGTTATCCACTCAGCCACTAGCCTTCAGAGCGAATTGTCTGGGTTGTGCATTCTGAATATCTACAGATCTTGCAGGTCCTTGCTGGTAATATCTTTGGTCTTGTTTATTCCACGGATATGGAAGAGTTGGTGGACTCTGACTGGCCAAACGCATCCTATCAACACTTAAGGAAATGGTGTATGGGTGATGTAGTTCCAGAGTTCAACCAATCCGCTGACCTTGAAACAAATGTTCAGTTACGTTAAAAAGTATAGTTTCCGTTCATCTGTTTCTTTGATGACACCTTCCAAAATGGCTGTATGTCATACGATTCTTATGTACTGGTGGCCCGACAGTTAGACATAATGACTCATTTGCTGATTGCAAACACAGAGTTTTATTAGGTAAGATTTCGCGCTCCCAAACTAAAAGGCCGGTTGTTAGTGCCGCGTGTTCTGCGTGTTTCCTGAAAAAGCCAGCCGAGGTCTTGGTTGAAGATCTATAAAAGAGGATCATTTTCCATGTAATGTAGAGTGAACAGCCCATGCATCTGTCCCGATCTGCTGAAATCGGTTTGGAATTGCTGCTCTCTGGCCTCTCAGTTCTGTTTTCTAAGAACTGGAGGTATCGTGGACGAGCACCCTGGATTTCACATTATAAAAAAAAAAAATCCCTGGAAACCTTTGAGTAATGTTTTCCAATGCTCCCTGCTGGTGATCACTTTCACATACTGTGTTCATTATCTAAGCGGTACGGATTTGGCAGTCTGAGCAGGAGACCTCTCTCAGAAGCATTCTTAAGATTCCCGGTAAACAGCAAGCAAGAAGAGACGGAGCTGTTTGCATGGAAAATTGTGTAGGATTAATAATACACACATTTCCTCCACTTCTAATTCCCTACAAAAAAGCTTTTCCACTGGAATATTTGCCAATTTTTTTTTGACTTTCTACAAACATTGTATGTTGCTGGAAAACAAATTCAGGCTGCGTTTGCTAAAGCAGAGTCAGGCGCTGAGGAATTAGCACGCAAACAAAGTTTGCGTCAGAACATTTAAAACGTGTTAAACACGGTACAGTTCTACAGATCAAGGCTTCCCAAGCCTGCCTAAGTTCTGCTGTCAAAATTTCCACATTACGTTCCGCTATCTAAATTTTAATGCTTGGTTTCACACCTTGATTTAACACATTATACACATAAAATAGGGTTTCTCCACATCTGAGCTGATGTAGAGTACCTCGTGCAGTTTGCACAACCAGTATTCGGAAGTGTATAATATTGTATGAGTATTTGTAGTGTAGAGTTTTAGTTGTTTACGTTTTAATATAAAATCTGTCTCAGCCTCTTTAACACCACTCAACAGATGATGCTGCTCTGTTTTAATCCTGTTTTTAATCCGTCTAAGATGGTGTTTTTCAACCTTGTCCTCTGGGACTCCCAGATGGTCCACAGTACCAGGTATTCTGTGTTCTTAACTGTACAGTAGGAACAGAGAGGGAGCAAAAATGTGGGTCGAGAAACGCAGGACTAGACTAACCTGCATTGGCTAAGTGCTGAAATGCTCCCGAATGTCCATGATAGTAGTAATGTGTCCGTAGGGGGGGGGGGGTTGGGGGGGGTTGGGACAGCTTCTTTGATACTTAGGAGAAGAGGAAGCCCCAGTAGCTCAGTCTGTTTCAGCTGGCAAAAATGATCTGAGCCAGGCACAGTGTAAATTATAAAAACCAGCACAATAACCGTGGTGAAAGTCAAACTATAGCGGCACAGGACTTGTACTAAAAAGCCCACTAGGCTTCTGTATTCATGGTAGCACGGAGCAGTGTGGAGAAATAATTAAAATGTTTAATAGTGCAGTCATTCTGTGTCTTTAATGGAAAATGGACGTGTCTGAAAACAGTCTGTGTCACACACCAGTGGCTTTTTATGTGAAGGAACAGAAGCTCTACCCAGAATGCTTCGGTGTTCCTGCATGCCCCATTTACATTCCCAGTAACTGAAAGGCTGAACCTTTCTGGGGTTTTTGTGTCTGTCTTAGAGCTGTCCGGATTCCCACTGCCCCTGGGGACCATGCGTGCCACGCGCCAACCCGCCTACCAAACCTCCACCCATAATGGCCAGTTTCCACCCCCGTTTCCTAAATCGAGAGCTCTCGTCGGGTCCCTGCCCGCCCTGGCAAAGTTGCCCCTGTCCCGCAACCGACACCCAACCCTCCCTCCCCCCCCTCGCCAAGCGTCCACAAACCTCTTCAAAAAGCCGTAACTCCCCCGCATTTTGATCCTCACCGCCGAGTGCAGCTGGCCTGGCCACAGACGGCAGGCACTGAAAATAAGCAAGATGTCCTCTGTAATAAGGAGCCCCGGCGCTCTCTGACGCTCTGCTTCAAGGGTTCAGTCCATCCATGGGACTAAATGGGGCTAAACAAGGCCTAAGTAGTCACAAGACCCAGTTAGCACTGACGCCGTTGAGCTACGTCAGCGCGAGTCAGCTGGGATGCCTTTTCACGCAGTCGACACGGGAGATCTTTCTAGCAGGGCAATTACGAGCACTGCGGTGAGGGCCCGCATTGGACTCAAAGCCGTGTCCTTGAATCAGTCGCAAGTCTTCATCAACCAAGCTCAGCTACCTGGCTGCCCCGCGAAGAATGTTGCTTTTGGGCGTCTGTCGACGACTCTCCAGATCTGGGTCGAGCTAAACTTTTCCCGGTCCCTTTCCAAATAGTTTCGGTCAGCAGACACCCTGTCATCCACCCCGCTCGCATCCAGAAGTCTTCGTCTACCAGGAGAGTCAGCATCAATGGCAATCTACCTCACCACAAGGCCAAATAAAACATAACCTCTGGCCATATGCGCGGCATGGGCCCAGCCCCGAACATCGCTCGCTTTTGCCGCCACTGGGCTGTAATGATATTGAACCCCAGAACATTCTGATAGCTTCCTTCTCCCAGCACTCAGAGCCATCCTGGGAGGTAGCAGAGGGTCACCAGGCGCCAGGGGGTGAGGGTCTAGTTGGCACCATACACTTGGGAGCCAAGGTGTCCGTATCTCCAAGGCCTGAGCCCTACCTCGGGACACCGGGATGGTAAACACCCCAGAAGATCACCGGACGAGGGTCAGGCTCTGTACACACACACTAACACACAACCATATATTGTTGGCAATTTGCAGATGCTAATTAACCTGGGTGGTACTGCGCAGGGGAAACCCATGGACACTACAGACATGGATACACAACATAACATATAGATGGAGATATTTGCACAGAAATCTCATAGAAGTGTATCTTAAATGATCTTAATAAAATCCATCCTGCCATTTTCTGTAACCGATTGTCCTATTCAGAGTCCCGGGGGGTCTGGAGCCTATCCTGGATGCTGTGGGCACAAGGCAGAGAACAGCCTAGGATAGAGCACCAACCCATCACAGAGCACACTCACACACACAAACACACACACACCTACGGGCAACTAGGTAACTCCAATTACCCTCAGCATGTTTTTGGACTCTGAGGGGAAACCAGAGTACCTGGAGCAAACCACACAATGACACGGGGATAATGATAATATATTTTATTTGTGAGAGGCATTCCTCACGCCCGGTGTATTTTGCCAGATGGTGTGTTAAGTAGGGTCCCTGGATTGTCGCGGTCTACATTTGATTAAGGCATCTCTGAACCTGGATGGACACTCCGCTCGGAACGTCTGCTCACATTAATACCCGTTATGGACCATTAGTGAAAGTCCTTTTTTGCATCACCGGGGAACAGGGGAGCTTGGATGGGAATTTAGGCCTGATCTGCAGTCGAGGAAGATCACCATACCTGCACGACCCCGTCTTGTGCAACCTGCAACCCATAAATATATTTTGAGAGCAGAGGTGGTTTTTCTTCCAACAAATTACACAGGCTATTAAATCACTGTCAGCTTTATGGCATTGTCAGCTCACTAGTTCCTGGTAGAAAACATAGCTGCATGATTCAAAATACTTTTTAGAAGCGATCCACTGTTAAGCAGAAAAGAGTGACGCTCACCTACCTTAGCCAGAATCTCCTGAGGTTACCCCAGACTCAGATAGGTGTGGCCTAGGGGGGGGAGCTTACCCATTCTCCCTTGGCCCCCCGTTCTCCCGAATGACGTCTGATCTGGGGTCATGCTCAATTTCATTCTCCTGCTTTATTTCTTTCCTCCAGGAGGTCGGGATGTTCTAGTACAAACGGTTTCAGATAGTCGGCAGTTTAAGGAAAACAAACGATGCTCCCCGCATCTCCATTGGGGGGGGGGGTTTGGAACAGGGTGGAGGATATATCTTACTATGCAGAAGACAATCACTGTGGTCCCACTGTTAGCACTTTTAAGTTTTGGTGCTAATTACAATCTACTGTAGTTATCTAGTAAATGTTTATGCATCCAAATCCACATCAGCCACTCTGTGGTTAAATATTACTATAGTTATGCTTCATACCTTTTTTATGTTTATTGTGATACATAACATACATACATAATCACTCAATAAATATATAAATATGCAAATATACATAAAATATGCTAATATATGCTACATATGCTAATATAGCATAAAATATGCTAATATTATATATTAGAAATATAAAAGACAGATAGATAGATAGATAGATAGATAAATAGATAGATAGATAGATAGATAGATAGATAGATAGATAGATAGATAGATAGATTTGATTGATTTGATTGATTGATTGATTGATTTGGTATGTGATTCAGTGATTCCAGGAAACTTGATGTGAGGCCTGCTGTGAGTATCCAGGAACAACTAGGTGCAACATTCTTCTACGTGTAGCATGAATAAAGAGAAATTGCTGCTCTGTATACTTGGTATATCTATGGCTGTCATCATGCTCAAAATGAGCCACAAAATAAGGACATTACAGACATCCCATCTCTCCCGGAAATTCCGGGAGCCTCCGTCAAACTGACAGCAGCTTCCTGACATCCGCAAATGCCGCGCAATGTCCCGGAAATCTGTCCTTCCTCTCGCCCCTAAGTCGGCATATATATGTATACGGTATCGTACCCTATATGTATACGGCGTCTGGCCCGTGGTGGTGACATCATTATCCTTATTTGCTACAGTGGCCTGCAAATCCAGCCAATCACTGGCCAGCACCCCCACCCTCCCGGATGGCCCTTGTCTGCCTCCCTGAAGTCGATGGTAGGATCTTTGACATTAACCATGAATTCCATTCTGCTGTGTGACAGCACTTTCCTTCCTATGTTTGCACAAAAGTCACACGGTGATGATGAAAGCGGGCCCGGGCCGGGATCGTCAGGCGCCACGTGAGCGTAGATGAGCGGCAATCGTGCCCGCGCACCGTACGAGGTGACGGGGCCAAGCATGAGCAGACCCTGGGGCACTGCGGCCTTCTTCTCAACCCGGAAGGAAACCTGGAGGTAAACTAATATACTGACTTCAAGCCCTGAGCTGTAGCCCGGAGTGTAAAACAAGCTATTCGTCAAATAAACGCTAACGTAACGGCTAAGGGCAATTTTTCCCCCTTTCCCAAGCAACTATTTCTGCCTGATTTACTGACTTCAGCGAAGCCATCCATTACCCCAGTATCCCGCGCCTGCATTCCTCAAACGATCCCTTCGCCTGTCCCTGACATTTAATGTCATTCGTTCGGTCGTTTGTTTTGACGAAGAGCAGTTTTAAATTTCTGAACTGGAAGTCGTATTATTCAAAGTGCCAGACTGAGAGCTATACGGATTTCGCTTGTTATCTACGCATCTGTGGCTTTGGCCGGCATCCAGACGTTTTCCTGGCCATTTCAGACAGAATGCCTTTCTGATTAATATGGAAGCGGCCTTTATGTCCACGGGAACGCTGCTAATCCCATCTGTGAGGGGGTCAGCTAGGTTCCTGTCACGCTCTGGTCAGTGGTGGCGGGGGGTGGGGGGGGTGGTCATTCATCACGGAAAAACAGTAGTAAACAAAACTGAGTCAGAGAGTCAGACACCACAACCCCCACCCCCCCACCACAAATGATCTTCACTGCTCCTAGAAGCCAGGCAGGGGCTTATCTAAGTAAATATGAAATGCTGGATTTAAACATGCCAGCAAAAAAAAATCCATTCATCCATGTCCTACCCACTTATTTTAATCAAGGTCATGGAGGGGCCTGGAGCCTGTCCCAGGCAGCATAGGCCAGGAGGTCGGGGTACAGCCTGGATGGGATGTGAGTCTGTCACAGGGCACAGGGCTGGGGTACAGCCTGGATGGGATGTGAGTCCATCACAGGGCACAGGGCTGGGGTACAGCCTGGATGGGATGGGAGTCTGTCACAGGGCACAGGGCTGGGGTACAGCCTGGATGGGATGCAAGTCCATCACAGGGCACAGGGCTGGGGTACAGCCTGGATGGGATGCCAGTCCATC
>JAODKL010000134.1:0-12042 GCA_026780765.1 Petrocephalus schoutedeni
AGCGGCACTAAACTGCAGTCGAAACGCAAACCGAGCCGAACTGAGCCAAACCAAGGTGAGCTGTACTGAACCGTGCCTTGCCGTACTATGCAGTGGAAAAGCGCCATTAGTTTCAGTTTCTGTATCTTCTATATATACATTCTACAGAAGTTCAGCACAATATGTAAAATTCTCTGATTCTGACAACAAAAAAAAATGCTTCGTTAGCCTTAAAATCCACATTCGGTGACATTTTCTGAGGCCGAGTACAGCCACAAGGACGTGTGGAGAGTCTCCTCCCCGGCCAGAAGCCCCTCGCAGCGAGTGCTAATGCCCCGTAACGTCACGCTGCAGATTTCAGCGCCGCCAAACGCCGCTATCTGAGCGTGCTCAGTGCCTCAGCCCTGAAGGGGCCCTTTGTAATTGTACCCCAAAGACTCTGTTATGGGGATAATGTGTCCATTTGGGAATTGATTTTTTTTTTTAAGTACGGTTCCTGTTTAATATTTATATTAGCGGCTGGCCTGTGGCAGTGGAGGACTGCGGCTCAGAGCTTCCCGACTTCAGAACATACCCGCTCTTTGTCTCGGTGGAATAGGGCGATGTCCCTCCTGCTGTCTCCTGCCCGGGCTGTGTCCCGCCCATAAAAACGCTCCTGAGTCACCCACCTGTCTGTCCCCTGTAATTGTAGCTTATCCTGGGAGCCACTCCGAGGAGCTGGTTACAGTACTGGCCCTGCCACAGGGGGGAACGTGGGTAACCCCAGTGTACCGGTGTCGGCTAAACTGGGAAGGACAGAGGATGGACCTGGAGTCAGGATTTTCCCGTTTGGAGAAAAAAGGCACTCTTACTGAGCAAAGCGCAGGCTGCCGTTACTGTATGGGGCTGGTGAGGGACGGTACATTTCTCACAGGCTGTTATCTGTCGGGGTGAGGACACCCGTGCCTAAGACTTTGAGAGACCCGCCAGTCGTCCTTGAAAGTCCTCCAGGTGGATGTTGATAAAGGGCTGTGGAGGGTGCTCTGGCCGGGGCCGCCGCCGCCGAGCGAGATCATTTCTCTGAGCCAGAGTCACATGGAGAAACGGCATTCATCCCCAAGTTCCCCGCTAAAGCTCCTCCCATGGATTATGAGAACAAAGGGAGATAAAGTCCTGGGAAAGTTTACAGTGGGGGAAATAACTGCTAAAGGTGCGGACCTGAAAACCTTCTGGTTGTGTGTTTATTTGTTCGATTCGCATTGCTGAGCCTCTAGCACCATGAGCATTAGAGTGGGCTCTGGGAAACGGAGCCTTTAACTCTGAAGACCTGCTCTAGCTGTCTTTGCTCTTCCAGTTGTTTTAAAGTTGGTTCGCTGTTGAAAACGATGATATTTAAGTAAAAGGAGCTTTTAGGACCTGGCAGCGTCTTAATTTGTAAGGACAGCAGTCCTTCCTCCCTTCTGTTGCTAATTGCCGGAATGCAGGAGAATGTGATGCATCAGCCTGCGGCTCATAATTAGTTCGGTTTTGTTTGTCAGCGTGTGACATTTCAGATTAAGCGGTACCTTCCGCTAGGAGAAGGGACAGCGTTTGTTTGTGTGGGGGCTCCAGTATAAACAGGCAGACAGCTTCTCTCTCTCTCTGCTGGGCCACAGTAAAGATACAATCTGGAGTCTTAAAAATATAGAAGTCAAAGGGTCGTGATTCCGGCCCTTGTGTTGACGGAAGGCCTCGTGCGGTTTCTGTGTGGCTCCTCCCATTAGGGGGGGGGGGGGGGGGATTCTGTGAGGAGGGGGCTTCTCATCCCTAAGCGGGTACCGGCCCCTTATCTTAAATCCCCTTGCCTTCATCGCGGCGTATCAGAGTCCTTCACATGTCGCCCCAGTCGCTGGTGTGTGTGATAAATGTGCTCCTTCAGAGCTTCTGAAGTGTGTGATGTCACAATTGTGGATATCTCTAAACACATGGATACCTTTCTCACAAGGTGTATACAGGCCCTTCATATTTTCAATGACGCAGCTGACTCTCCTTCAGCACACCTGGACTGGCCTCCATCTGACCCTCAGGTTGTTCATTCTCAGCGGTGCCCAAGTCTGCCTGGTGACAGACCGCTGTAGAATCTGAAGGACGATGTAAGGTGTAGCTGCATCAGGAGTGCTGCCTACTCACTGTATGCTCACAGATTGCTCACTGGCTGCTCAATAGCTGCTCACAGGCTGGGCCTCTGCTCATTGGCTGTTCATTGACTGCTCCCAGGCTGTTCATTTGCTGCTTTCTTCTCCCTGGATACTTACTGGCTGTTCACTAGCTGCTCACAGGCTACTCAGTGCTCACTGTGTGCTCATTGGCTGCTCGCGGGCACCACATATTCTGCTCACTGGTTGCTTGCTGGCTGCTCTCTGCTCACTGGCTGCTACTCATTGGCTGCCCACTAGCTGCTAGGCCCAGTGGCGGACTGCCTATGCACCGAGCTGCAGCCCCTGCTCCGGCTTGAAGCCTGTCTGCCTGGGAATACCGCCAGGGCGTTTAGCGCACCGCACTCCCCCACCCTTTTCTTAATTAAACGGCAGAGTTGCTCTGAGCCCCGCCTTCTTTTCTCTCCTGAGTCCCTCGTTCTTGGCAACATCACGTTCTCACTCGGTGACAGAACCCTTGGCGCAGCATGGAGGCCTGTTTGGTGTTTGTTATGATGTTTAATGTTATAATCCATGAACTCGTGCACTTCAGGGTGTTTAGGATGGGCCTCCTCTTTATGTGTGTGTGTGTGTGTGTGTCACATGTATATATACGATTGTGGGGCCGAAATGACCAAGTTTTGATGTTGTGAGGGCCATTTTTTCAGTCCCCACAAGGGGAAACAAAATATTATGAAAATCTTCGAATGCAATCAAAAAACTGAAAATGCCAAAAGTCTGGTATTTTCTTGGTTACTTATGGTTAAAGTTAGAGCTGTTAAGGGTGTCATTGGTGACTGGGCTTATGTCCAAAGAGATGAATGGACAGTTACCGCAAAGATGTATACAAATGTGTGGGTGTCTGAGTGTGTGGCTACATTGTAGCTCTCGCTGTTTTTGTGGAGATGTCCACATAGTAAAAGGAAAAAAGAAAGGTGAAAAGCAGACGGTGTGAACATGCCCTCCGCAATTTTTTTCTTTCAGAAACTGGAAGATGTGAATATTTTTAGTTTATCCATTTCTGAGATATGAAGCAGTAATTGAAAGACGGCTGAAAGCTCGCATGAAACAGAAATGTGAATGTATGTGTGAGAGAGAGAGAGACATCTCCTCCCATCTGCCTCAGATAGCCAGCTTGGCATGCCTGTTGTTTTTAGTGTGGGGGTGTGGTGGGGGGGGGGGGGTCTGTTGCCAGGGACTGTGTGAAGCCCACAGAGCCCCTCACCCAGTTCGTGCAGCGCCGTCGTCCAACAGTGGGGGAGGAGAGAGTAGCTGGGTGTGCTACCGAACATGCCAGGACAATCGAGCCATTTGAGTGTTTATTGGGCAGCCTGCCGCGATATTCCCCACTGGAATCCTCCCTCCAGCAAGCCGCATCCTTGCACGTCATTAAATAACACATTTCTCACCCTTGACCAGGATTCACACGAATATCAAAGCTGACGAAGGCGCGGTGTCCTGGGACGCCTCCCAGCCTTGTTTCTGGGGGGCTTTGGGTAATCTCGAGCCGTTCGCTTGGCCTACAGCTCCATTTGCGCTGGATTAATGTGGGCCGCTCATCAGAAGCGGCGTTAATGCTACAGCAGGTCCTGCAGAGAAACACAGGTCTTTGCATACCACCTGCGAGCTGATGCCTTCCAGGCTGCCTCTCTGCTCCGTGACCTGATACGGCCCCGGGTTCGATCGGCGCGCCTGTGCCCGTGTGATTGGCTGTGGGCTACCCTGGGATAGACGCACTCACAGGGGTCTGTTTGCAGCCCCACCCTCACTGGGCGAGGCGGCATTACAGAGGAGGGGAAGATTACAGGCTGAGCCACCGCTCCCGGCCCTCTGGGGGGTGAAAGATTCGGAGGCAGGTCCCGGGTTCGAGCATCCACCGGAGCATGCCAGAGAGGGCTGTTGGTCAAACTATGCTCTGGGCCTCCAGGCTTCCAGCTTAGTGTGTTACACCCAGCCAATGAGCTTCAGTGGTCTGCTGAACCCCCCCCCCCCCCTGCCAAAGCCCCTCCCTTCATTAAATCTTTCAAAGGTTCTTTCATGCGCCGTTACCATCCGTTGCCCCACCCTGAGCCCCGCCTACTCGCCCTGTGTGGCCCCTCGCAGGTTCCCGGCTGGGAGCCGCTGGCAGGTGCAGGTATACAGTATTACTCGCTGGACAACAGCGACTGACACGGATCCTTTGCCATCTGCCGAGTTCTCTGCACCTGGATGACCTGGTCACTTACGGATTTGCCTCCCCCCTACTCTGACACTGCAATGGCAGAGTGCCGCGAGGGTACCAGCGTAAATCTGCAGGTGTGTGCCGACTAAGGAGTGTTTGCAGATCGCAGATGGCTTACAAACGTCTTCCTGCTGCCTCCGGCTGTGCAGCCAGAGCGGGACGTCGGGTCGAGTTCCCGTAGTGAGTCTGCGACAGACTAAGTCAGCAACATGGGGACCGTGCAGAGGCCAGGAGCAGAGAAATGATCTGATAATAATATATAATATACAGTAACGTGTATGTGTATGTGTGTGTGTGTGTGTGTGTGTGTGTGTCGCCGTACAGATTCAGACCTCGTGTGTTCAGTGCTGCAGTAGCCTGACCTGAACCCAAAATACCCACCAAAATGCCATTTCATCTGAGGATATTAACGCTGTGTTTCCCCTCCTTACCCACCTCTCCTTACCCACTCCTCTGAAAATGGCCTTCTCCCCTGGGTTCTACTCCCAAAATCCTGCCCCCCCCCGATCCTCCCGCTCCGCACTTGACCTCCTCTTCTGCCAAAATCGACTTCCAGCGCCCTGCTCTGACCACCCTCCCGCCTTCCCCTGCCTAGCCGCCCATCTCCATGGAAACGCAGAGGTGCGAGCCCCCCGGGAAGGCTCCCTGGCCGCTCCCATCTGGGCCAGCCGTTCGATAACCTCAGCTCTGTGTGTGCTGATAACCGGCAGCAGTGGCCACTATCAGCCAGTGAGTCATTGACAGGCTGACCGAAATTCAGGTCAGTCCGTCCACCTGGGATATCGACCGGAACGTTCCTGACAGGCCGCATGCGTACAGGTCCTCACTCCGCCGTGCTTTCTTAATTGCTTAATTAACCCTGCCATTCTTACCTTTCAGAAATTCCTTCCCGTCGTATCCTGCAGGCAGCGCATGGTTATAAATAGTGAAGACAATTAATTGACTAATTGGCCCAATTAGGCCTCTGGAATGGGCTGGATGGGAAACCAGCAGACAGCCAGTCTGCCAGAAATTGAGTTTGACAGGCCTGATGTAGAGCTTTCTGTCACAGCCGCTTCCCCAGCTGTCGGGGTTTCTCTCTCTGTGTTGTAAGGGCTGCTCCCCCTCCCCCCCGCCCCCCCCACAGTACAGAGGCCTTAAGGCAAAGTGGCACCAGGAAAAATGCTTAATATGCATCCGAACTCCCGGCTGCACTGAACACAGAGTGGGGGGCAGACACTTAAGCCGGCTCATTGAGATGGATGCCCCCCCATTACTCATAATGCCATTAACCTCCCACCATGGGGTGTCACCCCATAGGCCGCCATCGCCCCCTACAGATCAGGAGGGCGCACCGCGAGTTCAGGAAGTTTGCCATGTTGACAAACAGCCCTCTCCCGTCTGCTGGAAATTGGTGTGTCCTAGATCCTTTCTGGGCTGTCTGTGTTCCACTTAAAGAATGAAAAAGAAACACTTTATTTCTGCTGCACCTGTCTAGTTTCAGTCTAATGGAAGGAGAGGAACATGGGGCAGGAAGCTGGAGAAGAACTGGCTTGGTGAAGATAGGCGGCCATTGTGTGATGGTTTGGTCACCCTTGTGTGCTGAGCTAATGTGGCTCTTTGTCGCCACAGTGGGGGGATTATGGTGCAGTTTGGAGGGGTGCCATATGGTGTAATGCTACAGGGACCCAGGGGACCATGGTCATTGGAATCCCCTTAAAACAGCCTCTGTGTTCCCTTTGGGGGGGGGGGGGGGATTCCACCCATCCTAACCAGTCTTAATTAGGGTCAAGGGTCTATCTGCACAGGAAGTCGGGTCACACAAGGCTTATAGCCCCCCCACGCCGCCATACCCATCTCTTATGGCCCTATACCTTCTCGCTCACCCTGACACCTTGTCTTAATGATGGTCCTTCTCCCCATCCTTCCCTGGGTGACCGTGACAGGCTGCCACAATGACTCACCAGGCTGGTACACCTTCCTGTCCAGCTACTATAGGCCAGGTAGCCCCCAAGGGTTAGCATTAGCCGGGGAGGGTGCGAGTCCCAGAGTAATCCTCTTTTCAAACCCATCCTTAAATGTGGAGTGTTTTTTCGAGTTCCCACTTGATCTTCTCCCTGGGGACTGTGTAGAGATGGTCGCCTGGCCATAACCCAATGCCCACATGAATTGGGAGTCCTGGAAGGAAGCCGCACAGAAAGACGTGTGCGAGGTCGCCGGTTTGGCAGGCCCGGGACCCAGCCCGTGGCAGGGGGCGAACTTCAGGTCGAAGCGGGAAAGTCTCCGTGAGCAGATGTGCTGGAAAATGCCTCGGTCTGGCATGTACATGGCCCTGCCCCCTTCCCGCAACTAAGCAAACATTGGCGGGTTTAATAGCGCTCCATGTTTTCTCGCGTTACCGCCTACACAGATGTGGGAGAGATGGAAGGCGGGAGAGGCGCGGCTGTGTCACGGAGGCCCCATTAAAGACGCCCTCACCATCTGGGTTGGAGCAGGCCTCCGCTGGTAGGCCTCCTCCGATAGGCCTCCGGCGATAGGCCTCGCCCTTCAGCATCAACACAGTCCCATGCTGCTTGATATATTCCCACTTAAGGAACGTGTTTTTGATGCTGATGTCCTCATAAACCCCCTACAGGTCCCAGCTTCTCCATTAGTCTCTTCTTTCCTCAGATGGTTTAGTGTTGGCCTGCAGGCATGGCTCTGTTTCTCCTGGGAAGAACCCGCCAGGCTCTAAGACCGCCAGGCCCCTGGGGTAATAGGGTCACAGGGGTGTGGCGGTCTCTGCCCCACAGCTGATGAGGGGGGGGGGGGGGGCAGAGCACAAAGCCCCGCAGTTGTCAGATCCCCCATCTGAACCCAATTAAGGCCATTACTGAAGTAAAGTGCCTCGTCATCAGAGCGGCAGGCCGTCCAATCGGAGCAGCCCCTGACCTCTTCCTGCAGATTATTGGATTAGCCGACTGAGGCAAAGTTCTGTACGGATCTGGCAGCCTGTCCGTTTCCCTGCCGGAGTGATAATTGAATGATTAATGCACAGATGGTGGTCTGTTCTCAGCCGAGAGGTAACTCTCCCTCGTCTAGCTGCTGCTCACCGCCGCCACTGCCCAGTGCAAGCCCAGCCGCTTTGCCGTCGACGTGCAAAGGTTCTCACCTCCCTGTCCCGGTGGACTCCTCCTGTCTCCAACTGGAGGTTTGATCCTTCTCACTGGATGCATCTTCTACCCACTTATTACAGCCAGGGTCACCTATTCCAAGGCACAGAGGGCACAGGGCAGGAGTACACCCTTGATGAGATGCCAATCCACACACTCCAAGTGTGAGGGATTGGTTCTACCCTACAGTCAGTTTTTCTTAATTCACGGTTCATTCTACTCCAGCGTTCACCAGATGACTGATAACGGTTCAAACACCGCAGGATTTTCCAAAATATATTTCTTCTTCTTTGGAAGGGCACTTCTAGATGTAAATTTAGGAATGAACAATCAATGAGTTTAACGCAGAGAGAGACTGAGATGTCCAATATCTAGCTAAAAGAGGAAATGATGATTCCCCCCCCCCCCGCCCCACATTAGTGAAATGAAGGGTTATTTTAGTGACCATTTTTGGAAGCCAGTGCTCCGACAGGCAGAGAAGGTCAAAGCGGTGGCTTGCAGCATCACTGGAGTAGCACATTGTACGGGAGTGGAGGCGGGTGTTTGACTGGCAGTGTGAACAGGGGAAGTGGAGCCATCATCTTATTGTCTTGGCTATCCTTTGTTGCTGTGGCAACCGGTACCCCCATATATGCTAATGCAGCTCCCCTTCCTCACTCCCGCCCACACACACACACACACACACACAGAACATGGGCAGGACATTCCCTGGTATAGTGTGCGCTCTGTGTTTACCACGAGATAGGCCCAACACTTCAATATGAGGTTTCTCTGATCCACTATGCACCCTTCTATAGTGGTTGGTTTCGATCCAGTAGGAGCACAGGAATGCAGCCCATGTGACTGATGGGGTATGAACTGTGGTCAATGGCATGCAGCCCTCCCCCCCACACGCAGCCCCATCAACATCCCTGAGGAGATCCGTCCCTACAAGACAAGGCTGCTGACCGCTGGTCCTCACCCAGCTCACCATTCCAGCTCCAGACCGGCCATGCGAGGCTTCTGGGTAATCTGGGTCCATCACCACAGCCTCTCAGGACTCAGAAATTCCCCAGTTTTTACTCCCAGGTCAGAATCTCGGTTTTTACGGCGGTTCCCTGTGATTCTCAACTTCAAAGCCCGAGACGTTATTCACAACAGGTGCTGACCTTCAGCATTCCCGAGTTTCCTTTGGGTAATTCCACCCACGCTGGAAGGAATTTGGCCCGTGGCCCTCTGGTGATATCTGCACTATAAGCAGAGGGAGGCTGCTCTGCTCAAACACCTGAACATCTCTGTGGCGGTGAGGTAGACCACCAGGCCTGCCCAGTCAGATATTCTGCAGTTTCTATGTTTCCCTTGGAAGTAATCTTTCTGCTCAAAATCACATCTCTGACTTTTAAAACGGACCACAATTACCTATAATCCGCTAGTAAAACTTTTTCAGTTTCATGTTACTTTAATGGATATAGGGAGTCTGTCTTACAATTTGCTTAAGAGGTCAATGACGTATGACTTCCTGTTTTTCGAGAAATTTAAGATCACCTCGTGTTTATTGATCTCCAAGACCTGCCTCTAATGAAAAAGCAACAAGGCCGCCGGGCCCCTGAAATCCCATAATCCTCGGTGTGGGAAGTGCTGCACCATCATGCGACCCCGGAGGGTCAAGGGGTTGTCTGTGGGGCAAGAAGTTGGGGCACACTGTGCCCTGGGGCAGCTGAAACAACAGAGCTTCGCCAGAAGGTCAGGGAGAGGTGTTAGCTGCGTGCCCAGGTGCCCCCTGGGAAACTGGCCTTTGTGGAGTTAATGAACACAGCTGTGTTCACAGCTGGCTCCCGTGAGCCAGTCACATGGCACGCTCCCTCACAGGATTAGCCGCTTGCTAGTTGGGCGCTACACTATTGTTTTCCTGCTCCGTTATTTTCTGTCTCTCTGTCCTTCCTTTGTTGTGGCCTCCATTCTGTCCTGCGTAAATAAAAAAGTGCTTTTATTTTTGCCCTAACTTTATTATGGTGAGACGGGGAGGCAGTAATGAAATCTGATTTTGCAGATGAAACTTGGTTACTTCAACTTTTATAAGCACTAATCTGTATCAGGGTAGCCCTGAAACCCATAGCCGGTTCAGTTTTCTTCCACTGGAGCTTTCAGTTGCTTGTTGGAAATGAGATTACAGTGACAGATAAAGGCAATAACCAAAAGGAAGGCCGCTCTCCCATTGGCTCAGCGGAAGCCATATTAATTAGGGATGACATGAAAATTGTGGGAAAGAGAGTGTCTCTGGGAAGAGAGTGGCTGGAAAGCAATGAGACGTTAATCTGACGTGTGTTCCGCTTGCACTGAATGCCGTTTGGTTTTAATGAGGCTGCAGCTCTCCTGTGTGCTCGGACTCAAATGATTTTCGGGGGATATTTTGCGATGAGCTCCTGTGATTTCCTGTTTTGTTTTATGATTTATAATAGCAGTCTGGTGCAGTGTTTGGCTTATTCAGGTCTGCATCTGATGCTTGTGGATTCTGTGTTCGTTGAGCTTGTGTTGATATGGCATTTGTGTTTGGGTTTACACAGGGATCCCTGTGCTTCACTGTGTGGTCGGTAGTCACTGTGGATCCTTGTGATTCACTGTGTGGCACGGTCTGCCCCCTGGATCCCTGTGCTTCATTGTGTGGTCACTAGTCTCTGTGGATCCCTGTGCTTCATTGTGTGGTACAGTCTGTCCACTGGATTCCTGTGCATCACTGAATGGTCAGTAGTCACTGTGGATCCCTGTGCTTCACTGAGTGGTCTGTAGTCACTTATGGATCCCTGTGCTTCACTGGGTGATCTGTAGTCACTTATGGATCCCTGTGCTTCACTGTGTTACTCTCCTGTAGGGTTATAGGCCTCTGCAAGCTTGAGGGATGGCTGTATCCAGCTGGACATCAACCTCCTTCCGATTTCATGAGCATGTTCAGGAACCTTTAAGCGTGGAGCTCAGTATCTCCTCGAAGTTCAGCTTCTGCCAGCTTTAATTGGCCTCCTTCATCCACCCACGTAGAAGGTCATTAGTACATCAGTACAACTCAATGGAGATTTTTTTTTTATGGGGGGGTCGAGGTGTCCGATTCACCTTCAATCATCACTCTTCTTTAATCCCATTTTGACGCTGTTAGCTGGGACCCGATCCAAAAGTGATATCCCCTGCATGTAAACAAGGAGTCCCCGGAAACCCAGCCTGCTGGCCTCGCACAGAGCAGGGGAGGTTGTTGTAACAGAAGAGTGACCGGTGCGATGCGGTGGCGATGAAGCCCTGTGAGATCACCCCTTCTAAAACCTGGGAACCTAGCCGTGACTCCCTGGTGGCACGTAGAAGGTGGCCTGTGGACACCATGGGCTGTTCTCTTGGATGGCGGGCACTGACCACGGTTCAGAGGCACAGGGCTCCCCCAGTAAGGGTGCTGTCCTTACTGCTGGGCTGTGGCCCGAGTCAGTGCTGATGTCAGCATGCCCTGGGGGGTTGGGCAGCCAGTTGACCTTGGACCCCCAAAGGTTTCCTCAATCCTCCCTACTTGGGAGTTTTTGTTTCTCCTTTGTCATCTGTCCTCCCTTTTCCCTCTTTTTGTATTATTCTCTCTTAATGATGTTGTAATGTTTCACAACACACCCATGTATAGCGCCTTGCAAAAGTAAAAATGACTTGCATTGATATCTGCCCCGACCAGATGTCGCTCTCAGTAATGGCAGGACCATCTCCAGGACGTGAGCCCAAGTAACACCCCCCCCGTCCCGGGACTGTAATCAACCGCCTCACCCAAGCCAGAGTGTCCCGCTGTCTCAGTGGGTGGGGTGAGAAAGCGGCAATGCGTTGGGTGCGGAGGGGGGGCCAGGCCACGGCGAGCCTTTTCATGGCGACAGCCTGTTCCAGCCCCAGCAGGGTCTCCGCGTGCGACCAGCGCCTGCAGAGCATGCCGCGTATCGCCGTTGGCGGAGCGAGACATGCGTCACACAACGAGTGACAGTGACACGCATAAAGCGGAGAATGAGACACATCAAGAATCAAGACACTTTTGCTACAGTAGTTACTAGAGGAGGCAGATGATAATCACTGTTCAGAAATGGCCAAGGCTTACCCCACAAAACTCATGCCTGAGTGTCACACGCACGGGTCACATGGCATCTCATCAGCCAATAGAAACTTCAGCTGAGGTACCAGGCAGTAGAACTGAGGTTTTCTCCTCATCTTGTCCTTATTCGATCCACTTTGCCAAGGCAGTCTATTTAAGCGTTCACATGTTTTTTGAATGAGTTTGTTGGGAATACTTAAGTGCGGTGCTTAATGTTATAATCGGGGTGCTGTGGAGTACATTGAATATATTTAATTCAAAGCATGGCTAACCCTAACCCTCCTGAAATAGTTGTGCTTTCTTGTAGACCGGTGCTTTGCATCCTCACAGTCATTCCATGCAGTCAGGGACAGCGACCAGGGGTCCCATGCTGGAATAACCCCCCCCCAGGGTTCGGCACGCAGCACAGTGGACCTGATGCAGATAGGGGACCTCAGGAGGGGCCCCCTATGGGGTAGGATGTGCCCCCCTCTCTCGCCC
>JAODKL010000135.1:0-57830 GCA_026780765.1 Petrocephalus schoutedeni
GGGGGGTGGGGGGGGCAAGGGGGTGGATGTGGTTTCGTGAAAGCTGCAGTTATCTGTCTTTATGGTGCAGGATGACTCACGGCTCTGCTTCCCGTATCAGCGCTCACCTGGTGTCGACTGGAAGTGATGTCACGGCTTGCACAGCACACACACACACACACACGGGCAGCCTTCGTGACACACATCCTCAGGCGCTGTCACAAAGCCCGTGTGGTGAGCGACACGCCACGCCGGGCCACATGACTGCTGATGTCAGTCAGATGCTATCGTTACACTGCAGATTGTGGAGCCCAAGAATGGACTACTTTAAGGGATGCAGAATTGGACCTTAGAATCAATTCAGACATTTTAAAGCCACGAAGAAGCCTCTAAATGGAGGCCCCTTCTGATTGTGTACACATTCTATAGGTCCCCCACCTTTCTCTGCTGCTACACGCCTGCAGTGTCTTTTGATGTGCTCTTGACCGTGTGTTTTGAACCCACCTTACCGTCATTCCTCACAGATGAGAAGAGAAAGTACCAGGTCATGATTCATGGGATTGAGCCGATGCTGGAGACGCCTATCCAGTGGCTTAGCGAACACCTGAGTCACCCTGACAACTTCCTCCACATCAGTGTCGTCCCAGCGCCGTCCGACTGAGAGAGGCATCGCTTCGCCCTGCCACCTTCGTCGGGGGACGAGAGACATTTTTGTTTCATTGGTGTCTGAACCTGGAAACTAGAAGGGGGCTAAATGTAAGCGATATGGGCGGCTATGTCTCTGGATCCAGAAAGAGCAAGTCCAGCTTCACCTGTGTCTTTCCACCCAGCCTAACCCTATGGCTCACTCTTTTATGTTTAGTTCTTACTAATTCCTCCCATTTCTCTCGACTTCCCTTTGTGAGTACTCACCCCTCCAATCCCCCCCCCCTTGGAATTGTTCTGGAGTAACCTGACGAGAAAAGCCTCAAGGCCAAACAGGAAGTACGGGATCCCATAAGCTGACAGAGATAAGGGGGGGTTGCTTCTGTTTGGCTGCCTCCTGCCACGGTTCCCACAGGCTTATTCGTCGTCGTCCCCCCAGTGTGAATGTGCTTGGAGCCCTCTGAGGACGACAGTTAGATACATGTACGAGGGGGATTTATTTTCCCGCGAGTAAAAGATCCTGGCCGGTGTGACTCTGCAGCAAACGTCTCAGTCAGACAGTTTGTGTCGTGGTCTCAATTATTTTTTTTAAATATATTTAACTTTTTTCGCCCTTTTAATGTCACTGAAAATCAGGATAAGGGATGTTTTTTTCTCCCCCCTTTTGTATGTAATTTACTGCTGATCGTCTTAGATCTTTTCTCTTTTCTCAGCTAATTATCGGAAGGCATTCCCAGCTTGGTTAATTAGACCACTAAACTACTCCTTCCTCTTTTTTTGGCTCTGTGTAATCCGTGTGTGTGTGGGGGGGTATAATTATTTTAATGGTCCTCAGTTTTGACATTATTTATGGGCAGGTTGTGAAAGTGGGGGGGGATGTTTTAGCATTGTGTAGGTGTGAAAAGCAACAATGGAATTCATCGGGTTCTGTCTGGCTGAGCGACTCCCATGTCAGACCCCATAGTTAATTTTGGGTTCCGGCATTTGACGGCACAGAAACCGGACTGTACGGTCATAGAGCTTCTCGTGCCACTATCTGATAAGCAGTCTTAAAAACTGTCCATTTTCTATGCATGTGGCCGTCCTCTTTATTGCGATGGGGAGGTCCATGACACCCATGGAGACTGGCCGGGATGTTTCCAAGACACTGAGGACATTTCGCGGTGACGTACAAGGACAGATGAAAACAGCGTTGGCCACACTGGGGCTCTGACACATTTTTCGTCATTCTTTTATAGTTTTTTCTTTCCCCACACATCTCTCTGTTGATCTTACAGTATGGCCTGGCTGGATTCCTAATCTTTTACAGAAGATAATAATTTAAATAGTCAAAAATCTGTCTAATTACTCACAGCAGAACAACAGCAGTACTAAATGAAAACATTTTGAATAGTGATTATAGGCCTGCGCTTCGTTACACAAAATAATTTTCAGGCGTTCTGAGGTAAAATGATAGTAATTTTTAAAAGATAGTTACTACACATTCACTCTCATTCGCGTCCGAATTTTCTGGAAGTTTAACGCAAGTAACGCAAAGCCGGGAAGTGTTTTAGGAGTTAAACCTTTGAGGCAAGTTCAGACCCTTCAAGACCATGGAGAAGCTTCTCGCTGGTCCAGCTGTTGGGTGAACTTGGGAGGTTTCATAGCCATTAGCTGGTGGAGTTTGTCGATGACGGACTGGAGGAGACCACCACAGCCAGACGGCAGAAAGCTTCACACCACAGCTGAGAATCATTATTTATTTCTAGGAGAGTGCGACTGCAACTTCATGCCACCACGTCTGTAAAACGTGAGGCGGGCTGGCGAGCCCCGTCTCCGTCCGCAGGTCCAGCTTCTGGCTGTTCTCGGCAGGTTTGCCAGATGACTTCGCTCCGCCGCGTGTTGACAAACAGATTTAATCTCGCACTTCCTGCTGGGAATAGGCCCGGAGTTGACGAGCGCTATTGAAGGGGAACAAATGGAAAACATGGTTTGCAGTCGTTTTCCCACACCCTAGCCCCCCGCCCCCCCCTGATGGTTTGGAATCATCTGTTCCCTATTTCAACCTTGGAATGTTCTGTTCCAGAAGTCACATGACCAGTGTGACAGCGACACCAGTGAGACAGTCACCTGAATTTAATATTGCATTAATGCCACAGATGGGCACATGGGCGACCACCAACCCTTTTTTTTTCTGTGCATATTTGTAACAAACGTAAATGTGCATTTTATTGGTGTCTTCAGATATCTTTCTGCAGTGGCTGTTCTTTACTGGTGCTTGACAGTCTTTTGCATTGACATTAAAATAAAATAAAATAATGTTTTGTAGTTTTGCCTTTGTGCTTTTTTTAAAAAAAATAATAATTTGCGTATGTTGTGCTTTTGTTAGACGAATGGGTGTCATACTGAAATTCAGCCCCCGTCTTGTGACTGGTGGCCTCCCCCTTGGGATAGTTGCTGTGGCTTCGGGGAAGTCGCAGCCTCGCGACATGAGGAAGCGGAGGCAGCGTCTGCCCTCGTCTGGGAGAGTGGACATCAAAGCTGAGGCGGTGCTCTCTACAACTTAATTAAGTAAAGACCCCCACTTAGAGAGGCCTCATCGCAGACTCACCAGTAAATCTGTCACATGAAAGATCTAACCCCCATCCCTTTTATGTCCCCTCACTTGTTATCTGCCGGGAATTTAATTTTAATTTTTTTTTTGTCCTGTGTATAACCCTCTGTGACCAGCATGATGAGAGGCCAGGCTTTGCAGGTAAGTCGCTTAGAACTTGGAGCCGTGCCTCTTGGCTGATCCTGGTGTAAGACCCTGACATGTGCTGACTATCAGAGGCCTCTGTTCAGTCTGGTGTGCTGCACTTATTATAGCCCAAAGGTGGACGGGGACAGACGTTCCCCTCCCCCCCCCCCCCCCTCCATCGCCAAACCTGGAGGTGGCTTTGAAGTTCCCATGATTAGAAAAAGACTAAATGCCCTATGAATGGTTCATCTCTCCAGATCTCTGTCTCTGTATTTTTATGTTGCTGTTTGTATACTCTCCCTGGCAGCGTTGCTTGATTGGAACATGGGGGCCTGTAGCCTATAACTCTGACTGGTTTATGAAGTAAAAACGAGGTGATGGAAAAATGAACTTTACCCCCGACCGTGACTCCAGACACCCTTCCCACAGCTTGCCCGTATGACGCACACCTGGAACTGAAGAATGGTGTCATTGGAAGAATAAAACTCTCCCTTCTTCTTCTCCACTGCTCTTTCATTTCAGTGGAACCCCCCCCCCACCACACACAGATGCACATACAGAACTTCCTTTTGCCAGAGGACAGCAAACCTCTCATTAGAACAGACTGCTAATTGCCAGGTGCTTCGGCCTGTGTAGTGCTGTGATCACAGGAGAGGCATCCCCCATAGTCTTTAAGAAATATTGTGAAGGATTAGTCTTCACATACACACAGACATGTTAATATTTTACTGGTGTGATGTCTTGTTGTTGGCCTTTAAACATTCATTCATAATGCTTTCAGCTGTTAATTGTTAGGCTGTTACGCTAATGGTGTGAGGTGACTAACGATGTATCTTCAATGGTTAAAATTAATTTGATACAGGTGTGAGACTAGCTGATCTTGGTTATGCGTTGCTATTGTACAATATTTAATAAACTTCTTCATGCCATCGAGTGGAGGACACTGAAGCCTGTGGTCGCTTTCTCTGCCAAATTAAGGGGCCACAAGTGGCTGACATTGTCTTCTTGCTACTGTTTGACCTTTGAGACAGAGGTGGTGATTGGATGGGACATGAAGGACAAAGAAATCCTGCTTTGTGCTGTAGGCCCTTGAACATGTCTGGGAATCATTGCTATTTTGCTGGACTGATCTTCCAACATCCTCCAGCAAAGTATGAAAGTGTGATTGCTTAGAGGAGATTTGAAGAGCAGGTTAGGATGAAGAACTGCCACTGATATGACTGTTCTCTTGCCTTGGACGTGAATGGAAATCACAAAATGGAGGAGCAAGTTTCCAAACGTCACTGAGACATTTTTTTTGTTATTATTGAGATGAGATTATTAATGACCTGAAGTCAGACTTCCTCATGATATGTTACAGTACTGGGAACCAAAGTACTCATGAGATCAAATCTGTTCTTCAGTTAGCACTTTACTTAGCATTGGTGATAATCACAGTTTAATGGGATGTGAAAAGTGCTACATAAGCAGTAGATCAGTCCTCATAACTTTTCATGGTTTTCATGTCACTATTCCAGCTCTCTCTACCAAGATGACAGCTGCTGTTTAATGCAACCCGCAAAAATTATAAAAAAAGGTTCCTGAAATGTAACAATTGATCATGAACTAATCAGCCAAAAGGGAATTTTGGTATGACAGTTTTTTATGAAAGCTTGAAAAAAAAGTTTAGAAAAGTAAATGCATAAAAATTGCTGGAAAGCCCCCTTCCTGATTATTGGAAAGACCCTGAGGCGGGACCCCAGCTAAATAGGTGACCAGGGTTCACAAGCTTGGAAACGTGTTAGGTCTTTATTCATGCTGCCTGCATAAACCACACGTTAATGATCACCGCCCTCCTCATTTAAAGATTTCACAAAAAATAAGTTCTGGTCCCATTTCTCAGAGTGGGTGTCTTTCAGTAAAGTCTCTGGTTTGTTCAAAACCACTGAAAGGTTTTTCTACAATTCTTGTCATTAACCTTTATGTTTCTCAGCTTATCAGTTTTTATTATCGTCAGCAGTTTTGTTGCATATGTTTAAACGTATAACTGGCCCCACTGGATTCTTATAACTGCACACCAGTGAGGCCGCATTTCACTGGATTCGTGCATTTCATGATGTAGATTTCCTTAGCCTGGGGGTAGGCCTTACATTCTCATATTTGGTCTTACGAGATAACATGACGAATTACCTAAATATGTAATGCCTGGAGGTGGCATCTAATGCATGGGGTGGTTTTCTAAATGCTCACTTCAGATGTGTTCTGTATTTTTATGGTTAAAAAACTTAAAATGTACAGCCAGAGTCAGCCCTCAAATGGTATAACACCTGTGATTATAAATATTCATTTTCATTTCTATTTATTTTAAAGGAAGAGTTTTGCAAAGCATTTCCATGCAGGTTTTAAGCATACAGAAACAGTTTGGAAACAGAATCTATCCAAACATAAGTCAGGGGGCTTGTTGATGAATTCATCTGCTGAAGGGAAGAAACTGTTTTTGTGGCATGTGGTTCTGGTCTTTATAGACCTCAGTATCTTGAGGGTAGTGTTTTTAACAGTCCATGTCCAGGATGGGAGGGATCAGCCATGATCTTTCTTGCATGTGTCAGGGTTCTAGGGGACGAGTAGGTCCTGCGGGGATGGTATATCCCGACCCCCATAACTCTGCATAGGATGAGCAGCAGAGAAAATGAATGGATGGAATATGTTGATTGGCTAACCTGGTATCACAGTCAGAATGCATTTAATTACAAATAGGTCAAACTAACTGGCATCCCATCCAATACCACCAACCCTGCCACTAGGTACTGGAGAATTGGTTAGAATGGTGGGTAGATGTAGCCAAACTGCTTTTAAATGTTTCATATTTCAATAGAATAAATATTTTGCAACTGTCTATGGAAAAGCCTTAACCTCAGGAAATGGCCTTACAGAATCAATGAAGTCTGTCATTAAACTAGGACTATCGTCCATGTTACAGGGCTGGTCACCAACATATTTCAATTTTTCTCTGATAGGTTAAAAAGACTGAAAATAGACTGAAATCACACATTCATTCAAAAATGGTATATCAACAGACATTTGACAACTAATATGAAAACACACTTTCTGTGTATTTTCTGTGAGCATTCTAACATTCTGAAATTCATTTACCAATGTGAGTTGACTGAATTGTCTATTTACCCCTGTGGTAAAATGTTGCAAAATTTTACTAATCTACTATTTAAAAAAAAAAGTAACTATAGTAATTTTTTTTTCAAGCACTTACAAATAAATTTTCCCAAGCATTTGCAAAAGAGCATATTTGGCAACTGAGGACTATAGATTACTTGCCAGCACCTTTTTTTAACATATGACATCAGAAATTGCATATCTCAGCACAAAGTGCAATGCATTTATGCCTAAAACGATTCCACCTGATAAACTGCTGCAGATTTGAATCACTACTCAGTAATCGTAGATCACAGTAGTGCAGTGTGGTTATGAAGCTACATTTACTAATGCCACTTTAAAATATCATAAACCTTAAAAAAAAGAGATACAACTGGATTGCTGTGAAACTCATATCTCGAGAAACTGAATAATATACATACCATCTAAATAAAATGATCAGCTTTAACATACCAGTATTGTGTCACAACAGGGGATTTCCTGTAGAAATTCAATGAACTCATGAGTTTACTATTTATAAGTGAACACAGGGTGTGATTAACAGAAGTTCATCAAATACCAACAAAACACAAAGATATAACAAGCTCATTTGGTCCACGTAATCGGTCATGATAATTTGTTTCTTTATTACAAGGAAAACAAAATATCAAAGCTTCATTATTGCCCAGTATCAAGTTTACATTAATATATGCAGTCAAAATTCAGTGGTAAGGCTTACCACATCAGACCTTCCTGTATGGTCTGCACAGCCTGGAATCCACTTCACAAGGTACTTAGAACTAGGGTCCACCAATTATACACTGGCTCAATGTGTACTAGATGCTCGACCTTGGAGATATGCCCAAATAGCTACACCGGCAAAAAGATGACATTTTTGCCAGATATACTCCTGGAGGCAGTAAAACTTAAAAAACATAGAGCTGATTAGTTTTTAAAAATAAATAGAAATTTAATTTAATATAAAAGTCAAATATAGGCTACTACATCCTACTGTTTTGAGAATTGTTCTCGTATATTTCCATATTGTAAATACCCCCGTACATGTACTAAATTAGATTTATACAATGTAATGTCTAAAATATTAACGTTCATTATTTAAATTCAAAAAAGACGGGTCGAAGTAATAGGCTACTAAAGGTCAAGCAGAATGCAAAGATACTGTAAATCGAAGCAACAGACGTTTCAACATATAGATCTACCGTTTCAAATAACTTGGGCCGTCTTAAAATATGCCTGCTTAAAATAGCTGTTTATACAGAGTTAGGCAGCCGGTACAAGCTTATTTGGATGTTTTTCTCGTTGTTTCCACCGCGGCTCGGAAGCGTTTGCCGTGAGATAGCGTTACATGAATGAAATGACGCTCCTGGCGCCTTTTCTCTGTAATGCCGCGCAAAGGCGCAGCCGCGCGCTCGCGCTCGCGCTGCCGCCTGAGGAAAATCTGAGGGAAGCCCGTCTGCTTTTCTGCTGCTCGCCCACTGTATTAAAAATTACAAGGCAGTTTCTTACTCATGACGTCTCTGCAAACAGTGGAACTTGCTGTGTCAAGCTTGAACTACACCGGGTTTCACTTCGCCAGTAGTAAAATCAATACTTGGAAAAAGGAGAAGCCTCCGAGCGAACGCATAGTGAGACGCGGCCGTCATAACGCGACGGCACCGGCGGCACTTTCGCTTTGACGCAGACGATCGCCGCCGACGAGATGGATGCGCCGCTTGACCTACCAAAATAAACCATGAAAGAGCGGATGATTCAACATCTAAAAAGACGCAGTCGTCGTGCCACTGTCCCGAACACGGACTGGGCAGCTTCGTCTGCGCCATCTCTGTCCACCGTCGTAAGCTTTGAGCGGCCTTTTTGCGCCTGAAAAAGAAAAGTGAAGAAAGAAAAAAACGGTTTATTGCCGTCATTTTACGTTGTGGAAAACGACGTTTTTTTGAGGGGGGTAGAAGAGGATCGAGTCGACTTATGGTAGACCTTCTCCAGACCGTCAAATCGGGCTGTATTTTGTACGATACCAAAATAGTTTCATCAAGACATAATTAGAACATATAATTTTCGGTCTTCTGGTGTTTACATCCGCCTTTGCGTTTAGAAGGCTGTAAGTGCTAAACTGACACTACTACTTAAAAAGAGGGACCAGGAAACAAAAAAGGCCTACATATATCGCATATGGTGTAATAAATAGAGTTTCCCCTGTTATACATACAGTTTTGTTCAAAATAAAACAGTCTGGCATCACTAACCTGATCACTGTTTTTGGTAGAAATCATATTTCTAAATGGCAAATAATTTAATAATTTAGTACAGTTATAAAAAAAACAACAGGTCCAACAGTCATGACATACATGCTGCTGATTCTGTGCAATTCCAATATTAATTGAGAGGGGTGTGTTTAAAATAATAGCAGCAGTGGAGTTCAATTGGTGAGGTCATTAATTCTGTGAAAAAGGAACGCAGTAAATGTTGTCACAAATCATAAATGCTTTAAAATGGCAACCAAAACCTGAAAAACGTGAAAGAAAATGGAAATCGACCATTCAAATGGATCAAAGAATATCCAAAATGGCAAAGATTTGGCCAATGAAGCTCCACGAAGATCAAAGAAGGTCTAAAGTTACCTGTGAGTACCGTTACAATTATAAGACACCTATGTGAAGCCAAGCTATTGGCAAGAAACCCCTGCAAACTCCCACTGTTGAAAAAAAGACGTGAAGAGGTTACAGTTTGCCAAAGAACACACTGACTGGCCTAAAGAGAAATGGTGCAACATGTTGTGGACTGAAGAAAACAAGATTGTTCTTTTTAGGTCTAGGGGCCACATACAATGTGTCAGATGACCCCCAAACACTCAGTTCAAGCCACGGTACATTGTGAAACATGGTGGCGCAAGCATCATGATACGGGGATGTTTCTTATACTATGGTGGCAGGCCTATTCAACGCATACCAGGGATCATGGATCAGTCTGAATACCTAAAAATACTTGAAGAGGTCATTTTGCTTTATGCCAGGAGTGTCCAATCTTATCTGCAAAGGGCCATTGTGTATGTAGGTTTTCGCTATAACCTTTTTACGTCAGCTGTTCAAACCCAGGTGTGAGGACTCTTCAGCCTATCAGTCCTCTAATTAGTGATCTAATTAGGGAAAACCTGCATACACAACGGCCCTTTGCGGATAAGATTGGACACCCCTGCCTTTTGCCAAAGGGGAAATCCCCTGAAGGCTGTTTCTACAAGATAATGACCCCAAACACACCAGTAAATGAGCAACATCTTGGTTCCAGACGAACAAGATTGACGTTATGGAGTGGCCAGCCCAATCCCCGGACCTTAATCCAATAGAAAGCTTGGGGGATGACATAAAAAAATCCTGTTTCAGTGCAGTGATTCAAAGAAAAGCAAACTCCTGAAACATTTTTCAGTTCATACAGCAAATGTTTGAGTCTGTAAAGAAGACTGCAGACACTTTTCTTTAAGACCTTTTTCACTTTCTGTAAAGGAATAACACAAATTTGATAAATTTCTCTTCATGTTTAGATTTGGAATGGAATGTGTTCAATGCATTTGCGTGTATGTAAATGAAAGTTATCATATGGATTTTGAGCTTAATTCACTTTTTTTTAAACACTATTATTCTGAACACAACTGTATATATAGACTATAGGTGCCTATACAAATTTTTCATTTGATAATAAATATTAGTCGTACCGTTTTTTACAACTTAGAGGAACCTAAAAAGACCTCACCTAACTGCTTCTGCAAGTGCTCTTAACAGCCGAACTTGTGTGCATCAAGTGATGAGTGTTTCCATGCCAATAAACAGTAAAGAGACCAACATGTATAGCGATGAACATTTATATCATAATTAACATTTTGACATGTCGCACATAAATAATTATGTAAACGGGTATGTAAACATAAGAAACATTTGTACTCCAATTATTAAAGCAGTAAGAGTGAAACTTTGGTCGAAGTTCAGAAATAAGCATGATGCCATGTCTAACACAGGGCCCCTGCTCTCATTAACAGGCACAATTTTGTTGAAGTCTTAAAAATGATATAATTATATATATATACTGTATATATTAAAAAAATCCCAAATTGTGTATGAGAAAAGCACCGGCAGAAAAACCAGTAACGGGTGGCTAGAGTGCTTTGGTCTGTGCTACTCACAACAGCAAGTGGATGAACAGAAAACAAACATGAAAATTTCTACAGAACAGATCACAATTCAGTAACACAATATGTACACATAGAGTTCTCTTATCCCCCTCCCCCCAAATTAAGATTGTTTGGGGCTTGAAACAAAACCAAGTTAAATTTTGGTAACTAGCTTCAAATCCAAAAACTATCAAATTCTCATTTTGGTATCAACAAAATATATCAACAACGGACTATAAATAAAAGATTCTCAGCATTTCAGCTGACGTGCTACATCTATCAGATTTCATTTTGGTTTGTCTTCCCCCACCTTCAAGTAGCAAAGCAATAAATATTACAGCTGCTCTCTTCCATCTGGACACATACATTGAGGTAACTGTTGTTGAAAATATACAAAAATGCCCTCTCGTTTCAATTAAATATAACTAGAATTCAACAGAAATACAGTTACTAAGGACAACTTACGTACGGGGCAACTACGTAAGCCAAGAGCAGGACTTTAACGTTAAACCATCCCATAGTTCAGCATTTCAAATGTCCACATTTGGCAATGCAAAACAAGTCAATCTAATCAAGAAGAAAAAAAAGACAAACAAACCCTGAATACTGAATCATCGAGATCTCTTTCAATGATCTAAACAACCTATTAAGACAACAAAAAAGAAAATATCTACAAAAGGATGGCCACAGACACAGAAAACATAAAAACAATTACAATGAATTATCCAGTCATTGTAAACAATATTTCCGAATTTCACTGTCGACAATGTCAAATTGCATAATAAATTAAGGGTATATAATTACTGAACCAAATAAATGAAATAATGAAAACAATATTGGGAGTATGATTGTCTAACGTTGGAAGAAACACAAGACCAAGAGTAGTCTGAGGCAGCGCCTTTTTTTAGCCCTGAGTAAAAAAGTCCCTGAAAGAGCAGCCAAGGCCTTGTTAACAAAAAAGGAGACTATGTACATCGATTGCTCCGAGTTTCCTGGCTCTCAACAAGCGCAGTCAGTTAATGTGTCACAGTTCCTTCAGTGAAGGTCATCTGGGTGGTCTTCAAGGGTTCATGGATTCCAGAGATTCCTGTTTTACCTTGACCGGGAGGAGAGGTAGAGGGCTCCCACAACGCAACTTGATAACCGAGGCCTCGCTACCAGGTTCATAGAGGCCATAGCCAGTGGAAAGCAGCTCACTGGCACCGCCCTTGTGGTAGGAGGCCTTAAGGTCCATCTCCCTCCAGATCATGGCAAGGATCTGTTTTTCCACTACGTTCTCCACATTGACGCTGTCCATCTCCTCCAAGCGGTCTGCATTGTCGCTGAGATCGAACCGCTCAATCTCCTCATTGATGCGCTTGAGCTGGTCGAGAGAGCGTCCCGGTGGGGAAGGGGCAGCCGGACAATGGCCCTTGAGGTGGACCTTGAGACTACATAGGTGGATGTAGCTGCAGTGGCAGTGCGGGCAGGCGTGGGGCCGGTCACGGGTGTGAAGTCGCTTGTGCAGCTTCAGGTGGACAAACTGCGTGAACTTGGCCGGACACAGCTTGCACTGGTAGGGCTTCTCACCCGAGTGCAGGCGCTGGTGAGTCTTCAGGTTGCTGGTGCTGCTGAACCGCTTGTGGCACACCTGGAGACCAAAGGACAAAGATCAGAGAACAGATCCACGACGGCATGGGCAGACACAGCAAAGCAATATCCGCAGGTAAGTATGAATGCAAATGGACAAAGGATGCCTTGCTCACCTGGCACTCATGTGGCTTTTCACCTGTGTGGACCAGGTAGTGCTTCTGGAGATGGGCAAGTTGGGTGAAACCCTTACTGCAGGTCTGACACTTGAAAGGTCTCTCACCACTGTGAACTCTCAGGTGCACCTACAAACCATGTACATTGTGTTACCATAACAGTGCATTTTCTGAGCTTTGTTTATCATGGGAATGTTTCTTCAGTTGACCACTCTGATCAGATTGAGTTCCCAATCTGATCCTCAGTAATCCACAGACAGTACACATTTTTGCTCCTACTGGGAGCCACGAGGGAGCAAAAATGTGAAATATGTATGGGTCTCTGAGAACCAGACTGGGAAACACTGCAGTAGACAATTACTCGACACAAGTTAAGAAAATCAGAAATTTACCTTCAGGTTTGAGAGCTGTCCAAAGGTCTTGCTACAGACGTTGCACTCGTACTTAATCTTGCCGTTCTGCTTCTTCAGGGGGTACGGCAGTGCTTTGTAGCCAGTGCTGCTACGCTTCATTTTGCTAAGGTTGATGGCCTCCTCGCTGGCGCGGGCGGCGGCCTGCAGTGCTGGCGTGGGTTTGGTGGGCAGGCCATCGGTGGTGGCTGCTGTGCCGGCCGTAGGGGACCCACTACTGGGGGCACAGGAGGGCGTGTCCTTCAGAGCAGTGGCCGCCGAGAAGGCGCTGGTGGGTGCTGGCAGTAGGATGTCCCGGTGCGAGGGTTCAGGCATAGAGAGCAGGAAACGGCGGGCCCCGTCGGATGGCAGAATGCTAGAAGGCAGGGGCAGGTGGGCTGTGTGGGTACCCCCGGGGAGAATATTGCTGTAAAGAGGGTACATGTGAGGGAATATGCTGCCCCCTGGAGTTCCATTGATTGCGTTGCATCCCATTTGGTAGTGCGGCAAAAGGTAGCGAGAATAGTGGGGATTGGAATAGAAGGCTGCTGAAAGATGACTCTGAGAGGAATAAGCCGGGTAGTGTCCAAAACCACGGCTATATATAGCAGGCGTAAAAAGGAGCCCTTCCTTCGGCTCCTGCGAGGGAGGCGACAGAGGCGTGAGCCCCGGGCTGCTGTGGGGGCTGCTCTCGGGGGTGCTACGGGCTGTGGGGCTGGGCGTGGCCGACGACTGGCCAGGGGAATGGGCTACGTAGCTGTGGTTAAAGCTGGTGATGTGGGGGCGCAGGGGGTAGACGACACGCGGGTAGACGAGCCGCTCCGGGCTACGTTTGATGGGCGGCGAGCCCTCGGGGCAGGGGGGCCGTGTGGCCAGCGGTCGGCTGGGCTCCTGTGGGGTCCCCTTCAGGATCTCTGAGACACTGTGCTCCCTCTTGCCCTTGTCCCTGGGCGGTGGGGGCTCAGCTACCTGCCGTTTGGCCTCCATCAGGGTCTGTTCTGTGGGGGGAAAGGGGACACACCAGGTTACACGCATCGCCTGGACAGCTCGACGCGGTCCTTTTGACTCTACGGCTTCATCCGTGGTTTGTTGAGCATCTTATTCAGTCACACTGATGGACGTGTTCGACTGTGTAAAAGAGCAGGACACTGAGATTCTGTCTGAGAGACCAGCGGGGTGGGGGAGCTGGGGGAAACCGCTGTGAAATTGCCAAATGAGGCCAAACCACAGCGAGCTCGTCTCCCTGCCAGATGAACGGACTGAAAGAGAGCCTTGCCAAGCGGAATGAGCCAGCAGGCCTGACTCGGCAGTCACTTGTGACCTAACGGCAGGCACCCAGTTCAAAGCTCCAGTGAAGTCAATATAGTCCCCTGGGAAATATGAAGTCTACTTGGAGTCATACTTAGAAGCATCAAGAATATTAGCATACACCAAGTAAAACGGAGGGGCAACATTTTGACTCAATCAGAACATGTGGGACTAGGGGGATGGAGGTGGCAGGAATCCTGTAGATATTGCTAATGGTTAAGTTACATATCATTGTAATGGCTGGAGGTCACGGAATGCTTCTTGCTAGTTGGTAGTTGGGAGACTAGTGGGAAAAGACTGACATAAGCAGTGGAGAATACCTTTCAGTGGGGCCATGGCCCTTAGTAAATGTAGTCCCCGTGGAATATAGGGAAAGGTTAACCTACAACTGCACTCACTGTATGATCTTCTTTAACGACTTCATCAAGATGAAAAGTCATATCATCATGAGTGCGCTTACCTCAGGAAGCTCTTCTCAAAGGCTCATTTACATTAAATACCCATAGAAACCTTTCCTCCTTACAAGTGACAGATACCATCTCTATTGTTGTAAAAGCTTAGTCATACTTTTGTGGGAGGAAATTAAGGCACAAACCCCACTGCCTGGTTTTATCTTGTAAAGGTACTCAAGACTCTGTCTTCCCACCTATACACACAATGAAATCAGTAATCAGACAGAGCTATAAATCGATGAGCTTTTCAAAAAAAAAAAAAATCAAGACTCTACATTCCGGATCAAGCCTGAATGAGGAGCACTAATTAAATCTATGAAGCAGTACCTATGATTCTGAAATATGTAGGGGGCGAGCCCATGCTGTCTCCCAGTGAGCAAACAGTGAGCAAACCCATCTCAACCTTCCTGGATTGTCTAGATTACTGTGCTTGGCCTGCTCCCAAAGTTCCCACAGAGCAAACAGCCAGTGATCACTGAGATATCAATCTGTCAGCAGATCCAGGACACCAGGAAGTTCAAGTAGTCAATGGAGGAGTCCCCCAACCCCCTCTTCGCCCCTTCTAAATCCTAAATAAATTAAGGATTTGTGCCAGAAAGCTGTCACAGCTTCCTTTAGCCTATCCCACATCAGACACAAAGGGGGGCATAGCTAAGGTCATTTTTGCAAAACTGAAAAAACACCCAAACTACTAAATATTCTCCACCAATAAGGACGGGCTACCTAGCTGATTCCAGTTTCTTGCACTCAAAATGTCAGAGAACTTCAATGAGCGCTTCATGCTTATTCATGTCACAGCCCTGTGTGGGAGAGGCACCTTGGGCTGTTTTTCGTTATGACTAGGCTTTAGGTCAGGCCAAAGAATCTCAATGTGGCTCACATATTCTGGACAACCGTCTGAGCTTGTGGGAGTAGCTCAATCAATGACCAGTGAGCCCTGATAGGGCCCAAATAGGTGGCAGGGATGAGGTCTGCTAGCCACTCCCATGTACCACAACTCAAACAAAAATGGGCATGACCTCTCTGTCCCTTAAGGCAAAGTCAGGGCTACCCGCTTTCCTCTGTCTCCGGCTGTCATGCGCAAAAGCTTTTATTACAACAAACAGAATCAGTGTGTTAGGCAACTTAATGTTGAAAGAACATTCAACTACCAATGACTCCAGTATTATGCTGGAAGCACCATGTAATTAAATGCCATCATTACTGAGTTCGGTCCATGATGCATCTAATGAAAACACTACTTTAAACATACTCATCACATTTTGCCCTGGGGCTAGGCAATGCACAGTCTGACAGTCGACTCCCAAAATTCCTTCTGCCCACCAGAGCCCTTCGGCCCAAGCACACACCAGGCAGGATAAGGGACAGGAAGGAGAGAAGGTGCTGCAAACATCCAGCAGGGGAACCATGTTATATATATGAGCACTAGCTACAGTTTCACAGAAAAGCCTCAAATCTTTAAGTCCACAGTCTAGCTGGGGAGAAAACAGGCCAGGTGGATCACAACGGCACTTTGCTGGGTACTTACTGAGTTTCTGCATCATAAGCTCTCCAGAGGGTGGGTAGTTGAGACGCTGGGCGAACTCGGGGCAGTACCACACCAGCAGCTCCTCGCGGGGCAGGATGGGCTTGATGGTGTAGAAGTATATGCTCATGCCGGTCTGGCAGGCCGCCAGATTCTGCTCCTGCTGCGTGTGCGCCGGGTTCACGTAGCGCATCCAATTGCTCTTGTCTTCGTCCAGCCCGTCCACAAAGTGGTGGAACTCTCCTTTCGAATAGATCTGAGGAAGGAGGCCCAGAATGAGATCAGAGGGTCAGAGGTTATGGACAGATGGAGGAAGCTTCTGTGGTGGATTCAAAAAAGAAACACACAGCTGAAGGATCCACGCTCTGGGGTGTATATAATTACATTGCCACCCCTCTCTGTAGGGAGACCATACAGAAATGGGGGGGCCGCGTCTGACGCAGACTCGTCACAAACGGGTGGGAAACGCTGAGCCCTGCTTCCTTGAGCGTACTCTCAAACCCCGACCGCTGAGTCAGCCTTGTCACCATGATGTCACCCACAATCTCAGGGTGAATCTGCGTGGCCGTCGCCCACCCCCACCACTCTCAGGTTTGCGCTCGCTCTCCCGTTACGCCACTTTCTTACGTTGTTACTACAATCATTCCTGTATAGCGCGCATCTTTATCATAGCAGACTCATTGCTTCCTTCAGTACTAGTGCTGAACGGCTGCTGCGTTCTCAGCTGAAACGATCAAACCGGACTGCAGCTACATACTCGCATTAGACCCACAAGTGCACACTACGAGGTCGCATTATTAATTTTGATATCACAGGGGTTTAATTAACCAGTTTTGTTTTTATTTGATGCTGACACTTTCTAAATTGCTGTACTTTCTAAATGATTATTCTTTGATGAGTGCTTAGTAATCACACTCATACTGCAGTATTCAATAAAAAGGCTCCCCCCTGCTGGTGAAGACGACAGATTTATTGAAATCACCCCTCAAACTATTCACTTTCATCAATGAATGGAATATGAACTCAACGTAGGCCAACGTAAGATATAAGCTAAAGCAATCTTATGACTTCTGAGGTTCATTTTCATCCTTTGCTTGTTTGGGGGAGGGGGGGGGTGGATTCTCCCTTTTTTGATTTTTCATTTTTTTTTTAAGAACCACTTTTCTTTTCTCTGCTGCTGAAATGACTTCCTTTATGAGGAGAAAAGAGGAAGTGAGTGTGGTCTAATCAAAGAGATGAGGGTGAGATACAAGTCTGTGTGGTATGTCTGTGATGGGGGGGGTGGGAGGTGCAACAGGTGATGTTCAGCGGTAAGTTCTGTGATGCCCCCCCCACCATTTCTTTTTTAGGGGCTGTCATTTGCAGGAACAGAGACGTCACCACCAAGTATTACACTGTAAGAAGGGGTGTTACAAAGCTATTTCAAAAAAAGTTTTGTTTTTTTTTTTGAAACGTTTCCACTTCACGATTTACTGTAGGTACGACCGTCTTAGTCAACACAAAACCAAAACTACGTATAACATGGAGGAATAATACATCATTAAAAAAAGACCAAAATAAACAGTTTCCTCAACAGCAGAAAAAGGACCGAAACTGTGTGTCTGTGTGTGTGTGTGCGATACCAGTGCTGGGATTAGGCACCTATTAGTACAGAGAGAATGCCTTCTCTGATCTTTATCCCCAGAGTGGACCTGCTTCACTCGTCGGGCACGACACCGCGCACGGCCTGAGCATAACCGTACCCCCCCCCCACTCCCTCCAGTCTGCCCGGCCATCTCCTGCTGGGCCCACACTGTCACACGGGGGCCTCTGGCTTGCAGCTGTGACGGTGCAGTCTCTCCAGCGTCGCTCACATACGCTTGCAGACCCAAGCCACTTCCTCGCTGAGTCAGCGCTAGGCGCTTGAGCACGGCTCTTTACCGTCAGCCCGGAGCCGGGCCTGCCGACCACGTCACCCAGGAGCGCAGAGCAGACGAAAGGCAGCCGGATATTTGTGTCCGCACTCCGTGCACCAACAGAGCCGCATTTGTCTGTGTGGTTCTACATGCTGAAGAAAACTCCCACACTGCTGTTTTTCATTGTAAAAACAGTTTCCGGATCCTACTTCAGGTTGCCTCCGTGACATCGAGAATGCCCCTGCCAGTCGCACAGTGCCCACTGGAAACTTTATGATCATGAAACCACCTTCGAGCTAAAGAGTGTCAAGGCTCAGACATCTGCCAGTGTCTCAAAATCTCACTTCTTAAAATGCTTTGACCCGCTAATTGCACCGCGGACAAAATCCAGCTGTGTGGGACCGCTGGGGAGCAGGACCTCAATACTCACCCTCCAGAAGTATTTCCTGTTCGCATCCTTGGGGACCGACTGTGCAGTGTACGACTGGCCCACTAGGGGGCCAAAGCGAGTTCCCTTTGGGATGTACTCTTTGCTTTCCACTCCAGTCACCTGAAGAAGAAGCAAAACAAACGGTAGGACAATAAATCAATACCGTCAGAACAGTCAAATCTCACCACTGTGATGGAAACCTAGAGCAGTTTTAACTGAGTACATCATTCCATAGTGAACATTCTGCTGAAAAACTCCTATTGAAAAGATACATGGTTCCCTCTTGGATTCCTAAGCCAAACTGATGAACTTTCCCACCGGACGGCAGCAATTTACTAAGACACTGCCTGACCATATTTGGAATGGCTGGCCAGACCCCGCCCCATCCTCAGCCAAGTTCTTATTCAGTCCGGTGCTCCCAAAGGAAGGACTTCCTCACTTCCTGCTCTCCCATTTACTGAGTGGAGACTGCCCACCCCAGCAGCAAAAGTGAAGATCACTCATTCATCAAAGAACAGAAAACAATGCGGGGGGGGAAAAAAAAAAAAAAACAGGGGCGGAAAAAACAGATTTCCCCAGAGGAAGTGCGCTCAGATCCAGTAAAGGGAGGCTGGGATTGCATAGGAAAGTGCAGAATTCAGAAGCTCGTAGAGCAAGAAATGCACAAACCAGTTCTATGGCTTTGGGTGCCAAGTTGTCGTCTGATGAATACTGCTGTTTAACTATGGTTCACTGACAATACATCACTCCCCTCAGGTAAGGAGTTCAACAGCATCGGCACTTTGAACAATTCTTTCTTGTCCTGGTCGGTGATTTCAAAATACACTGAGGAGAGCAGCGAGAGGAAGGTAGTTGGCTCCAGTCCAGTGACTGTGGTCACCCTGAAGCTCAAGCTCTGCATGATGCTCCACTGGGTCCAGGTAAAGGCACCTATGATCTTCAGAGCCCCATGCAGCACCCCCTATCAATGTAGGCCATCTGAGGTCATAAGGTCAGAGCCACCCCCCCCCCCCAAAAAAAACCTACTCATCTTCCATCTATGAAAGCCTCTGTGGTTCCATATAACATTTTTCTGCTCAGTCACAATACCAATATACTAAATACAGGACTATGTCTGTTCTGACTGACAGGAATACCCATGATCAGAGAATATACACACAATGGGCGGACAGTGCTCTCAGGGGCTGATCCTTTTTGTCCAGGTCTCCTTCCAACAACGATCCATAAGGCAGAAAGGCCTGACCATTACGTTACAGGCATAAGGGGGCAGGCCCCAGTGAAAACCCGACTATGGGATTGGACAAGAGAGATAAACAGAATGCCTTTAGAAGGCAAATCAACACCTGAAATTACAGAGCGTTTCGGATCTCGGAGATAAAGGACTTCAAAGAGGAGCTGGTGTTTTACGGAAAACACAGGGGCCTTTATCCGCCACCTCGGCAGTCTCTCTGCAGGGATTACACACAGCCCGGTGGTCTAATCTGCAGCCCCCACCCACAGCTTCCACTGCAAGCCACCTTCGAAATCACATATAAGGTTTTCCCTTGAAAGCCATGAGGGAATCCCCCCCTCCGTACCCTTAGATAACTTGTGTGGCTCCCACCTTTTCAGATCAGCGACAATTTTAGGTCACTCATTAACGGATCAAGCAGCTACCATCCCATTCGCATTTAGCAGACGCTTTCGTCCAAAGCGACGCACCGGTGAGCTAGATAGTACGTCACAGGGCAGATAATGCATCAGAAGGCAGTTGAGGTGAGTGATACGCTGCCCTAGCCACGTCACCCCCGCCCCCACCACACCAGCTATAGGTGTGACACCTCAATGCAATAACCACTCACAGCACCCCCAACCCCACCGCAAGGTAGCAGGAGGATGAATAATTCAAAATGAGCTGGTTGGGCCTCCGTTTGTAATCTGGCAAAGGCAATGGGGGCGGAGCTTTCCCCACGCACAGCACGCACCAATCATACTCGGGAGTGTCTCGTTTCCTTTCCGTAGGCGTATGAGGAGGCCATGCTTTAAGTTCCTGGAGGGGGCGATATAGGTCCCAGTACACGCCTACGGGCATAAAGGGTCCCAATTACCAGCTCACTGCCAGCAGATTCACGCGCACGGCTGATAAATTATTCAATGAAGGATTTTTTTTCAGGCCAATTCAAGTTTTTTAAAAAAAAAGAGGAGAGATGTTCAATCCTCCAAGTTTGATTGGGATCGCAGTTTGTCCACGCCAAACCATCACTGACCTCCACACGCACACCAAGCCCTTTTTCACAACAACATTAGAAAGTCTGCCCACGGCACGGGTCTAACTCTCGGCTAGTGGTACTGGTTCCTACCCCAGGTGAAAAGCTCAGTGCTTCTGGTGAGACATCCAACCCCCACCACAGAAAGAAAAAGTGAAAAAATATCCATCTAGACACGGAGCCCCCCCGGCATTTCAAGGCTGGCTGGCTGGCAGCCACACAGGCTCTGCCCCCCTCCAAGCAAGCGAGTCATGGTTCAGAATCCAGTGAATCGCACCCGCACCCGACGGACAAGTCACCGGATGGAAGCTCTACGTCCCCACATGAGGATTCTGGGGGACAAAGTGGCTCCTGGTATTTCTAGCCTCCCTCCCCAACACACACAATCTTGCTCTATAGAAGATTCACTCGGACATCTCCTTTGGTGTTAAGGGGCACAATTTGCTCAATGCATCAGGCACCGAACGGGATAAACAGGATGTGGACACATGGCCGTTTGTATTTGAACCAGCTGACTGTGAAACGTCTCTGGCCACATTTCAGAGAGAGAGGTTTTTGTTAAAAGTCGCGCGAGTTTGAGGCCTACCTCAGAAGAGCCGGAAGGATGCTTGAAGAGCAGGTTGCGTGGCAGCGAGGCCTCGGCCCGTGTCAAGCTGCTGCTGTCCAGACCCCCCTCCGGGGAGCTGTCGTACACAATGTAGGTGCATTTTTCCTCAAAATCTGCCTCGGTCCACAGCGTCATATCGGCATCCTGGACGTCCGTCGCCGTGGTGACGCGGTCGATGTTGGGAGCGCTTTCAGTGGTCCACATGGCTGAGTTATGCTGAGAAGCAGCCTGGAGAGGCATGAGAAGGAGGGAGAGGGCTCTGTTAGGGTTGTTAGGACACAGGACAGAACTGATGCACACCCTTCAATCCCGACTTCCAGTTCCAACGTGGTGGCTTTTAAACCCAGTTGAAGATCCCGGGTAAATAAAATTTAATCCATTGAACTTCAGAAGGCATGACTGAAAGTCCAAAGAAATGCATGATCCACGCAAAGAGAACTGAACAAAATTCACACAGATAAAAAAATAAAAAATCCATAATGCTGCAAGGCCCTGATCAAACCCCTGCGGTCTGTCATGAAGGAGGCAATGCTTGCTAGCCTGCGTGGAAAAGCACTGTGCAGAACAAGGCAGCTGACAAACACGCAAGCTCTGTGGGGGTCAGGGCCGCCCGGGGGCCCCGCTCTGGAGCATGGGGAGAGGGAGAGAGCGTGCCACAAACAGGGGAAGGAAGTTCCGTCTGGGACTGAATGAATGGAGCTAAAATGGGCCATGGCGTAGCAGGCAAGCGGAGCCGGCAGGCTGACCCAGAAGCTGGGGCCGGGGTTTCTTTGGGGGGGGGGGAATCTTCCCACACGGACCTCCAAGACACAAAACAGGCTTCAAAAACACCACCAGCTGCACGACCCCCCCACCCCCCAAAAAACATCCTACTCTCAGTGCTTCCGGAGAGTTCTCATTCACGTCAGTGCGGGAGAGAGGTCGGTCCGGCCACTGGACGCTCACACACACATGTCCTTTGCTCCGTAGCAGGGGAACCATGTGAAATGGATACAAGGTTCACCGAGAACTAGTCAACACTCAGGTTGCTGCCTGGCAATTAGTCAGTGATGCCATATAGTATACTACTACTAAGTAAACTAGTTAAATATTTTATTAAACAATTAAGGCTATTAATAGCCCACAAATAGCACGCAGAGCCAGTCAGGCAGTAAGGAGGATAAAATAAATAAATAAAATGCCACAGTTTTCGCTTCTTTTGAAAGTTTGACCAAAAATGAATGTGACAACAGCTGTCTAAATGTGAAACTCATAATGAAACTCGCAAGCATTCTCTGAACAAAGTCACACGTCCTAAAGAAGGGTTAGCAGAGCCAATCAATAAATTATTATCCAGTAAAAATGTTAAAATTTGTTCAGCTTAAAAGTTTTTACTGCCAAAAGATTATTTTATGGTACAATAGTAACCAAGCAAATTAAAGAAAATAAGCTAAACCAATTAAAGAAAATTAAAATCACACTGAAAAATTGTGAAAATGCAGTGAAAAAAAAAACATTACAGAGAAAAACAGTGAGTAGGAGAGAGAAAGTCATACTTACGAGGACGTCTTGTGCACATCCACACATAGAGCTGACTGAGTGAGACCTCGGAGTCCTGTGTGTGTGCGTCTGTGTGTGTGTGTGTGTGCGCACGCGCGTGTGTGTGTGTGTGCCCCTGTCTGTAGGAGGGACAGGTGCCTCTTCGCCTTTGTAACCCCAGGAGCTACTCCAGTGTGCGTGTTGTCAGGGTTCCTGCTTCACTGACTGACTGACTGAATGTTTTCCAAACTTGAGGGCTGTTTGATCCCACCCCCATCTCTGGCCCCTCCCACTACCGGCCCTCCTCTCCCCTGCTCTCATACGACTCACTCTCTGAGCTTCTAGTCACCTTTGCGCTTAGACCAAAAAAAAATGTCAACACGGGAAGTGTGGAGTACTTTCGCCTGAATGCCACAGCCTCCAGCGTTCTGCACACGCCCAAATTTACCCACACTTCTGTCACAAAGAACACCCAACTGCCACAGGAATGAATTTCAACCCCCAGCTAGGCAGGGATTAACAGACTTGCCCTTAGCTGCTGCTCCTCCTGTCCTTAAGGAGGCGCTACTGTATTCATCGCACATAGGTGTAGCTTCTTGCTGGACCGTACACTCAAACAGGCAGAAGCTACAGTACGACTGACTGACAAAAAAGCACAGTGGGGAAAAAATATATGTAGTTTGCTCCTGGATTTACATGCTGTTATAGTAGCTCAGTAATTAATTACAGGAGCCCTAGCTTTCTGTATTTTGGATACACCGTGACAAAATCCATTTCCTACACACTTAAAACACATCTGTCTCTCTGACTGACAGCTGTGCTCAGCGAGTGGCAGGATGGGGTGTTGAGGCCCGAAACGAGGGGAAGTCAAGGAACAACAAGCCCTGTTGGAGGGATGGGGGCGGGCGGGGGGCAACAGCAGCACCCCCGCCTAATATAGTCATCAGGTACCGGCCATATTACTTGTGATCCTCTTTGCCAACAGCTTCCTGGGAGTGGGAAAACAGTCCCATGGAAACAGACTATTGAATGATGGCCCACCTGTTTTTGCGTTCCTGGTGCGCTCGGGACACTAACCAAAAGAGGGGTAGCATGGGGTGGGGACCAACAAGAGAAAATGGAAACTAGACAATAACTCTCTTTGAAAGCAACATGTGGTTCATCTATACCCCTCGGAGGCTGGAAGCATTCACTGTGAAGTACAGCGTCCCCAATCCCGAAATCACTTCCCCCAACTTTCATTCCAGCCTTAAAAATGCAGCACTCCCTCCAGGCCTGTTTGGTCACCCACTCAATAAAGCTGAGCTGGGTGAGGCCCTCAATGCACATTTAAATTGCTTTTTTGTTTCTGCAGGGGTCCTCGTGTGGCCTGCATGCCTTGGGGAGTGGGCTGGGTACAGGGTGGGGGACCCCAATGCACACGTAGTGCCCCAGAGGGCCTCTATAATGCCAAGACTGGCCCATTGTTCTCCACCAGGAAGGCAGAGACACTGCCGACGATGTCTAGAAGCCACTGCCCACCTTTGGCTCTCAGGTGAAAGGGGGTAGATTGAAGAGAAGGAGAAGAATGCTTAGTGTGGTTCCATATAAGCGGATGCCTACAAAATCATATATAACAATCCAAACGTATTAAGGATTTTTGAATATACATGTAATACCACGCTTTAAAAAAAAATCTCTATTGGTTTCTCAAACCACAAGACACATGGAAAAGTTTGAATTTGCCCGGAGTTTCTTCCACAAACAAAATGAGTGAGTGAGCGAGCAAGTGTGTATGCATCTTGCGTATGGTGGGGGGGCATCATTGTTCGGCAAGAAGATAATCCCACAATGAAGCAGCCTTTAGAAGAATTAGAGAGGTTAGACTCAGCCATGATCTCCCCGTTTGGCCCAGTGGAATAAGGCCCGGGTGGAGGGGTCTATATGAGGACCCCCACTGTGCAGACCGCTGTGCCCCCACACTCCTAATCCTGGCAATCCAACCTATTTCCTCAAACCTACATCACCGGGATCTAGCTATGAGCCATCTGGACTAGCACTTTGTTTCAGGGCTGGTCTGTTTGTGGCCTGGGGTGCTGGCACCAGCAGCCCATCGATTCTATGCCCAGACAGCCAACTTAAGCCCAGTACAAGCTAATCACACTCAATTAGACACAACAGTGATTAAGTGGACTCTTCATTAAATCTTAAAACCACAAACCAAGACAATCAATGGCTAGAATACTAGAAGCTGACCTTAAGCTCCCTCCTCAACGGAATTCTTAGATTATCATTACTATTCTACACATAAAATGCTTTATAAGTTTTACACTTCTTTGTCCTGAACGGGTTATCAAAAGAAGAAGAAATGTGATTTTTAGAGATATTTTTGAAGTAAAAACGAGAAGAGCTTTTCTCCCCCAGGAGACGCATGTAACGGGTGTGTGAAACCGAGAAGACTCAAGACGAAAACTGCAAGTTATTGCCGGCTGATACAATATAGGAAGGTTGTTGTGCGGCAGTAACCGTCATTTGACTCAAAACGTCTGCCCTTCGAATTATCTATGTGAACTTAAATGATGTTTTCACTATTGCACGAATTTAGCAAAAACCTTCTTACCTTATGCGTATTTCTTTTCCCTAATCAATTCGATACAATGATCAAAGTTTTTATGCACACATACATACACGCACGCACAATATTTATTTCATATAAAAATTACTTACTTACACATACACGCACGCACAATATTTATTTTATATATAATTTACTTACACACAGACACGCACACACACATACACCTACCTACATAAAGATTTTCGATTACGCTCACCCACGAGTTACGTACACTAACAGAGACACCACATTCGGCAGATCTACCTTAGACAAACAGTAGTTGGTTACTATCACACGGTGGAGCCCAAAACACTACTGGCATGATAAAGTGCACATGTGCAATTCACAGTAGCCTGCCGTATCTGTCAGAATTAAGGGGGGGTCTCTGAAGCGTAAGACGGGACACTAAGCGCGAGACAGGAGTAACTGGATACACTGCTCCCTTTGACAGCTGTAGCCTGAAATAATGTTATTGTAGATGTCAAGTTGCGGTATGCGTTACACTGCGCAGATATAAAGGACTCCCCCGACTGTAAATCATAGCCGTCGGCGCGTGTGAGGGTAAAAACGGGCAAAGGCGAAGCTGGCCGCGGCGGGGGAGCGCGGCTGCGAAGCGGTGCGGGGCGCCGAGCGTGTGCCGGGCGGGGACGCGCAGCGAGCGCCACCGGCCACCGGGCTCAGCGCAAACGCGCATTTAGTGATGCGGACAAGGTACGGCTTATAGCCAGTGCCGAATTATGCCTAAAAAATGAGTAAATAAAAACCCATGTCCAACTGAAACTGCTTTCTGGGTTAATAATCTTAATAGACACAAGACTTCAGTTCATTACGAGGCAGCACACGCATCAGCGGCAGACAGGACCGATCCCTGCACCGCTGGGCAGTTCAGGTGAAGCCATAATGGGCCTGTATGTTCTGGTAAATCCGGACTTATAAGCATTATTTATCTGTTGCGTACACTTCAGCATGTTCTATTTTCTCCAAATTATAACATCGATTTAGAGTTACATAATAGTATTATTTACTAATTATTAACTTTTATTTAAGCAAAATATATTTTTTTTAAATTACACGTGTATCTACAATCAAGAAAGTCGTAATTTTCCTTGTTTGGCTAATTCCCGAATCTCACAGACATATAGGAAATTAGTTGATGGTATTTTTATAATATTTCCTCGGTAAAAAGAATAACTGAAAGTGAAATGAAGCGATCGGCGGTGGGCTTCAGGGCGCAGAAGCGCGCTGCGCGCCGCACGTACCTGTGCGCCTTTCCATTAATATCTCCCGTCAGCACAGTTATCCCGAATTGTTTTGTACCTCCTTCGCGTCCGTCCCGCTCGCTAGTCCGCAATACACTGCTCTTCTGGAGATGGCACTTTACAGTTTCCATTTGCAAAGCGCCGATCCCCACCTCCGCGTCCTGTCCCGGCAGCTCCACCCAAAATCGTAATTAGGCTTAACACAGGCAATTAACAAAACAAACTCCTCCGAGCTGACACTCTCGATAACTCTGATGGACTAATTGTTTTCAAAATCCCCTTCCGACTTTGACCGGCTCGCAAACTAAATTAAGTCGCCCGTCGCAGCCTGAGCAACTTTCAGAACACTTACGCAATAAACTGTTTCTATCAGCCCGTTTGCTTTTTTGTTAAACTTGGCTACTGTGAAATGTCTGTACCGAGGATTTCTTTGGGGTTTTTTTATTGCAAAACATACGTATTTAAGTAGGTCTAAATTCAATAGGCTGAAATTGCAGAGACCGGTCCGTGTCGTGATATAATTCAAACTTTTCTTATTCAGGCGTGTTTTAAAAGGAAAACAAGTCTTTTCCGGAATTATTTTGTTATTGCTGTAATCGGTTCTATTTTTATCGTAGCAAAAAAAGCTATACGTAACACAAACATTCAGTAGTTAACGGTGAAAATATATAGACATTTCCTGAATTGTAACTAAATGCTTAAACGAGCTACATTTCGGGAATAAATAAGTTTGGTGTTACCGACAAACCAAGCTGGCGAAGGTGATGTCAGGAAAATGTTGCCTACATTTTCCGTTTTCGCTGAGGTGTGAATACATGAAGTTTGAGCAGAAACGTACCAGATTTATTCGCAGTAAAAGTAAGATAAACTGATTTGTTCCATCTTTTAAAGTCGGTTTTGCCACTTGAAATAAACGAAATGCGTCTCAGTGCTAGTATAATTCAAGTTTATATAAAGAAATATTACGAATTTTTATTAGCCCTACTATATCGTTTCAGTAATTAGTTTTAAATGTGTCTTTTTATTACGATTCGTTCTCGGGCGATTTCTTTTTTTCGTTTTAACTGAAATGGGCCGCAGTTTTAGACCAATTACATTTCTAAGAAAATTCTTCAGTATTGCGCCACATAGCCGGCCTCCAGCTAAGCCCACTGGCCGCCCCGGCACGACTGAATTAAAATAAGCGCTTCTCCTATTCTTATCTGCTCGTAAACGACAGTTCAAGGTTTACCGAGGAAAGGGAACACGAAAGAAAGTCCGCCGTCCTGCCGATATTTAGCCGGCTTACCGGGGGCTGCTCGTCACATATTTTAAACAAGTAATCTTTACAATTCGCCACAAAAATTGTTTTGTTACATTCAATGTCAAATTAAAACGAATATGTGATGAACTATGCAATATTTATTTTTTGGTCTTTAAGAATAGAAAATGAGTATAATGTAGTATGTTTAATTAAACTATAGGGAATAAATACAATATAGTTTGTTAGATTTAAATGTTCGAATGAGTGTTGCCTTTGACCTGCCATGGTGTGCTGTAACCACCATTCACTGTTCTGTAACGGAACTGGATTTTACTCTGGAAGGGGTCGCCGTGACTGTGTGGCTTATGGGTGTGTGGGCAGATAATAACGTCCATGCTGCCAAACTCCCCCCCCCAAGCAGCCCACTTCCGCTCTGGCCTTTGTTTCAGATCTTTACATGAAACAGACTCTTTCCTTCCGGAACCCCATCAAAGCCATGGAAGTGAGTGTGGGATGGGAGACAAGTTTGAACCTCCCTTGGTGTAGATATGTAGCAAGTAATGAACCCCCCCGCCCCCCACCCCGGCCAGCCCTGAACGCCCACCAATCGCAAACGCTGGCTGTGAGCTGAGCCGTGGATCCTCTTCTCCCTTGCTTTACGTCTTCATCCCTCCCTACAGATGGTACTCATCAGCACTCCCTCTTTCTCTGCTCCTATCGTTCCCTCCTTTCATCCTCCCTTCTTTCTCTCTTTTCCCTTCCCTCTGTTTCCCCCTCACCTGTAGCCCAAACCACCATCTCCATCAAACACAGGTGCAGACACAATAAATTTCAGCCATGACCAGCATCCACGAGTCGGCGTTGTGCACAGTGGACGTTATGAAAACAGCAGGCTAATGTTATCCGTTTCTGCTTCCAGGAGAGAGTGTACACATCCAGCTAATTATGTTTTCTCCCAGAACAAATCCCTTTTAAATGGATTCCCTGTGAACGCCGAGTCCGGTGAGCAGAAACCTCATGAGCTCTTTCCCTCAGCAGTGTCCTGCTGTTGCCTGGGCCATAATAAAGATAACAACAATCATGCCAATAGTGGGAGCCCCCCCCCCCACCCCCACATACACACACCCACCCCACGTAGATGAACTTGCATCCAGTTCCAGGGAAATCCTCTGCTTCATAGCACAGGGGAATACAGCTTATTGCGGCGGGGGGGGGGGGGGGGGGGGTGCTCATCCAAAAGAAATATTTGGCTTGGCAAGCAGCCAGAGCAACGGGATTTACCGTCCTTATGCTTGGCACGCGTCTTCTGAACTGAGACAATCCGGAGAATATGCGTGTGCGTGTGCCTGTATGTGCACACGCTCACATTTCTGTGTGATTGTGTCACGCTGATGGGACCAGTGAACTTCTTGCCTTTCCTGCCTTTAGTTTGATTGAAACTGCGAGCGCGGTATCTGTGTAAGGCGGAGGGCGATCTGCAGTCTGCGTTTGCGTTACTGCGTGCGTGTGCAGCAGGAGTGTGTGTGTGTGTGTGTGTGTGTGTGTGTGTGTCCCAGTAAGACAGGAGATCTGCTTGTAATAAAGCATTATACCTGTAATAAAGCAATTTCACTTTCAAATGCGGCTGGGTGACGGGGTTTATGTTACAAAGTGCCAGCACTCTAAGCACCTTTACGCAGGCTTTTAGCAGGTGAAAGGGACCCGAAACTTTTCAGAAGACACACTGCATATCAAGTTACAGGAACTCTTGGTTACATGACATAAATCTCAGTTCAGGTGTTTCGTCGAAAAGGCTGGAAATGAAACACTAGTGTGATCTTGCGTGTGCCTCTGAGTGACCAGAGTGGATTATTGTGGATTATCAGAATTCCTAATATGACAGCCTAGGTGCTCTTTGCCAGAGAAGCCTTTTGGTGGTTTCCTCAGCAGGGAGTAAAAGAAAATGATGACAATCTACTTTCAAAGACATAGAAATTAACAATGGTGCGTCCTGTTGAATCATCTGACCTCCTTAAGATGAAGAAATTGCTGGAGGACATGGACGTACCCACCAGCTGTGCACTTATTGTAAGATCTTAGACATTAACAATTGATTGATTAATCACAGATAAAGAAGATGAAATTAAATTGCAATTGGACATGAAAGCTTTTATTTTCGCACCAATCTGGCTGGCTAAGCTGGTTTAGGAGGCCTGGTGTATGAGGGTGTAGCTTTCTGAGTGTACAGCATGATGAATTAAATCTGTGACAGATATGACAGGTGAGATCCCGCCGTAGGGAAAGCCTTAATCAGCAGGATGGAGACAAAGCCTCCTTTTAAGGGGGCCAGCGGCGGAGTGACCGTTAATGACCAGCCACTGAATCATCACGCTCGGTCTGCCTTAACTCTGGGGGGGTGGGCTAGATGCTGCAGGGACAAAGGACCACAGACACACGCACGCACATGTGCGCACACACACACACACACATGCAAGAAATGCACACGCACGTGCCAAGGCACACCCAAAACATGCACAACATTGCAAGGCACTACGTGCCAATTTGTCTGTCAAATCATTAATTAACTCACTGATGATCAATAGATCATGTGATGTAAATATGTGAAATAGCTCTATATCACACACACATAATTCATTATATATAGAGGCCTATATATGTCAAGTATATCTTGTCTGTGTATATGTATGGGTGTATATATATATATATAAATAGATAGAACCCTATACATATGGTTAGACATTGGGTGTAGAATCATGTGATGCTCCTGAAGACCATGGTGTCCCCACAGCAACCCAGGCCATGGCAATTGAATCCATCAGCCTGCTGTAAGCATTTTCCAAATCCTCAAGGAAGTAGCCTGAACCGAGTTACTCTAGCACAGGGTCAGAGATGACTCAGCTGCTGGTTACCGGATGGCCGGTGAATGTAGCTACACAAAGGTCTGGTCTGGGTCCAGCACTTCATTCCCTCAGAGGTACTTTCCTAGGAGTTGAAGCTGGCCCACTGGAAGTGATGAGGTCATTGAGAGTTACGGGGGGGCGTGTTACATTCAGTTTGAGTCTGGTTTCTGTTTAAACGCCAACGACCTTTCACTTGTCTCCGTGAATCATGTTCGTTGGCATGGAATGCAGATAGCTCCATTAGCAGTTATAACAGAAGCGTGCCTGACAACGCGCCATTGTGCCGGAACCCACCAGGGCATCCCCACAAAGGCTGCTGACCCGCGTCCCCACACCCACTTGACACTTGTTCCTCTGACCCTCACTTCTGGTCGACTTGGCGACACGGAGGATCGATTGTGGCCGACATCCCCCCAACTCGACCGTTTTCTCTGACCCCACCCCCGCGAATCAGTAGCCAGTGCCGAGTCTCGTTAAGTGAACGTGAGGCGGGATGCTGGCGACGTAGCTGACAGCAGGCACCGCCATATCCAGGCTCGTCCCAGCAGGACCTGCATTGTTCTGGCCATTAGTTTTAATTTATGCCTCTGCAATGTCTGAAGAAATATTTGTATTAGCTAAGAGTAAAGGACAGAGATGGACAGGCATCCCTCCCAGCTCTGCACCATCATTGCTTCATCTTCAATGATGTCACCAATTAAAAAAAGAAAGCTGATTCCTGACCATAAATATCTGCAGCATGTCTTGTTGGTTGGGGCATTGCTGCGCACCGCGACGTCAGTGCCAGAGGAAATGCATTTTCCTCGCTCAGAGAGCCGAATCCTTCCCGAAGCTGCTCAGCCTCTGAGCAGACATGAACCTGCAGGCCAGCACTAACGAGACCCCCTCACCAGGCCTGCAGTGCTCCCCGAGCAGTGTGCTATTGTACTCTCACTGGCATCTTGTTCTAATTCAAAATTTAGTGTTAAGAATGGGGGGGGAAAAAAGAAAAAAGTGGGCTCTAATTACTACACTGAGTTCCTTTCGCGTTGTGGTTTGACTGAAAGGCATTAGATCGAGACAGTTTCTATGCCCCCTGGATCCTCGCTCGCCAAGCCGGAGACGCACAGCTGTTTGAAATACGGCTCCACTTTAAGCATTTCATGCTGTTGTAAAACCATTTCCTCTGCAGCGAGTTACATGTTTCCCCCGTTTATGTTGGCCGCGCGGGGGCCCGCCCTGAGCACTTTCGCTGGGCGAGGTGCCGCTCGACGCCGGGACGCGTGCTGCCCGCGAGGTGTGTAAGGTGTGATTTCGGGGGTGTCCGCCGCCGGCAGGGACCCCGGGATGGGATCTGGCTCCATTCAGACTCAGCAGCCTGTTTGTCGGAAAGCGGAAGCAGGGCTTCCTGTGGCTGAGGATGAATGGGGGCTATCAGTCAGCGGTGCCCGGCTACCTGTATCAATCAGGCTGCACTCTCCGCGCTGCCGGTTCGGGGCGGGGGGGCAGCATGTTGATTCAGCCTCTGTCGACCCTGCGGTGACCCCCTGCAGGTTGCCCGGGCAAAATGGCCATCCAGCGGTCATGGACAGGAAGGGGGAGCCCCCCACCCCCACGTGCTGGGGGGGGGGGAGGCGTTGGCTGAGGCGATCCAGAGGTCCCCTGTCACCCCCACCCCCCCAGTGTAATCTTTCCCCTCTTCCTCCAGGGACTCATACATCTTCATCATCACTAGTCTCCACATGGAGCTTCCACAGTCTGACCCCTCCATTATCGCCGCGGGGGGCCCCCTCTGCCCCCCCCCCCACTCTGCTCCCCCTGCTCTGCCCCCCCTGAGTAAATAAGAGTCCCTTTATTGGGGAGCTGGCAAGGAGCTGGGGGGGGGGGGATCGAGTCAAGCTGGAAGCATGCAGTGGCCCCCCAGCCATCAGGGTGACTGGGGGGCCAGGGGGGGTCAACGGTGAGGAAAAATGATTTGCCGCATCAGCAAGCCCCTCAGCTCCTCACACGCGGAAGCAGGCTGTCCCCACCTAACCCACTGCCTCTCCGCGCGTGGCTCTGCAGGCTCGTCTTCTCATTTGGAATGTTCTAGAAAGCAGAACGCTGACAAACACTGGCATTCCACATCACTGACGTGGATAGGGCGGCTGTATTGTCACCTGGGTGCCTCTGTGAGCCAACCCGGGGCAGAAAGTTACAATAATGTGAAAGAGAGACTCTTCAAAGTGAGCTTATATTTATCTTTGAGCTTAGCAGATGCCAATGACAAATCAGTTTTATGTCTTTATTGAAATAACTCAGGGGCAGTGCTACAGTGGAGATCCAAACACTAATCGTCTTTTTAGAATAATCTCCGGGGTGTCCCGGCCCTTAACCCCTCTCTCCCTCCCCAGCCCGGTGGGCGACCAGCTCGCTCGGCTTGTAAAGGGAGCCTCTTCCACCTCTCCTAGGCAGGAGTCTGTGATTCGCCGTGCGTGCGAGAAGATGGTCAACACCAGGGATTAAAGGCCTCACCTGACCGCGCCGGCCCGGTGCCCTCGCCCTGCCGCTCAGAGGAAGGCAGAACCTGTTTTGGCGGAGTTGCCGTTGATGGGAGCACATTCCTCTGGGTCTGGGCTGTATTCATCTAACAATGCGCGCTGAGGAGGACGCTAATTATAGCTCACGGGGCGAGCGGCAAACAGCTACACTATAATAACACACTGTTCCTTGTCCAGAACTTGTTTTTCCACGCCGGCTCATTCATCACGACGGACTATGGGGAGGATGGTGAGTTCTGTCAGTCGGCTGGCACGCGTCCACACACACAACCTTAATGTGTGCGCTCGGCACGCCGGAGCGTCCTGTCAGAAGGTGTGTATAAACCACACGCTTCCCCCACAAACCCCCCTCCCCCGCCGCCCTCAGATATATACCTGCCACATGAATAGATTTACAGTCTCTGGCTGCCAGATTGTCTCGTGATGTACTGTATGACACCGGCTTCCTCACTGATTACCCACAAGTCTCTGCAGTTTGGTCAGGAAGGAACAGATGAGCCCCAGACGTCACCACCCCCCCCTCCCCACCTACTTATAAACCCCAAACACGCATTACAGCCTCACAACCTGTCTGTGGAAACAGGACTGGGTAAAGAGAGGTGAAGCAACGACATGCCCTTTGACCCTCCGAAGGGGGCATTTCAGCCCCGTCACAAGCTCCGCAGACAGAGATTAGGACTCGCCAAAACCAGATATGGAAAGTGAGCAAAATAAAGATTGAAAAAGGAAAATTTCGGAAAGGGCCTCCGGTGTCATGAGAGAGCAGCCCAGCAGAGGCGACTGTCTCTAACGTGAACCGCGTTGGCATTAACTCTCTAATTACTCTGGGGGCAGGGGGGGTTCAGAGCTAGCAGGCCTTTTGGAGGGGCCTCTCTTTACAGATGCACAGTTCCGTACGTGTCGCAAGCGCGCGGCCCAAACGGCCCGAGACAAGCAGCCAGTGAGACTTACTGGCTGCTGAAGTGCTGACAAACGGCCCGTTTGCTTTTCCCTTCTGCGTTGCTGAGCTGCCATGGCCTTTCTGGCGTCACACCCAAGCAGAAGCACCTGGCCGACACCCAGCTTTAGAGAAGGGCTCCGAGTTTCAAAGTGACGCGGCAGACGGCATGCGCTAAATTCACTATTAGCCACTGGCTAGTTAAGCCTTAAAACCGGGACGGTCAGGAGCTGCTATATGGTGACACGGACTAGCCGACGCTCGAACGACGGCCCCGCGATGCGTGAATACGCCGGTGCAGCGATGGGCCTATGGATATGTCAAACCGAAGAATTTGACAAAAAGATGCAAAACAAAAAAGGCCACAAAGGCAGATAATCTCCACTGAGTCAGCAGCTGAGATAGACAGAAAGCTAATACATTACCGATGAACCTTTGCAGAGAACGACTGAATGGTCTTGTGCAAGTTGTGCTCAGTTAACCCTGTTTGCTCTCTGGGAATAAAAGTTTCAGGGTCAAGGGTCAGCCCCATAATTCCCTGATAAAATGTGCCAGGGGATCAATGAAAGTAGCAGATCCCCAAGCCAAACATTTTCTCAGGGAGATACACACACAGGCAGATAAGCCAAAGGACACAGGTCCAAAATCTGGAGACACTTGGGGGCATTTCTTAAACCCTCCACCCACGAGTGACCCCTCTGGAGGACGTTCGCAGGTTAGCTGGACGCCAAGCTAAACACCATTTGTCAAGCTGTCTCACTCTGCTTCCGTGTTGAGGCCTGGACATACTTCTCCACATGTAGAGGTTGTTCGACGATCCGCGTGCGTAATCCGGATACAGAACTGTTCACACTTCAGTGGTCAAGCCTGCACATTTCTCAAATGCCCAAAATGCAGGGGAGGATGGAAGGACAGTATCGGTAAGGTATCGGAAAAGCTGGCTGTCACTTTGCGCTAGGCATCTTTAAACTCTTTAACCAGCAGGTAAACAGATATCAAAATTATAAATTCCTTCTGAAACAATTACAAAAGAACAAATACTCTCAGAACTACAACAAAGGAGTTTAACTCAGGTGGATTTCTAATTTTACTTTGGATTTCAGTATTTTTATCATTTAAACATGCTAGGTTATACAAATTTCTATAATGCCAGGCTTCTTCACATAGATGTTCTGTTTTTGTGGGCATGTCGGACGTCAGAAGTAGAACTCACTTTATTGCCAGTATGTACAAACATAACGGGATTGTCTGTGGTTGAGTGCCAAACAAAAAGTATAGGACAAAAATTGCAAGACTTGAGACATTAAGTTAAAGCTTAGAACTAATGCAAGAAACATTTTAGTGTGAGACGAAGGGATATTGCACATATTTTATGAAGGGAATTGTCCCTGGGTGAGTGGATGTACCCGGGTCATGCGCAGTGCTGTAGGATCCTGGCAGTCTGTGACCTCCTGGACACAAAATCTCAATACTGTAAGCATTCGGGCCAGAGAAGCACCTTAACATCAATCACGTTATAAATCCACATGTATGTATCCACATCCAGAGGAGAATGAACAGGCCTTTGTACTGGTGATCTGAGATACTCAGTGGAATAAAACGAGGTCCCCGTTTGTGTGCGACAGTAAACTGTGAAAAACCAAAACACCACCAAGCACTTCAGTCCCTGCCTGTTATTCTCTAAAAGGTGTCTAGTTTGGTCACTGCGACACTTCTTATCATGGCTGCTGTCTGCTGCTTCATCTTCATCAGATGCACACTGTTGAAATCTGATCTCTGCACAGTATTGACTAGGTGGTCTCTCGACAGTGAAATCCAGGTCCTATTAGGCACTGATAAAACCACAGTGAAATGCATGTCAGCTGAGGTGCTGACCGCTTAAGACACTGGTCAAGGTAAGGTTAGCCTAAATCCGTCATGTGGCTTGCAAATAATTGCCCTTCCATTACAGCCTCATGTACATAAAGCCACCCACAATCACCAAACTGCCCAAATCCCCCACCCACCACCTACAAACACTCACCAAAGGCTGCACCCGCCACTCAGGCAATCTGCAATAACAACTTTGGAGTGTGGATCTGACAGAGTGGGACTCGCCTGGAGACAGCTGAATTTGCAAATTGATTCAGATTGACAGTCGCCACACACAGAGAGAGGACACACACACACAGAAGACACACACACACACACAAAGCCAATGCACACTCTGGGAAAAAATATTCACAAACAAACAAAGAAAAACACACATTAAACACACACAAGAGTTACATACACACAGAAAAACAGGTAAGGGGAAAGTACATTCACCAAATGGCACACACTTAGAAGTCTACTGACAAGACACATACACAGAAAACACATATGAAGAAGCCGCAAACTGACATATGACACACATAAAAGGAGCCACACACACACACTCAGCTAGCAGTTTACATAGAGTAAGACACCCGTGCGGTGAAAGTGACCGGCAAAAACAGCTCCCTGTCTCCCTCCCTTATCAGAGGCCCGACAGCATTGGTGGAATAACATCACTGCAATCAAATTCCTTTAGGTTCACAGGCGAGCCATGCTGCCAAAACACTGGGCACTTGAGAATATAATCGCTCAATAAACAGATGGATGTACTACTCTTTGGCGGCCTGCCAGCAGCAGGGCGCGTGCCTTTGGCTTCAGAGGAGCGCGTATTAGGTCCTGGGCGCCATTCATAATAAAGGTGTACGTAGCTTCTGATAACCCCCCCCCCCCCCCACCCCGGGCACCGCCCCAGAGGACCCAGCTTTCATGTCGCTAAACAAAGCGCGTCCTTGTGTGTCAGCGGGAGGCTGTCTGAAATGGGAGCATGCCAGCCTTTCGGGGGCAGCCCCCGCAGGACGGGGCACACCTGTTGGAGGCACAGGGCGGTGGTGTGAGGGGTGCAGCAGCTGGGGGGTGGCCCCCAGCGCCCATCACGCCCCCCTCCCTCTGGTAACTCAACCCTCTGCCTCTTTCGCTCTGTGCTTTCTGCACGCCGCCAGTGAAAGCCAACCACAGTGCAGCCCCTATCAGGGCCTGCATGAGGTAAAAGCCCCCCCCCCCCCAGGCTTGTCCTTCCACCCCAAAGCCCCCCCCTCATTCCAAAGCTTCTCCTTCTCTTGGGGGACAAAGTCCAGGCAGCCAGCCATTAAGTAACAGCGAGAGGATCGCATTACGGCCGGGCTTCTTAGCTCCACCAGACCACAGCCCACATTGCACACCTATGCAGGGAGGACACAGCCTTCTCCCGTTTACTCAGCTGGATGTTACACTGGAGTAATTCAGGTTAAGAACCTCACTCAAGGGTTCAACAGAATGTCCCTCCCTGATCTTCAACCTTTTGGATCTCCTCTTCGTTCACAGAGCCCTTTTACTGCCCACATATTGATAGTCAGGGACTAGCTTATCTTACACATAAGTGGCACTCTGCCTTCACATTAAACCATTTGCTTTTGCTTGACTATTTAGAAAGTGCAGTGTGCTGCACTACAGTTGGGCGGTGACATAGGACTGATAATATTCACCAGATAGCTTAATATTACAAATTTATGAAGATGAAAGTGGATTATTTAGCAAAATTGCATAGGCATCAATTCACCTTCCATCTCGTATTGGGTCACACCAAGCGTGGCACCCGTCCTCAAATGCTCAGGGCTCACAAGGCGGGGAATGTCAGTCCATCGAGGCACACGCACGCTGAGGGCAATTTAACAGCATCAGTTTGTCTAACCGCCTGTGCTTGGAGTGCAGGAGTAAACCAGGGCACCTGCAGGGAAGTCACGCAGGTGACGGGATTCAAACCCCCAGCCCCGAGGGCATCAGGCTGCATTACTGCCCACTGAGCAATGACACAGCAATGCATGTTATAAAGAAAAGGATTTACAATGCGAGGACGCATTCACATAGCGGGTGTGGACGGCGCTCTGCCCTGCCTGCATCACCGGGCTTACTTTCACCTGAGTGAACATAGCGACTCAGTGAGAACTCTCTGCACTGACCTCTCCAGAGCTCGGGACGCCATGCAGGGCTCTTCCTCTTCCAGCGACACCGTGGGGTTCTGTTGGGCCGTGCGAAAGGAACCACCTGCAGCTCCCCGTCCAAAAGACGAGGGGGCTGACGGTGGACTTCCGGTGGAGCCGAGAGCCACTGAGCACCAGCACCAGGCGGGGAGACAGCGTGGTGATGAAGCCTGGCGTCTGTGTCACTGTCAGGCTGGCCAAACAGGAGACTGGCCTCCTCCGGTGTGCGCAGGCTTCACCAGTGCTTCCACCTCCAGGGTAGCCAGTCACTGCTGCCTATTGGGGGGTAAATATCACAATGGAGGCAGGTAGCAGGCTGGACAGATCTTTAAGGACAGTCAGCGCAGTCACGGGTCAAGACCCTTTGGCAGAAACAGCGTCATGGTGAGCAATGTTCAAGCTGTCCTGCATTGTGAATAATGAGGCCCAATCCTCGCAGTTGAATGTCGGTGGGCCTTCAGCGACAGGCTCCCATCCCCAAGATGCACTCAGGCGGTCCTCTGGGCCGTACAGCCGTTTGGCTGCACCTGCTCAGGAGAAACTAACCTAATTCTGTCCTGAACGATCACAGTATCCGTCCACCTCAGCCAAAGTAGGCACCTTCCATGATTCTACCTAGAGCTATCTAAATGAAATCAAATCCAGTCAAATCAAAGTTTTATTTGTCAATACACAGTCATACAGAATGTGCGGTGTGCAGTGAAATGCTGCTGCCTGTCTCTATCTATCTATCTATCTATCTATCTATCTGTCAAAGGCCTAGTAAGGTTTATTTGAATACAAACAGTCAGTCTTAAACAAACGCGCTTAGCATGAATACACCTTGCCGTTGTCTCTGAGCGGGGCCCGCCTGCTGAGCCAGATCCAAGCGGCTGAGCGCCGCGCCCGCGCTACACAAACAGTGCGGGCTGCCGCCTGCCGCGCGCCAATCCCGCTGCCCTGCCGCGGAGCCGCGGCCCCTTCACCTTTGACAGGGGCGCTATTCCTACGCTAACAGTGTCAGAGGTCAGCAGCAACATGCTCCGGTTTTAGGGGAGGGGGGTAAGGCTGAAACAGAATACAGAGCTCAAGGTGAGCGGGAGGGGGGGGGGCTGTCAGGGTGAAGGAATTTCAGCAGCAGCCTTTTCTTTTTCAGCACGAATGTGGGACACCTGTCTGCCGGGCAGCTGGCCGGGACATGACTGAGCGCTGAGCCCCCCCAGAAAGCGGCAGGGCGGCAGCGGCTCGCTGTGGGCCTCACTGACTCACCCACACGCTTTCGCCACTTGGGCCCCTGGGGTTCACCTTCTGCCCCATAGTGGGACTGCCGTCGATATTTTTGCCCTACGAGGTGGTAAGTGAGGTCACCCCCCCCCCCCATAAAAAGTCCCAGGCGGCTGCGTGTGTGTTTGTGCATGTGTGCCATGGGACAGGGGGCTCATGGGGGTGCCAGCAATGTGCCCCCCTCTTAATCTGCCCCCCCCTTTCAACCCGACCAGACCCAACTCTGCCTGCAGTGTCCCAGCACATGTGTGACTGCGGCGTGTCACTGTGTCATGGGCCGATCCCAAGCTGCCAGGGGATTTCAGGGATAGGTGTCACCCCCCCCCGGCCAGTTAGCCCCCAAATTGGTGGAGGCCTCATTACAACAACACGTTACCCCCTTCTCTCGCACACACGCAGTGTTGCCACTTCCTGTGCACCCACGGGATCATGGGACAGGTGGACAAAGCGACCGTAATTCAGGGAGACTGAGCCCACAGATAATGAAAGCTGGGGAGCTGGGAGGGGCTCAAGTTAACTCTTAGGCCATTTGTCTTATAGCTGACTCCAGCCAAATCCCTCTGCCCCCACCCCCCACCTCAAACCCACTCTCTACATCTATCTGCTCAGCTGCCCATTCTGCTTAGCTACTGCTAATCAGTTCCATTTGACAGCTGCTAATTAACTCTTATTAATAGGGGGCAGTTGCGGGATCCTGATTAGGGGCCAGCAGAAGGGCCTGTAATCAGACGCATATTGACAGCTAGGGAGAGGATGAGTCGGTGCCTCTAGCCTCCTTTCTGCTGCTCCTGCACCCCAAATACCGTAAATCCCCAAAGACACGCACCCCCCTGAAAAAGTAAGACCGTCACAGACCATCCATCACGTTCATCATTGTTTAACTCATTGACATCCTCCACCTACTCAGGATGCCAGCAAAAGGCACTGCTTGTTCACCCGACAGGACATGCATAAGGTTTAATAGCACAGCTCTTTCTCATTCGTGTTTGGCTGAGGAATGTCGCGGGTACCGTGCAGGTGACGAGCGGCCCGGCTGAGTGAGGAGAGTGAAAGGGCCCCGGAGTGTGGAGATGAGGACGGGGTTGCTGCGGACCTTCAGATGCCGACCTTCAGCCCGAGCAGGCCTCTTTCATTAGCCGCTCGGCGGAGGAGACAATCCGCCGTCTGTCATGGGACTGCAAGATGAATTAGGGAGCTGTGCCACAAAGGTGTCCACTGCAAGGCCTTCCCTGATTAAATCCTCCGGCCAGGACAGCAATCTCAGTCAAGGCTCTCCTAATTCCACAGAGCTTCATCCCCCAATGCAGCACCACGGCCTCTCGCTGGCATGGGTGTGAAATGCTCTGCGCGCGTGTGTGTGTGGGTTTGCATAGATCACATTTGAGGACCAAAATGTCCCCAGACTGTGGTACTGTAAAACCTGAAATATCCCTACTTTTGGGCACATCTTTTCACGTCCCCATTTGGATAACCTGAATTTTATAAAAATCTGTGAATGCAATCGAAAAACTAATAATGCCAAAAGTCTTCGGGATTGAGCAACTATTTGGGTTGGTGATTTATGGTTAAGGTTAGGCTGGGTTGGGATTATAGGTGTCATGATAGGGATTAGGGTTTTTCCCACAAAAATGAATGGAAGGTCCCCATTTGGATAGGTATGCGAATCTGTGCGTGTATGTGCAGATTATGTATATTTTACATTGTGGGGTTCAAATGGGGAAGGGAAACTCAATTTTCATTAATTTGTATGACTCAATTTTATGAAAATCTCTGACTTCAATCACAAAACTGGCAAAAGTCTTGTATTTTCTTTGGTCACGGTTAAATCTAGGACTGGGTAGGGGGTAAGGGTGTCACTGTTGTGATTGGGGTTTTTCCCCTAGAAATGAATGGGCGTTCCCACAAAGATATGAATTCAAACGTGTGTGTGTATGTGTGTATGTGTGCGCGTGCGTGTTGGATGCTGCTCCCCTTCAGCTGTTCCTGCAGGATTGTCTGTACACCTTACACACATGTATTCATGCCTGTGCATCTCATTACTGCCCACGCATCAATGATCTACTGCGTCCTCTCTGAAGTTCATCAGCCACACCGTCAGCAGTATTTTTGTTCTGAGTTTCTGATCATGTTTTTTTTTTTTTTTTTTTACAAAGCATATCTTTGCTATATATAGCGGGGAAACTGAGCACAGGTTTATTTGTCTCTGATTCTTACGTCAGAATGGAAATTCGGTCGAGCTGCGATCCCCCAGTCCCGATCCTGCCACTCCTTCTCAGCCCCTCGAACTCCCTTTTCATTATCTGGTCCACCTAAACCTCGGGGAAATCCATTTACCTTCTGTGCTGAAGAGGAGCCCGAATGAGATGATTTAGTCCCGCCCACATCTCCCCCAGCAAACTTACCCCTCTCTACCCCCTGCCTCGTCAACTTCCAACAATGGGGGCTCTCAGATAAGCCGATAACAATATGGGCATTTATTAGGAAAATTAAGTGTTTAGCTGATTAACTGTGTCCTCTCTCTATTACTGCGCTGGCCGTGGGCGAGTGGATGAACACCCACTGCGTTCCTGAGAAGCAGAATGCTGGGGGATTTCCAGCATCCCCTCACTGGAGAAGAAAATATTTTCCTCTAGATCATCAGTGAAATGGGTTAAACTATGCGGTTACGTCGCAGAGGTTAAACATCCGATCATGCAGAGAACCACAGCTGCTGTGGACATGATCAGCATGATAAATAACTGGTAGACCCTAAAAATAAACCGCGTGAGGTTTACGGTATCAGATACCTTCAGATAACTAGAAACCCAAACTTTCTAGGTGTACAATGAAACTTCTAATGTTAAATAAAAAAAACTAAAATCCTTTCATCTAAACACCCAATGGCTGCTTCTCATTCACAAGATTGTGAATAAATGATGGGCTTTTACCTCTGCAAAAGGACAATAGTGGGAAGAGGGATTCATTTGCATGAGGCTGAATGATGGATTTCCTTTGTGCCGGGAAACTAGGCTGCAATCAGATCATCTTCAAGATTGGAGAAGGTAACCTAAAATCTCTCAGCAAAGCTGAGTGCCATTAACTCAATGTCCCTATTTCACACATTTCTTTCTACTATAAAACATCATCAAATGATAGAGTAATAATTCCATAGGTACATGTATAATTAATTATTCTTTTTTCAACCCTGTACATATTTGTCTGAATTACAAACACTTGCATGATACATTTTGTGATACTTCCTAATCTGTTAGATCTTATCTGACTAAAGTTTTATTTTGATATTATTTTGATAGCAGATCAATACTCTTGTTCCTAATTTTAAAAAATCAATATGCGACATAATAAATTATGTCTAGTTCAATAGACTACAGTCTACAGTCTCTACAGCATGGTTGATGTCAAGAGGACACTGCTGGGTTTCCCATAACATTTCAACAACTAATTTTTGACAAAAAGTGCCAGACTAGTCTTACTGGAAGGCATGAGCAAGGGCACACGCACACACAGACTCACAACAAGATTCTGTGATAACTGAAAAGTTTGGGAAGCCAATGAGCAAACAGAATAGGATTTAACTGTGTATTAAAAGCCCTGGGAGACAGATAAGGATCAGTCTCATGTTTGTTGTGGGGGGGGGGGGGTCCTATTCGTGACATTCAGACATTCTGATTTATAAAAGTACATTTTCTTCATGGCAAATTTCCATAAATCAGATGTCACTTTGTTTGTTCTTTGCGGGACGTTAACGGGGCTTCTCTCCAAACAAAACCCAAATAAACTCCAGGAGTGGAGCCGTAGGGGCACCGCGAGCCTGTCGAGGGGGTCTGTGCTGCACTATAAATCAGTTTTAATGGATGTGTGAGTCAAAGGCTAAATCTCTGCACTGGAGCAGTACCTGCACCAAGGCCCCCGGGGCCCTCGGTCGCCTCCACTCCACATCTGACGCGCGTCAAACGTCAAGCCACTGCTCTGGCAGTTACCATGGCGATATGTTTGGGCTCTCTTCCTGTTTTTTTAAGGGGGTGTTTATTTTCTCCGCACTCATCTTTCGGCCCACTGATGACTGTGTTTGTGTGCACTGCCTGTCCTGCCCTTCCTCCAGTTCCTCATTGTCGCCACTTCCTCCCAGCGTCGACCCAGAAGCGTCCTGCTTCTTTCCTGGATGCTTCTCCTTCGCTTTTTATACATCTACACGAGACGGCCGCGCTATAAACGGCCACAGGAAACGAAAACTAAACTCCAAAAAGTTCCAACTTGGGGGGGGGGGGGGGGGGGGGGCATGACAAATTCTTTATTTCCCTTCTCCTTGATATTTTTTCCCCATGACAACATGAAAGGCAGACATAAAACAAAACACATTAAATGCATTTTGATTAGAACGATAAACTATCCCACAAAAATAAAAGTCAAGTAAAGAAATATATTATTATTCATTTTTGGGTGAAGATTGGAAACAAAATAAACACCAAAGAATGGAACTGGGATTTACTGGTGAGAGGACGCGGTAGGATAAGTAATCCTACATGATATGATGACAATAAGTTATACGTTAGTATAAGTTAGGAGCTATCGTGATACTTGCTTAGGGACCCTGGTGGTTGACATCAATCCACCACTTGGGATATCAAAGGGAATATCAGGGATCTCAAAAGGGCAGGAAGAGTAGGAGATGGCATGGGAAGGTGAAAGAACTGTAAAGGTCAGGGCGTCAGGGTGAATGTGTGACATTCAGGGCAGAATCTATAATGAACATTGCTTATAGTGATCTCCCACATGGAGGAGAGGAGAAGAAAGAAAGAGATAGATAGATAGATAGATAGATAGATAGATAGATAGATAGATAGACAGAGCCAGGAAGCAGCATCTCACTGCACACTGTACATCCTGTATGACTGTGTATTGACACATAAAAATTTGATTTAGATAGATGGGTAAGGTCATGGAAGGTGCCTAATTTGGCTGAGGCAGACAGATACTGTGATTGTTCAAACAGAATTAGGTTAGTGTCTCCCGAACTGGTGCAAGCTGATGGGGAAATTGTGGAGAGAGAAGCACAGAGAAGAGGAACAAGTGAGAGAGAAGGGGGCAAGAGCAGTGAAAAGGGGAGAAGAGAATGAGGCAGGCAGCGTGGGTGTGGGGGTGGGAGCCTGGCCATAAATTCCAGAGACGCCATAAAGGCTGGTGCAGTGGCTCCCCTCAGGAGCCGAGGGGACTCTGAGCAAGACGCCAGTGCTGCCCGGACCGCCCAAATGTGGGCCAGAGGAGCCACCCCTTCTCCTATAATACCCAGCTGGCGCCAGGCACCGGGTCTGTTTACCAGACGGCTCACCGGCAGGTTGCAGGTTTGTCACCCTGGAAGCACTCCACAATGCTGAGCACAGAGCTGACGACGCTTAATATGCAGTGTAAAACAATAAAATGCGAGCTCACCCCTCTCCTGTCCCTTAGCAGGGCCAAATCAGATGGTGCTCATACCCCTGGGCTGTTACTGCCAGGGAGGGGGCACCTCTCCACCAAAACGACGGCTGATGAGGGCACGTGGTGGGACCTCAAGCGAGGAGATGAACGGGAGGTTTGCGATTCACCCCCAGTGGCGGCGATGAGACTCAGACGTCACGTCCCGTAAATATGGATACGTCAGCCTGTCCGCCAGCTTCCATGACCTCTGCGGTCCCAGACTTTTGCTGTCTCAGTGTTCCTCTAGGGGATGACAAACACCATGGCTGTGTATGTTTTCGCTCATTATCTGGAGTCGCTCTCTATAAACTTAAGCCTGAGACCCTTGAGTCCAAGACAAATTCATTCAAATGAACTATCCGGAGACACTTTGATCCAAACACTCGTGGTTCCACTTGAAAGCCGCCACGAGCCTCTTTGGAAGCGACTTTCTGTCGGGGATTACGCAGCCGGTCGGTCTCGATATGAGGGCGCACGCACGCGCTGGACATCCACACTCTTTACCACTCTTGCCTGTTCCCGGAAGCGGCGGCTCACAGTCCCCTTTAATTACAGCTGGCCTTTGTTTGCAATTAGCCACGATTCTGCAGCGCTAATAGGCCGACAGAATTTACAAGGGACGCGGGGATGATAGCCTGGCAGCGAGAGAGACATACAGTGCCTGCCCGTGGGGCCGGGCTTTGATCTCCTGTGTTATTACAGGCCATTTGGGTGGAGGAGAAGATATTAGGAGAGACCCGCACCTTTGTCCTGGGATAATGTAGTGGTTTGGCCAGTGGCTCCAAATTTGTTAGTCTGGTCTTTCTAAAATAATCCACAGCCTCCCTACTTGGATTATCTGTAGTTAATAGGAGGAAATGTTAAAAAGTTGGACTATTAAAATGGGAGCAGACTTTTCAGGGGAAACTTTAGTAAGGAGATTACAGTATTGGGTGGATGGGAGTCGCCTATGCGTAAAAAGAAACCTAAAGTGTAAATAAAACTGTTTGCTTTGACTCTGGCTACTTCCAGACAGCTATCCTTCGGTGGCTTTAGTTTTTCGGGTGAGATTTTCTGGGTCCAGACCGTCATGGCCTTCATCTGTTAGATCGGTGTGGTTTTTATGAGACAATAAGCCAGCCAAAAGGTGTTTGTGTATCATGCTTTTGTGCTTGACATCAGGGACGGATAATTAACCAGGAAGTGTATGAAATTTCCAGAAAGAGATGAATCCAGGATGAAAGTACAATGCCTGACGTTTCAGAGTGGATGACATATTCTTTGTGTGGCTGCTTTGTGTGTGCGTGTGCGTGCGTGTGTGACTCCAGTTGTGAGCAGGTTTTAATTGCACTTTTAGCACTTGTTAGCAAGTGAGCATGCAATAATGTGTGTGCGTTACATAGGGGAGTGAGAGAAAGGTACGGCACATAAAGGGAAGCCAAGAGCCACCCTCCCTGGGTGGAGATTCTTGCTAGTCTTGTTTTTGTTTTTTGTTTTGTTTGGTTTTTCGTCTTTTTGATTCTTTTCTTGTCCACCAGTACGACTGCTCGTGCCACCTGCAGCCAGCCAGAGCCGCGGGAGGTCACTGGGACAGGGCTTCTGGCCTGCGCTGCTCAAATTAGCATTATGGCCACTCTCCAGGTGACATATGTTTTAGTGTCTGCCACACTGAAATCCCTTTCAAATCAGGGCAACAAATTCCGCTTTAGGATTTAGGGCCGGGTGGGGGGGGGGGCAGGGGAGGGACTCAAACTAGACCTTTCATTATGCGGGTTGATGATTAGCACGGCGCCGTTAATCAAAGGCTGCAAGTTCTGTCCGAATGGGGGGCTCTCGGGTCTCGGGTGCCCCCCGTCCACCTCGGCCCTCCTGGAGCTAGATTTGGTACCCAGGTGGACCTCCGGTAACCCAGTAAACCCAGTCCAAAGGGGAGCTTGTGTCACTGAGCTGGTGTAGGGGAGAGTGAATGTGACTGTGTAGGTGTCAGAGCATTGTGTGTGGCTTGGGATTGGGTGTTCGACTTCGGCCCACGGCATTTGTATACTTCTGTATATACATTCAACTCTTTGAGTGTATATGAGTCCACACAAAGCACAAAGACTCACTGTGTATCATAGTCACCACCCAGCCATTGTGGACAGACTGTTGGATGAGGTTTGAGATGGATTTGGCAATATACAGGCCATATAAAACCAAAAAGTGAAAAAGGCTAGCTGTATTCTCATCCACAAATGGCATTACCTGCTCTGATTAAAAAAAGTCACAATTATAAGTACGCCAAAACCCCTTATCAGAAATTAACAGTTTGATCCGGGTCTTATTAGGTCAATTTACTTAAGTAGACAGACTTAGTTGAGCCGGAGAGTGTGTTTGTGTGCTGTGTGCAGCTGCCCAGCCCTTAAGCCTCAGGAATTAGTCTGAGAAAGGCTCTCACTGTCTGCGCGCTGCTGTGCGCGTTACACAACTTCCAGGGAAGAAGGCCCTGAGAAGCTGCCGCTGCCCACGCGGCCCCGCACGCCGCTCGCTGCCCCTCTCTTCTCCTTCTGATGGTGGACGGGAGGCGAGAGGGACACAGCGTGAGCCAACAGCAGGGCTTACAGTCGGCTAATTAGAGGTCTGCTAGGGATTCCCTGCGGTGTGAGCGAGGTCGGCCCCCAAACAGCCCTCCTGGACACACACAGACACACAGAGAAATGGCCCCCCAGGCCTGGCGGACTGCCCCACCTCCGTACCGGCACGGTCACTCTTACCTCCAGGCCCCGCTGAGCCCCCACTGGGCTCTGTAGACACAGCCCCGCTGGGAGGACTCTGGGGACAATGGGCCCCGGCCCCCGTGGGGAGGCCGCCAAGCTCAGGCGCCTGTGGCCGCCGCTGTTAGCATGACAGTGGGCTGTAATGGAGGCTACCACACCCTCCCTTCAGGAAGGCAAACAGCCCCTGCGGAGACATTCCATTAAGATAAGAGCAGAACACACACACACACACACACACACATTCACACTCGCTCCCGCCACTCTCCACCTGGCCGGCCGACAGCCGAGGGGGCTGCCCAAACGCCATCGCGTTGTTACCATAATCATCACCGCTGCCTTTTGGCAGATATTATAATCTGTCACACCAGCACCTCTGCTGAAAACTATACCATGAAACTGATCCATTTTCAAGTAGGCAGTGCATTGTTTACAACTGCTATTATTTTTTCCAGATTGTTCCTTTTGTTTTACTGGGCTAAAGGTGGTAAAAACAGAAAATTCATCCGGTGTTTTATCTGTTCACATGTATATTAAGAAGGAATTTTCCATCCATCCATCCATCCATATATTTTCCACAGCGATTTATTCTCTTCAGGATTGCGCTGGGCTGGTCTCTATCAAAAGGCAATTTGGACACTATTAAATTCAAGGCCGGTGCTGGTTTTCACTCATTTCAGGAAAAGAGAAATTCTTGAACTTCCCTTTGATGTCAAGGGCCATTTTGGCAATCGTTTCATGTGTAATCGCCTGGTCTAACAAATCAGCCCTAATCAATCTCCGGCAATAAAAGAGGTGATTACATTAAGGTTGCTGAAGATCTGTGCTTGTGTACTGGAGGATATGGCCCGTTCTCACTTTCCGATCCCCCTACTCAGGCTACGCATTTGCAGGGTCAGCAAACTCGTCCCCAGGCTGAAGACACTTCCACACAAAGAGAGCATCCATTAAGGGGGGCGAGGACAGCAGCTCATGCAGATGGCGAAAGGGACAGAGATCAGTCTGCAGTGTTTGCACAACACTCACACATGCATGCACACAGTGAAGTGGCTTGGGGGTTATCACTGATGCTGTCTATTGCAGGCCGCTCCGCATTCAGACACATTTCTCCAAGCTGCAGGTAGGTCTGCAACTGTGCTTTTTGCTCTATTTAACAAGAAAAAAAACTGAAAAAATTGAATAATGAGATTTTATTATTAATAAGACAGGACGTCAATGACACTTTACTTATTTTCTACCAGCTGAAAGACATGAGGAAAGAATAGCGGTAAATAAATCTTTGCCTATTGACCATTTATTACCATATCAGTTTTTAAATACATAAGTGCTGTGTGCTGTTCTGTCGTTTTCGAACGCTCCTCTTGTGCTGGCCGCCGGAATCCTGGCTGGAGATCAGACTAAGGTGAGGGGTTGGAGGTGATGGTCTCCCGCTGTTAGTGATTCCACTTTAACCCCAACCCTAACAAACAGCCGCGCGCTAAGGTCCCCCCCAAATGCAGACGCACATCAGCCTTGTTTGGTCACTAATCTCTCCACATTAGCCCCCTCCTCAATCACTGCGCTTGTTTAGACAGGTCACCACTTCCTGCTGCTCCTGACTTCCCGTTCCTGGGTCCCCATCCATCCCATAGTAGTCCCTGATGTCCGCGTACCCAATACCCCCCCCCCCCCCCCCCCCCCCCCGTGCGTGGTACACAGCTTCCAAGGATCCTGGGAGGCTGCCACTGCCCGCACGGTCCCGCATGCCAGCCCGGGCTCGCCTCTTCTCCTTGAGGAAGTGGTCGATGGGGTCGATTTTGCGGGCAGATGGGGGCGAGAGCGGCACAGTGTGAGCCAACAGCAGGTAATACAGTCGGCTAAGTCCCCCCGTGAACACCCCTCCTGGACACACACAAACACACAACACAGAAATGGTCAATGGGCAGAAATACTAAACCTGCCCCACTGCCCCCACCGGCCAGCACTGACCAGCCAGCACTGGCTGCCCCCAGTCTTTGCCCTGGAATGTGGACAAACGATTTCGTTCTGCCGTGGACAGGTGGCCCCCTGACTCAGGCCCACACCTCCCAGGTCTACCGCCTCCCCCAGCTTCCTGGCCTTGTCAAACAGACATCACTAATCATCCCAGAGCAAAAGGGCAAACGGGCAGCCTAATGGAGTCGCTGTATACAAAACTGCCCAGGCCACACTAAGTGCAGCAGCAGCTATTGGGGGGGCTACTTGGGATTGGGGGGGGGGGGGTTGGAATAGGAGTGGCAGAAAGGGAGGGGCACCTCTTTGGCCTGACTTTACACAGTGCAAACAAATATTTGTCAAAGTGTTAAAGACTCAGATTACAATCAGCAGAGCTGTGGCGGCTCTCACCTTTTGAACGGGCTGCAGCCTCCTGGTGATATTCATTAGCTGCTAACAATGGCGTCCTAAACCGTCCCCGGCACAATAACAGCCTGTCAGGGAGAGAAGCTTCTGGTAACAACAATACGGGCTGGCGTGCGACGCCCCGACTCGTCTCAGAGCGGCTGCTGAGGGACCCCGCGAATACAGCGCCCCGGGGATCGCTTCCAACGCACGCTGAGACACACGGGCAGACACGCACGCGCGTGCGCACACTCTGGCACGCACGCACACACATGCATGCAGATATGGTGTCACTTCAAAGGCTCCTGCGAGGCCCGGGGCTCCTATTCAGAGCAGTGCAACAATTTGACAGAGGAGTGACTGGAAACTGAGAGAATGTTGGCCGGGGTGAGCACAGGTGAGCTTTCCCTTTCATTCTGGGACGGGTCACATGCATGCAAACACACACACACACGCAGATTATACGTGTTCAATGTTCCACTACCTTTGGCCTAGGCTTCCTGGGGTAGACCCCAGACTCACCATGACACTACTACATCCGAGGTTATGGAAGTTTGACTGATGGACAGTAGTGTGGGATCCACTAATCACTAATCACTAAGCCCTTTCTCACTTTTAAAATAATCCTACATTTTTGGTCTTTGAATAATAATTTCGGCTTCCAGGTTGCGGTATTTTTGACAGTAGAATGTGTCAAAAATGCTGCACGTTAGTCAGAATCACAGCAGTGTGACTGATTTTCTTTCAGTGACTCAGATACTGCTGTGTTAGTGTCCTGTAAGGGCTCCGTATTAACTGCAGTCAGCAAGAAAGCGAGTGAGTGAGTTTTCTCCGTATGAATGCCGCTTACCGTGAGAATGACTGGGTGGCACAGCACTACCTGTCCAGGTTCTGTCCAGGGATTTCCCACCTGACAGAAATTCCACGTGCTTGTCAATACACGAGCTATGACACATTATTACACATCACCATATATGTCTTAATGACTTCATTCGTTTCAGGCCAGGCGTAGAAAGTGCATGCAAAGCATGTGGTCCGATGAAACGCTACAGCCAATGGCCTCCCTCTTGGTTCCTGTGGATTCCCTCTCTTCTCTAGCCTTTGTTTGAGGTATTACCTCTGGATACGGTGTATAATCTGCACACTTTTGCCATCATTCAGTCTTAAGGCTGGGCAAAGACCAGAGTTTGTATCGCTTCTGATGCTGTCTCCACCTGTGATAGGTACCGTCTCTTTGATTACCCCCCTCCTGGGGCCTGAGGACTTCCCCCAGATGGGTCCCCCGCATTTGGAATGGGTGGGGGGAGGGCGCGCCGGCCGCCATGTCAGGTCGCGGTCTCTGGGGGCGCTCTCCTGCAGCCCCTGTGGGCCCAGCGGCTGGCTAAGAAAGGCGATCAGGGAGGTGGATGGAGAGGGCATGGGGCAGTGATCGGGGGGGGGGGGGGGTACACACACAAACACAGGCCATTGTGCCCCTATCCCCAACAAAGCATAAGTGAGGAAAAAGAAGCCTTTCACCTGAGTCACTGCCCGTAAAATGGAGCTGAAGACAAGCTTTTACAACCACCTCACCTTCCTCCCGGCCCTGATAACACCATTGTCAGGTGGACAAAGGGTTAAACGGCCTGATCCACCAGATAAGATAATGAGTCATTTTGGGGTCTTTTTATAATTGTAAGGGGGGCTAACATTTACAGTCCTGACAGTGGACATTAAACACCAGTATCTTCCATCTTGACACTTTTTTGCCATTTTTTCTGGGATAACATCCTAATAATGTCATTGACCTTCTGTCATCATTTTACAAACTGCAATGCACAGGTCTGGCTGTATCTCGATAGTTATGGGAGAGAGGCAAGACATTAAGTGCAGTACTGTGACAGACACACAGAACTCTGCAGAAAATAATGTAAATAGAACGACACTTGCTTTCAAATTTCACAAAAATTGAATTGCTCTAAGAAACCAAGAGACGCACTTGGCTGCAAACAGGGAGAGCTGGGAATGGCCAGGTGGAGAATTATTTTACTGTATTTTACTTGCGGTACATCTCCTTTTATGTAAGGAAATAGCACAGAACAGGTGCTGTACACATTACTGTATGTATGCTATATGACAAGCTAGATAGAGGAAGCGGGTGATTATATGGCTGGAAGCGCTGGGCATCGGCCTACACGTGTCACGCCGTGCAATACGCCCGCTATCGTCTGACTGCGTCCGCTTTCAGGCATCTCTCCCTCAGTGCGTATGATTTGCTATAGGCCTGGGACTGATCTGACGCGACTGGATAGGACGTAAGGCGACGGACACCTGTGATGGGATCCATGCGGAGCGATTCACGTCGCGGGACTGGTGTTAGATTGCCGCGCGCGAGAACACCAAACGTCAGCGCGGAAATGTGGACGGGAGTGCAAAAGTTCATAATCCACCAAGTGGCGGGCTGAAGAAGGATAATTTCGCAAGATCTGCGAGATTAAAAATGTGGGAATGACATCAGTGGGGAAAATAATAACAGATGGAAGAATAATAAGGCAAAGATGGACGGAAAAGGAACAGGAAATAAATGGCAGAGATACGGTGAATGCATGTAGGGGCCATCAGGAGGGGAGCATGAGCTCAGGGTAGCCCAGGAAGCACCTATCCATCCATCCAACCATCCATCATCCTTCCGTCTATCTATCTAAAGATGGGTAGGGACTGGTTTATATATATTTTACATGTGGACTATTGTATAGTTTCCCTCATATCAAATACCAGTAAGATTATGGTTCACACCATGCATTGTACATTATTGCCCAACTTAAAAAAAAAAAACATCTGTGTGACATACAAGCAGCAGTCAGGAACTTAGAGACATTGCGGACATCACCCAATGGCTTATTGCTTTATTGACAAAAAAAAGTTTTTAATTGCCTGGACCATACCAAGTTATGCAATAAGGGTGTATGAAAGCCTATGATTGTTCTTAAAAATCTGTACAGTGGACCAGAAGCCACAGTCCGGACGGAACATAAAGAGAGTGACTGATTATAGATTCCAGATTTATAAGCCATACCGATTAAACCTGTACGCAGACCATGTAATGAGAGAAGCCGGACATCAAAAAGTCTGATATGCTAAATATACCACATTTTAAGCAGAAAATATGAACAAAAACAAAGCTATGACCACAGAAAGAGCACCTAGCTTCGATGATGAAAACACCAAGGTTTTAATCAGTTTCAGCTTGCTAACAGTCAACGAGAACAAGTCACCCAGCAGTTAAGAAATACGCGGCAGGAAACTTAGCTGACGTGTCCCTGTGGACACAAAAATGGAGAATGAAGGAGGGCAGGAAGTGTATTAATGTGAAAAGGACATACTGTACAGCAGAGAAAGCACTCAAGTGGACTTTTATATCAAATCAAACTGGGATTTTCACTTGAAGCAAAAGGGCCACAAGAAGACAGCCATTACCAAGATGGATGGACTCTGTCATCCCCACAATGACTATGCAATTGGGAAGCATGAAGACTTAAAGAGAAGCTGACTATATGGGGGCGAGGACACCAATATGTACTTCCTGGCACGTAATAATAACTGGAATTTGTTAGCATTTTGTGTTGGTAACATTGTTTTGATTTGTGTTGCTATTGTAAGCACACCATGTAGCACAATATCGATCGGATTGTTCAGACACGAGTCGAAGTAGAAAAGACTGTAATCCACTAATTGGTGTCTGATAGCAGGAAAAGTGTGAGGTTGTTAACAGTTTAATACCTATTGTTCCTTTCGGAGATTAAAAGCAAAAACTGCAGAACTTGAAATCCACCCAAATTGCACACAATAACAGCTCATGACAATCTCCTATTAATTGACAATGGGAACCAGTTTTTTTAGAGTCTTACTTTACAACACAGGTGGAGTCAAATATCAAATGACACATATGGAAAAAATGAAAAAAAATGTGAATGAAACTTGCCTTCCTTCTCACATTTTTGCTCGGGGAGGCATCGAGACAACAAAACAGACTTTAACAGATTTTAAACGGGAACACATGTAGGAGGTAGCATCCAGCATTAAGGAAAAGGAAATGGCAAAATTACATGGAATTAGAAGAATCTTTAATGACGCTATTATACATTTGGAGCAGCAGCATCGGCCTAAACTTGAACTGTTAGTTACACACAAGCATGTTCTTAATCAATAATGAATTTAAAAAAGAACAAACATTAACTTGGGTCAAAAAGGACATGAATTTGTTCCCGTCACCATGTCATAATGAAAGGACTGGTGACACAGATCTTGGCTGTGATCTACTCTCTCTTTTTATTGGGCTAGACGGTGGGGGGGTGGATTTACAAAAATGACCAGCAGGGGTGCCTTATAAAGCAGTGTTTTCAACCCAGTCCTAGGGAATCCCCAGACAGTCCATATTTTTGCTCCCTCTCCACTCCCAACTGAGAGGGTGCAAAAATATGGCCTGTCTGTCAGAGAGGTGGGAGGGAGCAAAAACGTGGACCGTTTGTGGGTCCCCGAGGTCCAGGTTGGGAAACACTGTTATAAAGAACTCTAACTGGACTATCCTGGACATGTGCCTTGGTTCTTGCGTTAATGACCCTGAAATGCTAATTACTTAACCACACACTCTCTAAGTAACAAATTCAACGTCAAGTCTAGAATTCAGGGAGGATAAAAGTTCTTTTTCTCATTCACAATAACTAGCCAAAAGCAAATAATGAGTCAAACTCCAATAATCAGCTTCACCCCACATGTAACCTACACCCTCGGCTGTCTCCAGGAGGGCAGACTGTACTGTGCTCTTTGCACGAAGAGCAGCGTTTGCTTGACATACTGCAAGATGGTATGTGATCGGAGACAACCTGCAACATTGAGAAAAGAATGACTATAAAAAGTATTTAAAAAGGCACCAGAAAAGTATCAAGCCATCTTCTTTGGGTGACATTAAAGCGCCTATCGGGACAATGTAAACCAACACTCTCGCGGTGAAAACAAGAGACACAATGCTTTGGCCCCTCCCCCGCCTTTATGTGTGCTGTTTACAAGGAAAAGGTTTTTAATAAGAGGGCACTGAAGAACAGACGGCAAGCAGGCCTTTTATCTTACAAGGCTGCTTTTGGGAGGCGGGGGGGGGGGGGGGGGGGGGGGGGGGGGTGGTGAGCTGAATAAACAGGGGGGCTTCGCCCGCCGCCAAGCAGTATAAATCCACTGGTGTCGCCAGTGTTACTGTGTGGGTGAGGACCAGTGCTCAGGGCACTGAGCTCGGGTTTGAAAGCCTTATCCCTGCTAGGAGCTGCTCATGCGAGGAACCATCCTCAAATTTCCCTGAATGTCATAGCAGCAGGTCAGCGAGAGAACATGACGTCAACACGCCCTGATTGCAGCAGTCTGCTTATATATCAGCTAAAGGGGCGCAGAGCTCTGATGTAGCCATTAAAGAATCAAACCTGGGCCTGAAGGCTCAGGGCCCAGAGCTGGCATTACTGTTGATGCGATATTCCAGTTTTAACCAAGCATTGCTCTGAAGTTACATCATGGCCAAAGTTGTTGACGCATACCAGTTTCTTGTTTACCCATAATCCTTTAATTTAAGGCGTAACTTCCTTGTCGGTTTTGTCATTGTCACTGAAAGACAAAACGGAGCGAGGAGTGCCTATTTTTACTTCTGTAAAGTCTTTCCTTGTATCGATTTTATTATTAAAGCTTAGCGAGAATTGGAAATTAGAAAAAAAATACCAGGCATTAGTACTTCCACATCATATTTTTTTAGCATCATCATAACCTTTAAAAAGAACTTAATCGTACAATATAATGCTACAACAATTAAAGCAAATAATAAAACAATGAATATTCATTTTTCCAGTTTCACCCCACCCCCAAACAAAAAGAAAATATTAGAAATATTTTGTAAAACATTCATAGTTTGATTCTTGTACGCCACTGAAAGGTAACTTTCACTTTGCCATGGCAATGAAGTGTAACCCTTTAACCTCGGCTCTGTGAATATCGAGGTGCCCACCTGTTCGCATCCATCACCCAAACCATGGGCTTTTCTGCTCTGAAATTTTCTAAAATCGTTGTACATGAAAGTATATTTGTCTGGATTCTGGGTGAGGTTCCGGCAGGCGTGCCCACTGACGCCGTTCCCCGCTGTCCCAGCAGGGGGATTCCTCGAATGGGATGACTGTCCAATGCTGAGCCGCATATTTTTGGATTGTGGGGGACTTTGGGTGAACATGGCTGGAGCAGGTAAACCCCACACATACCGGGACAGGATCAAAGCCACAGTCCAGGAGCTGAGAAACGGGTCGCACTCACAAAAGGGATAAAGCTGGAATACCCAAGATCTCTCGGAAAATGGGGCCGGTGGCAGCAGACTGGATCCCTCCAGCGCACACACCACCGAGGTGGGGCTAAGGCACGAGCTCCCCGCACAGCATGCTAATGGCAGGGCTCACCGGGGGGTGGCCCCCAAAAGGGCACGCGCAAAAGCCGACAAGCCCCAGGTGACGAGCCGCTGCCCCCATCGTTACATGCTGACCCCCCCCCCTTCTAAAATCTGACACCCACAGTAGCAGGCCTCAGCTTACTCTCAGCCTCCTGCCATTTGAATTCTTGGAATTGCCGAGCACTGTGGCGGGGGGCCTCTGTACAAACACGGGGCACCTGGCCCCCAGCGCTGCCTGTCTGCTTATAGAGCCACCCAGACAAGGCCACCTCAAAAATAACTGACCCCCAAGAGCCCCCCTCCCACCCCTCAACCTCCCCAAGCGCACCACAAGTTGTCCGGGGACGCGTGCCACAGACGGGCCGTCCCTCGACCCCTAATCCCCTGAGGCGTGCGGCGTGCTGACCTGAAGGGCTGAATAAGCATGGCGTACAGCCCTGGCCAAACATTAGGACGCTGCCCTTGGCCGCAGAAGGCCTTCAGGCAACAGGAGCTGAGGTACCAACCAACAGCTGCCCGCAAGAGAGGAGGAGAGGGAGCCAGGCACAAAGCCGGGGTGGGGGGGGCAGAGAAGGAAGGGTTCTGTGCAGAAAGCTTATCAAACGTGTGCATGGGGCCCTCGGCAGGTCCCCTAACCTCCCACCTGTATGTGTGTGTGTGGATGCCGCAGTGGACAGCAGGAAGGAACAGAAGCAGGCCAGGGCTGGGGCTAAGGGCAGGGAAAGCATTGTCTTGCTTCACGGGTGCAGGAATAATGAAGACCGAGTTTGGGGATGGGGGGCTGTAGGTGGATGGAGGGTGTCGGCAGCAGAGGAAAGAAAGGGGCAGAGAGGGTGGATGGAGGAAGCCGGCGAGGTGGATGCAGGGGGGCAGTCAGGACAAATAGGGGGAGCAAGGAGAGAGTGTGGGGCCCGGGGTTCGGGAGACAGCAGGTCACGGGCCGTGAAGGCTGGGTGTATGACGGGGCAGCTGTGCTAGGTGGAGACACATGGCCATTGTTATCTCACCCGGCACGTTTATTTATTAATGGCACATTTTCTTCCTCTCTTTCTTTTTATCTTTATGCTATTTATGTTTTATAGACAGCATATTTATGTTGTACACTCATGCCACCACCAAAACAGGGTCCGTGTACTTAATTGTACGTGGCAAATTGATCAGAATTCTGATTCTGTTAAAAGAATTCTGATAAAAGGATTCTACAAAAAGAATTCTGATGAAAGGAATCTAAGAAAAGAATTCTGATTCTGATAAAAGAATTCTGAATCTGAATAAAGAATTCTGATAAAAGAATTCTGAATCTGAATAAAGAATTCTGATTCT
>JAODKL010000135.1:67121-101738 GCA_026780765.1 Petrocephalus schoutedeni
GGAGCTGCACACTGGGAGCTGCGATCACAGTGACTTAGTACTGGATATACAGTTATATGTGCATACTCATCTGCAGCTCACATTCGCACAGGTAACTGCACACTGGGAGCTGCACACTGGGAGCTGCACACTGGGAGCTGCGATCACAGTGACTTAGTACTGGATATACAGTTATATGTGCATACTCATCTGCAGCACACAGTCACATTTTTTTTAAATCTCAGTACAACCTAAAAGGATGTGAACTATAGTTTTGTGCGTCAAATAGTTAAAGGAGACTAAGTATGGAGTGTAAGTAGATTTTCACAATTTTATTATCTGTGATGTGACAAAGTCAATAGTTTGAGCAAGGGTTGGGTTCAGTTTCGACACTGCTAGGGACCAAATTAGCCTGGAAACCCCCCACTGCCCCCTAAACACACAGTACTCCCACAACACCAGCAGATGCATGTCCCTATCATCCATAACCAAATCTACACCCTTTTAAATATGGCTAAATGCCAAAGATATGCACAAAAGGCAGTGTCAGAACTGCATTGACCGTGATGCAGAAATATCATTACTCGGGTTGTTAATAGTAAACATGGTTAATCTGGTACAATTAACATCCAGCACTTTGATAGGGAATGGCACCTTCACCCTGGAAAAGTGAAACAGGCAGCTCCATGGGTAAACATCAGCTTTGGTCACATGATTCACTAGCAGGGTGTCATGTGTGACGACGCCCTCCCGCTCAGCAAACCAAAATCGGAGGCAGTTCTGGCATGTTGTGTTGTCACAGTTGTTTCCAGATGGATACAGAAATACAGTATCATACCAGAGGCACAATATTATATTTTTGTACACAAATAAGCACACATGAAGTGTAAGCCTTCGAAAACCAATGCACACGCTGACTCAGATAGATATCTATCTCTGTTTTCTATGACTGCATGTTCAGTGTAAGGTCATGGAGAGCTAGAGCAAAATGTGGCGTGAGAGAAACATGCTGGATGATTCATAAATCCATCACAGATTACACCCTCAAAAGTAAAATATAGAGGCACCACTTTACCTGAGTATTTTTGGACTATAGAATCAATGAATGAACAAAGGCCTTTATTGCCACTGCGCTACACACAATGAAATCGGGAGCCTCTCCTTGTCGGTGCAAAAAAGAAAAAAATTACAAATACAGGAAGGATACAAATACAGAAAAAAATTAGATGAACAGAACATAAAATAAGCAGAATATAAGCAGAATTAAATTTAAATTGAATAAAAAATGTAGTGTAAAGTGTAGAGAAAAAATAAATAAATGTATTTATAAATTTATAAATAAATTAACAATGTAAAAATATCTAGAAAAAAATAATAAAAAGTAGGTATTGTTTTGCCCTCAGGCGTGGTTTAATTTGCCGAACTTGTCCCTTGTTTAGCTTTGCCTTGCGTTTCAATCCCCTTGTTAACCCCGCACACCTGCCTTGTGTTTGATCCCTGATATGTTTCCCTTTATTATTCAGTCAGAGTCCAGTCTTCCCTGTCATGCTTTTGCGTGCTTGCTGTCAGTTTTGCTCCCATGTTTCCCCATTCCTGTGGAATAAACGCCCCTTGGAGGGGTTCAGGCATGGTAATGTGATGGTGTGAGGCATGGTAATGTGACGGTGTGAGGCATGGGAAAGTGACGGTGTGAGGCATGGGAAAGTGACGGTGTGAGGCATGGTAATGTGAAGGTGTGAGGCATGGGAAAGTGACGGTCTGAGGCATGGAAAAGTGACGGTGTGAGGCATGGGAAAGTGATGTTGTGAGGCATGGAAAAGTGACGGTGTGAGGCATCGTAATGTGACAGTGTGAGGCATGGTAATGTGATGTGGTAATGGCGTGGTAATGCCATCCTCTGAGGTACCGAGTGCTGACAACTCTCATGAATACAAAGGTGGCCTAGTAGTAAAAGCTAAGAAGAACATAAACACTAGTTAAATAAATTAGTTCATAAAACACCTTTTCATTAGTCAATTGGATGTCAATTGGTCTCAGTTGGTGTACTCCAAAAAGTCACAACTGAAAAGTAGAGACAGGCGGTTTCTATCAGACTGCGCCAATATGCTATATAAGGAGGCTTACGTGATCATGCACCATTTAATGACAGCAACTCAGTCACAGACTGACACCATCATGTAGAATGTTGCTGCACTGAAAATGGCCAAGAGAGTTATTTGGTGAGAGTAGCACAGACCACACATTTTTGCCTGTAGCTGCCCTGTAAGCTGGTCATGGTGCGGACCCTTCCATCCTGTCACCGCAGGATTTGAAGAGCGTACCTCTAGTTGACTCCTTACTTCGTGGTGTGCTTCCATATCTTGACCCCCCTTCCCACTTTTGACTTGTACCTGCTGCCCATCAGCTCCTGACCACCATCAGGGAATCCTCTGTAATCCTCTGTATGTCAAAACAGACAAAATGTCCCAACTCAAAACAGTAGCATGAGGGCGGATCACTGCCTGCAATTTAGCCCAAAATTGATCCCAGCCGAGAGGAAGGATGGAGTGTTTGAACCATTGGGGAATGCTTTGACCCGGGCAGTCAACTTCCTTGCTCTTATGCCAGTTGTTTGTATATGTTTACATACGTGACAGGAGGGAGGAGACTGCGAGGAGGAGGAGGAGGGCGGGTGGGCGGTAAAGTCCAAACGTCACAAGAAGCCTCCACGACTTGTGTGTGGGTTGGCTTTACTGCTTTTGAAAGGCACTCAACAGGAAGCCTGTGTGAAGAAAGACCTCTAACTATCTCAGAATGATCATTCCACCAACCGCCAACATAGGTTTCTATAACAAGGCTGGACCACCCAGTCAGAACTGGAAGAGTGGAGGCAGAAGCTACAGTACAGTTACAGTGCGCAGAAATCACCTTCATTCATTCATTCAATTTTTACCGCTTACCAATGTGGTGAAATTTTATACATATTGGGACTTTTTATTGAAGAAACTCAGTGTACCTTGAAAAGGGGCATTTTAGCTGAGCCACTGCTTATTCTGAGCGGGTTTGAGTGGACTGGAGCCTCACGTCACTTGACAAAAAGTTATCGAAGACAAAAGAACTAATAGCACATTAATAGCTCCAGCATCACGCCTGGTAGTGGTTTATTGGCTTGACAGGGGCGTGTATCTGCGTTTGTGGGGTGAGGCAGAACTTGGTAAGTTGTTCTCACTCAAGGAATTCTCAATTATTTTAAACCTGCAATGCCAAAAACATGAAAAGATTAAAAATAAGTGACTGTAGGGAAGAACGGAGGGGGGAAAACAACAAGTTAGTGAAATGCCGACAAACGTTTGATATAAAAGTGGGTAATTAAACATTGTGCGCATTATCTGAAGTAAACGGGCCGGACCACAAGATTAATCTGGAGTAATTCCCCGATGTTCATGCTGGTTGTTGTCTATGGACACTTCATCAGATCACTGGGTGCATTTTTGCTCAGCTGGGAATTATCACGAGGGAATTTGCTTGATATCTCCTCAGGAGATATCTGTAAGTTTCTGGGACTGCTAACAAAGTCTTGTTGAATTTCAGGTATTCAAAAATAGGTTATTCTTTGATGAAAAGGCCATCAGTCAGAACAGACTAGAACAAAGAGCCTAGTGCCAATGGTCCCTGCTTTCTGTCATGGCATGTATCAGGTTATATAGGTGAAACTAATATATTATGTATGCCGATATCATATTAACATGAGTGCGTATCTCTGCTTGCTTCTACACGTATGCCAGTGTGTATTTATATGAGCTGTTCCTGTGTGTGTCAGAGTTCATCTTTGCTCCGTCTAGTCAAGGCCTGAGTGGTCAGTATCGGAGCGAGCCACGCGCAGCCATGTCTTCCTTAGCCCAGGTCCTTTGTGCATGAGCGGCTAATGTGTGGTCTGGTCCACACATGTGGCTGGCAGGCCAGATGCTGTCAGAATCATTGCCGCAAGTCTGACACCAGCCCACACAGCCATATGTTCCAGCATGTGTGTGTTTCATGGACAGGCAAGAGACGGTCTCCGTGCGTGGCTTTGTGTCCCTGTTCCTGTCAGTGCACGTGGCGTTACGGAATACGGTCACATATACTCATGGGTGGAGATTTCAGGTCCAGAAAGTAAAAATCCAGACCAAGATTTTGCTTCAACCGACTAGTTTGTTCAAACCAGACAGTTTGTTCACTGGTCTGGATATTTACTTTCTGGACCTGAGAGAGAGCTCTACAGTTCATCTCCCTCTACTGCATGTGTAGAGATCAGGGGGGGATCTAGCAGGCTAATATCAGCAGAACTCTGCGTCGCTTCATAGTGACATTGCCATACCTTCCATTTGTTTGCAGCAGATCAAACAGGAGGAGTTACCGGAAACTACACACAGATGTAGGACTTCCTGGAAGACAAAGTTATATATTACTCCATACTTGTTTATTTACATTTTGTTGCATTTTATTTCCTTAATTTACTAGTGAAAAGGCCACAAAGACCTGCAAGCAAGGCCACTGTAAGAAAATGTATAAGGGAATATTATAACTCTCCAAAGAAGGTCAATGGTAGGGCTCATAGATCACACAAGATAGTAGATTCTGGGCAGATGCAAGAGTAAAATCATTATAAATGTGGAGGCAGCAGGGGCACGGGCATTAAAAAACAGCTACTTTAACCAAGAACATTCTGCTTATCTGGTCCCCAGAAGTCTGCTGCTGTTATACTCTTGCACAGGGAACTTCCAGTGGGAAAATCAATCTGTAACAGTGATTTATGGAAATGTATGACTGTACAAGAATCATTAAAGAAGGCTCCGGTCCGTGTTTGTCCTGCCTGGATAGCCGACTCTCGCCTCTAGCTTCAGACGGGGAAGTTGGGGTTTATGGGGGCAGCAGAGGGAGAGGCGAGCTGGAAAGTCCCGCCGCTCTCTCCACCAGGCCGCCCCCTTACACTGCTCCCAGGGCTTATTTACAGCTCCTGTACTCTGAGTCAGGCCACCATCATGCATCCAGACGAGTCAGGTGATAGCGGGGAGTGCGGATGTACTCTCCCAGCCCCCCACGGTTCCCCCCGCCTGACGCCCAGACAGACAGGGAAGAGGCCATGTTTCTTACCATCAGATAAAAGGGTACAGGTTTGTAGGGTACAAACAACATGAATGTGCCCCCAAAGGTACAAACATGTTCCTCAGAGTTTATTTCTGTACCTTAAAGGTACATGTACCTACAGCTACAGGGTACAATAGGCAGACCCTTGAGGATACAGCCCCAATGATTGTGGGCTCAAACTTACAAACTGGTCCCTTTTTTTCTGGGCCCACACTTGAGTCTATTCCATGCAATCACCACCTACAACATGGCTGAACCGTGAACGTGGCCGCAACAGACAGTATGTTAAGGTTATTCTGCTCACCATACCCCTCCATCATGTGTTCTGTAGTGTACACTGCATATTCCTTATTCACTGTACCCCTTAGAAGTGTGCTGAAGACCACTGTTTCTCAGCCTGGTCCTCAGGGACCCACAGACAATTCACACTCTCAGTCCCTCCCAGCTCCTGGCCAGACAGTCCACACTTTTGCTCCCTCCCAACTCGTGAGCAAAAACATGGACCGTTTGAGGGTCCCCAAGCTCTGGGTTGAGAAACACTGATCTGGAAGCTACATCCTGCTGGTCCTGTTCCTCATACCTGTGTTTTGCAGTCTGCATTGTACCACTGAACTCTTTAGGCTCATACCTGTTTATGTTTATCATGCATTCTCGCTAAGTCACGGCTCTCCTTTACTTCATACACCGTGAGCATTTCCTCATTTGCAATCTGTTTCCGCAATCTTCATTCTGATTGTCCTTTACATTATGGGTTGGAGTGATGTATAAGACTTGGACTGTAGACAACAGAAAACCTTCTGCGTTATATGACAAAATGGCTACTGGTGGGTATCAGTCAATCTTCTCCCTTCACTATCAGAAAAAGGGCACAGCCCTGGTACAGTTTTGTTCCCCAAGGTAAAAACAACATTACTGTACCCCCGTTAGTTCAAAACTGTTCATTGGATTCCATTTCTGTACCATAAATTAGTGTAAAAGGTACATTTACCCACAGCTAGGGTATAATTGGCAGGCCCTTGGGGGTACAGCCCCAGTGACAAGCAAAGGTACCTCAAAGGTACCAACTGGTACTTTTATCCTGACAGTGTTAAAGGGAGATGACCCGAAGCCTGTATTGCGTTTTGACTCCTGGGGTGTTGAGGTGGCAGCAGAAAAATGGCAGCCTGTAGCCCCATTACACCATAAAGTAGCTCTCGTTATGTTTTTGTAGTGATTTGTTGTACTCAGCTCCTGTTTCGAGACTTAAGCCAGCATCCATTCGCCCTTTCCAAGGCTAGCTTAACTTGTGTATTAATGTTCTGTGGGGAGTCAGGTAACTAAGAGTATTGCATGATGCTCACAATCCTTCTTTCATTGGCACCATCATACATTTGTGCTCCCTCACCCCAAAATAAACCTATCCATAATCGGATGCCCACAGATTTCCTATCACAGAGATTCTTATACTCAGCAGCCATACCAAGAATGTATGTTCTTATTTTGACTGTTTTATGTTAATCCTGTAGTGTTCCACCCCTGTAATCCTCAAAAGAGAATCCCTTTCTCTAGTACACTGTTACATTGTCCTGTCTGCCATCTTGACTGGAGCTATTTTCACACACAGGCATGTAGTTTCTATAATGAATGTAACTAGTCGACAGTTTACCTGTTGAAAAAACAAATAGGTTCTTTTGAGACAAATTTGTTGAACCAGTCAGAAGCGACGCATCTCTTAAAGGGGTAGCCTATCAGAGGAGGCCCCTCTGATGACTTCATCGTGCCATTTGTGTGGTGACACATCCCAGCATGCACAGGGGCCCCGAAGGATTACCACCCGAGTGGTTTCTCCCCTTGGGCGAGCCACCACTGGGCGTTTGCCAGCACTCCGACGCTATTGAGTTTCGTCATGCTTTATGGACCGATGAGTGAAAACTGAAGGGTGTCTTAGTGCATGCAGCCTGTTGTAGGTGTGAGACCCTTGGAACCTGAGAAATGGGTCGTGATCCCAATTGTCAAGGTGCCCATCCTGCTTGGGAAACCTTGCCTTTAAAATAAGCAAATCTGATCCATGAGTCAGTTTTTGAGCATGGACTTTCCTCCTGGTTGTAATGCCATAACTTAGCTGCAATCGGCGATGTCCTATGATTGCTTCTGATGTGAAGAAACAAGTTGCAACACAATTAAGTGAGATGCAGTCAAGCATTCCGTCTGCGAGCATGTCAACATCGAGTCTTGGAGCATAAACCCATTGCTTGTTTGTTCTGTCAGTAGGCAGTATTTTGCAGCTTAGCTCCCATTGTTACGCAGTTATGCATATGAACATTTTCAAGCATCTTGGTTTAAATGCGATGCATCCCCAGACCCACAATGATTCAGAGGGTGGGAGACATTTTAAGTGTTCATAATATTGGTCATTTTGAAAGTCCTGAAATAATTCCAAAGAATTGTAAAATTGGTTTTCTTGGAAACTACCATGGATATGGGTTTCCATGGTAATGTGAGCTGGGGTGGAATGCTTATTCTAAAATCCAGTAGATGGGTGTCTTCTTTTTTCAGCAGGTGACAGTGTGACGACCTTGACGAGAGGTTGCATCACATTAATGAGCATGTCGCCCTCGAAATCAATCAGACTGAGGTATTTTCCATAAATTAAAAAAGGCTGGAAACAATCTATTTGCACTGGAATCCTGAGTAAGCGAAGGGCTGGAATTCACCTGAACTGGTTTTTGTTGGAAGTTGGCCTTCGGGTGCTAACGTGCACGTTCACTCCTTTGCTGCTACAATATCTGTGTGGATCTGCTACTTCAGTACTGATCTATGTGATTTGCATACCTACGTATGGTTAAATATCACTGGAGTTTCAATTCCAGTGTTAGTAAAATCTGAACCATAAAGAAACTGACAGCCTGTTGGCGGGATGTTTTTAATGCGAAAAAATGTGAAGTCCGCAGGAAGGAGTGTTTTGTCTGCGTGTTTATTGTCAATTGTTTTGATCAACAGTTTGGAAAAAAAGCAGATGTGGTAGGGTTCATACAGGTTTACATGTCCTGAATCATTTCCAGACAACTGAAGGTGGGTTTTGTTTTTCATCTTGGGAAATCTAATAACTGATTAAGCAACATACATGTTTGCAAACCACAGGAGTGGCAGATTTCCTGGAACTGAGCAGGACAGCAAGTGAATGGTGTATGCAAATGTTAACCTTATTAATGCATTCATATATCTATTAATCATGATGCATCATACTTATTTATTTTAAGTTCTTGTTTTGTTTGTTTGTTTGTTTAACCCACACATTCCACACATGCATGTGCGACACATTTCACAATTAGGATTACTCTGATTTGCTGTCCAGTCCTTTGAAATATATCTGATTGAACAGCCAAAGTGCTAAAATCTCGCAAATCCAAAAAAAATAAAAAAAAATTACACTTTTTGATAATTAGTATGTTTCAAAAAACAATAATTCAACACTTTAAAAACACTTATCTACCAGTAAATGAAGAACACCAGTATGTTTCAAAAGTTGTCTCACACAACACTATAAAATAATACCTGCGAGAATTTCCTGCGGTATTAATACGGCCGCATGGAGGTATTCACGCATTTCTGACACGGCTCAAGTTTCATATCACTTGCCAAATAGTTCGGTTTGTGATGAAACTCCACATCCACCCTTCGCGAGAGTCTGTGCGTGCTGCACTGCACCTGATCCTGTGCCAGCCCATGTGTGTCACCGGACTCAGGCTGGTGTGTGTCACCCGGCTCGGGCTGGCGTGTGTCACCGGGCTCGGCCAGGAGCTCTCTGGGCTTTCAGTGCCTTTTTTTTCTGTTTGGGAGGGCAGGGAGGCACTGGCCTCGTGACGAGCGCTCACCGCTTAGGAATGTAGACTGCGGTGTCACAAGTGAAACTGCCTCTTCTCCAGGAGAAGGTGCTGGCAGCGAGGAATTCGCCCCGGGTCACAATGTTTTCAGTGTGCGGGGAGAATGCTCACCTGCACAACTGGATGAAATAAACACATATAAACATGTATTAGGAGAGATTTAGAAATGAGTGTGCGGCGGGCACAGGTAAAAAAAAGAGGGGGCTGTGTGATTGTTTGACTTTCGAAATCAAGCGTTAAAGTTTTCAAATGATGTAAAGTTACGCCTCTAGCCAATCAACATAGCCATGAGTTGGCTGAAGCTCCATAGACTCCATGAACTCTATATTTCAGTTGGCACAGGCTGTACACGCTCCAGGAGGAATGTTGTCATTTTTGTAGGTGGAACCAGCTCACTGTTATTTAACAAAATCCCCCGAACAATGGGTGTTTTCCAATAATGGATTCACGGCCTGCCGCCCTACCTCTTAACACATAGACTTTAGCTATTATCAACACTGAGTAATTGTGTCTGAAAGAGCATGACACTTACTGTGTTTGTTGTCTATGTTTGTTCCTTTCATTTTGTTGCTGGGATGTATTAGAGCACAGACCTGGCAACTGTCAGAACGAGACATGAAACGATCACATTGCATTCCAAAACAGGTCTTTATGTCACTTTTTAACACTTTCATCCAAAGACACTCATGACACATTCACCATGCATAATTGTGCTCCTTACCTGAAGCTTTTGTTCAAAGTTCTTACAAATTGACCAATTTATACTAGAGAAATTTAAGTTAAGCACCTGGCTCAAGGGTAAAATGGTAAGACCCATCTTTGTTATATTTATACATCCTTAATTAACATGTTATTGTTGCATGATGGATGCAAATACTGTTTTTAGCCTTTACTTAATTGTATAAGCAATGCCAAAGACCTTAGTAGCCTTTATTAGGTTGATATATAGGTTTCCTTAATTGATGGCCAATTTTTTGTGGGCCTCCATCTGCCCGGATGTTTACAGCCACCACAGGCTTCCTACTTAATTGCAATTCTATGCATCAGCTTGTAGCATTTTCTTGGGAAGCGTGCCTTCATTTTTTTGTGCCTAGTAATCAATCAATTAAGCAATCAATCAACAGATGAGCAGCTAGATACGTGTGATATCATTTAAAGGAGATAATGGTGGCCCTAGCCAGGCTCCTAGGCAGCAGCCTTCCCCGCGCTGCAGTTTCTCCTTCCTCTGTGAAATGTAGACCTCCTTTCCCTTTTCATAGGAAGTGCGGAAGGTTCAACAACTGTAACAGGAAGACACTGAAGGATTGTGACCAGTCCCAACATGTCAGAGAGTTCAACAGCCAAAGATGGGATGGAACAGGTTCTGTGATGTAGCACTTAGGATATAAGAGCTATATGTTTCTGCTGAATTCATTTCAAAGACCCCTTGGTGTGGGCTATCCAAGGATCAGGTCACTAGGCTTTCATGAAACACCCACCACTGTTTTTTATTGATTATTTTATTATTCACTAAAGTCTAGTTCTAAACCTATGATCAGTAACATAGAGACGCCCAGCACCCACATAAGACCGACCAATCCAGAATTTGCAGCACCAGCCATGAGCTGAAGCACCAGCCATGAGCTGAAGCTCCAGCGGAGAGTAACTGGTATAACACGACCTCTACGAGGCGAAGGTGACACATGGACATGCTGGTGCCCCACCTGACTGGAGGCCTACCATCTGCACTGACGTACTTCTCTGTCACGGGCTCCCGGCGTGCTGGTGTCACCAGTCCCTCAGAAGCTCTAGAAAGTTCCCCCTCTCTTATTTGTTGTGTCTTGTACCAACTGTGCAATTAAGGAGCCACCTCTTTCATCCTCAGAGAAGGTGTTTCGAGGCTGGCGTCTCTCCGAAAAACACCAGGCGCACCTGTATCTTAAATTACGGGTGTCATCCTGTGAACCCCCCCCCCCCCCGCCCCAACACGCTTCCGCTTCCAACTTCAAAGCGCACAAACCAAACAAGGCAGACAATGTGGCCTTTTGTCGCGGGAAGACAAAATATAGTTTACTCCAAAGAAACAACTTCTGTGTCCCTCCTCAGGAGACTGGATTATCACTGTCATCTCCGTTAGTACCCGCGGGACTTCCCATAAGATACGGCCGTACTCAAAGTCTGAATGAAGGAATGGGTGAATGAATCCATCAGCCAGCAAACAGACAAGTGGCAGCCGATTCGTTGCAGAATAAAAATATGAAGGTGTTCCCCTAGAAATTCAGATTTCCCCAACTGCGGCTCTACAACGCATTCCTCATCAGTTTTATTACTGAAGGCCATTTTTATCATTTGTGGGATTTTTATGTGACACTTCCTTTAGATCACATTACAGGTGAGGCTTGCCAAGCCGAAACAATCATAACCGTAAGTGTTCGCCAGGATCGTGCTTACAACACACCATCTAATTACAGACCATCAGCATATAAACGAATAAATTAGGTACATTAGCTGACAACTTACTCTTAACATGTAGATTTTATTCAGCTTTTATAGTTCATGTAATGAGAAGGGTTATAATATTTTGGCATTTTATAGGACTACCTCCTCTTTGAGGCCAGACCGCATCATGAGTTTACACCATATTCTGAGGTAAATCCTGCTGTTTACCACGTGTTGATGAGTGATGGTGTAGGAGGAGCTCAACTGAAATGTAGCTCAAACACAACGCCAAGGAGCACAATAACTTTCTGAAATAGTATATCCATATATGGCAGGGCAGCGTACATAAGCATTCATTTGTCTGGTGGGCGACCTACCTGGACATACGCAGTTAGTAGGGTAACGCAGGGGTGGACGATTTCTCAAGAAAGGTCATGGCCCCTTTAGGTGGAACACTTTTTGGGTCAGAGTTCAGAAAGCTCTACCTTCACATTGACAGTGAGCCATAAACCTACCCATAACCACCATAAAACAGTCAATAAACCATCCTATAACTCACAATAATTACTTACCACTGCTGCAAACGTCCTAAAAATTGAATTGTCTGCTAAAATAGTAACTGTAAACACGGCTACAGTAATCTGTAAACACTGTCCCCCAAATACGTCAGAAACTTACCATGAAGAATAGCATATATGAAGGACAATACTTATTATAATCAGATTTATCATCATGAGTGCGTCCAGAGACAAAAGATATTTGTAAACAGCAAAAGAATGACTGCAACTATATGAGGTGATTATAAATAATCGCATGAATAGACACTGGTCTTCAATAAAATCAGGCATGGCCCTTTCACAAACAGCCATCAGTGATTACACCGCGCTGAAAACATGACCTAACTTGCATAACAAAACCCCAGTCAAACAAGTGACAAGCACGCAATGCCACCACAATACAGCCTCTGTCTCATGTTTCAAAATCACAGTTATGGAAATGTGATGTTTGTGACGTCGCCACCGTTTGGTCACACTGCGCGCCGCACTATCGCTTTCGTTAAGGATCGGGTCGTGCCGGCTGTCCGGGAAAATTGCTATTTTGGATCTGCTTGGATATTTCTCAATTCGGGCTTGAATAGAAGGGCTAAAAAGCATGTCAAAACATATTATTTGTCAGGGCAGACAGCTTCAGTAACACAGGCGACATACTAATTCCGGAAGATGGTTTCAGACAAATGAGTGAGTGGTGATAACAGGCTTGGGCCATAATTAATGTCATTTCGGAGCAGGCAGCAAATCGCTTCTAAAAAGCCCTTGGTTGTTCCGGCTCTTTGCTTTTATACCTTTCTGGCTGTTGTTGTCGTGTTCATTGGTAAAGGTGCTGTTATAAAAGGACAGAGTTTACAGCTGTAAATTACATCCCTTAAGTGATTCAGAGTTCGCCGATGACATCGCCAGGTGCCGCCGAGTCTGGGTCGCTGAGATGTCGATCTCGGTTGTTACCTGTCGCTCATTTAATGTGGGAAGGCCGAGGTCAGAGGGATCCTCAGCCTGGCCACACCCTCCCGTTTCTGCCGCTTTGCTTCCTTTATTGTGTCTCCCTACTCATTAGTCTGGCCCCAGAGACATGAGTGTGTATCTCACCTGGAGTTTAGAGAGCCTAGACACTCTCCCCTTCGCCCCCCCCCCCCACCCCCCACCTTCTCTCGGCCTCTCGTCCCTGCCTCACCCCTCAGGCATCCCTGTGTGATACCTAAATAGGCAGGGCTATGCCTATGGATGGCCCACCCATCCCGAGGTTCCAGAACCGACTCTGACCCGCCGTCCATTCCCTCATGCTGCAGTGCGGTGGTCTGTCTGCAGTTTTCTGTCTGCAGTGGTCTGTCTGCAGTGGTCTGTCTGCCGATTTCTCTGGCAAAGCGTGCAGGGCTGGTTGAGAAGCTTGAGCCCTCTTACTGTGCATTGTGCACCTCGCTCCGGACCGCAGGGGCGAGGCGCTGTCAGGAGAAGAACTCGAAACTGGCGGGGGTAAGAAAATGAAAGTTGAAAATGAGCTTGTGCAATGCAGTCAGTATAATTCATTACAACAGCTCTCTCCCGCGTGAGCGGTGACTCGCGGCTCGCTGTGAAGGGTGAAAGAAAATACTGGGAAATAAAATATAGCTGGTTGAAAGCAACAGTCGGCAAGGCAAATAAATAACAGTTTTGCTGCAGGCAGCTGTTCAAAGCCCTGTTACTTTTCCCTCATAAGACCTCCAAATTAAAAAAAAAAACTTGCTCTACAGCAATGTTTCTCAACTTAGTCCTCAGAGACCCACAGACAAGAGCGTGACATTCTTCCTGGGGGGTCAATGCTACATGTAAATGCGGTACAGAAATGGCTCTATTGCAGGGCTTCCTAATCTGGTCCTTAGGGACCCTCATGGACCATCTGTGGGTCCCTGTGGACAGGTCTACTGTAATTCTAACCCGTCACTCACATATTAAACCAATGTATACACATATACACTCATTCAAGCACACATACACTAATACTTATGTACGATGTACGAAGAGCAAATTCACTTTATTCACTATACGTTTTGGAAATTCAATGGAAGTTCTTTGCTGGTTTTGATTCCAGATCTTATACGTTGAGGAAGCCATGGAGGCCGTTGGCAGTTTCACCACAGAAACAACAAAAAATGGTTGGAAATTTACTCTTCAGATGTTTGTAGTCCTTCACATGTTATTCAGATGCTATACACAAACACCAGGTTCCATATCGGAATGAATGGCCACTGCTATTCAAAGGACGTCCTGTCACACTAGGGCGGAAGAGTGTGTGGCGTGTCTCCACATCTGATGATGTGATGATGCCTTGGTGAGACCAGTGGGTGGTTTTGCGTAACTACGGCCCTGCATTAGTTTCCTTCATGATCACGTCTGTTTTGGCCCATCAATTATCAGCGTCTCTGAGCTGAGAGCTGTGGTGGCGAGGCCTGTAATTGGTCACGGTGTGGGTTAGGGGCAGGAAGTCTGTGAGACACTTCCTGAAGCTCACCTAGAGGTGCTGATGGGTGCGGAGATGAAGACACGCTGGCTGGGAGGCCTCAGGGCCAGATGGGATGACAGGCTTTTTGAGGAAGTGTGTGTGTATGTGCGTTCACCTGTGTTTACGAAAGGCTGCCTGTGCCCACATATGCACGTGCCCAGCTGCATGTGTGTAAGCATGTGTTTGTTTACGTTCATGTAAGTATTCGCGGCATTGAGCTTGTTTTTTGTGCACGTGTTTTGGGTGTGTAACGCTGGGGCATACTTGGCACATTGCTTCACCAGAAATCTATCTCCGTTTCCTTCATGTGAAACTTAAAGTTTCCTCACACTACAGACGGCAGCGAGTGAGTTTAAGGATATGAACAATACAGGTTCAAGTCACACAGAGAGAGTTCTGATTTAGAACTCCATATGGCAAACTGCTCGACTGGAATTACCACTGAAAAAAATATGTGTATATAAATGCATAAAACTCACAGAAGGCCCTGAGATGCCAACATCACATTAGAGCTGCTAGCTAGGTCACTTTGGGTTTTATTTGCACATTCAGATACACACACAAAGCCACATGCGCAGGGAAGAATGGAGGACAATGCACTTACATGTTCACACATCTAAGCACAAACGGTCCTTTCCCATGTGTTGTTCCTCACCTAGATCTAGCTGATAACACCCAGACCTCAGGGGGGTTGCCTTCCCAGGATCCATTGCCATCTGGGGAGACCACTTCCTGTTTTAATCTGCACATCCACCCTGGTTTAAACTTTAAAATTGATATAATTTAGAGAAAAAAATGGCATAAACTATGAATATATCTCACATAGACAACAGTCCACCCATTATCTGGTGTCTGGAAAGGGCAATACAAGTTAAACAGTAATATATATACACAACTAACCCATTCCTGTGTGTGTCTTCTGCCACAGAGTTATAAATAGAGTGTGCTTCATTCTATAAATAAAATGAAAAAGGATTTTTTTTTTTGAGAGGGTGGGGAGGGGTTTAACATCGTAAGAACAACAATCATTATCTGTGACCAGGCTCACCATTGTGCTCACGACACAGGAAAATTCTGTGGGGTGCGGAAGTATGGAGAGAAAATTCTGCAGGTTGGAACCCCTGTCACTGGGTGACCACTGGCTCTGGCTAAGGGTTCATTTCCAGAGGCTGTCACTTTGCAAATATAAGAACAACAACAACAATAATAATAATAACAAATATTGGGCATGGCGTGGGGACACAGTGGTTAGAACTGTGCCAAGTGATGGATTGGCACCCCATCCATGGTTATTCCCTGCCTTGGTCCCACGTCTTCCAGGACAGGCTCCAAACCCCTGTGTCCCAGCACAGGACAAGCAAGTGCAGATGAATAATAATGATGTATTTTATTTAAGGGCACCTTTCAGGACTCTCAAGGTCACAAACAATAAAAACGACAAGAGAATGACGCCAATAGAATCGATAAAATCAAAACAAAACCAATAATATCAGACACGTCAAAACAATAAGTCACAGCTTTCAAGAATATTAATTCAAAGAGAATATGTATACCTAAAAAGATGAGTTTTAGCATCAGTTTTACATTATGTTAGAATGTCAAGTTGACAAGTGTGAGGGGGAAGAGAGTTTCTGAGTTTGCGTGCCATGTGGGAAAAGGCTGGGCTTACTTACCGGGACAGACCTTGTCCAGGACAGAAAGTAGGCCCAGATCAGAGGCCATATCTCTGCCAGAGCACCTGTGTTATACTCAGACTGTGTCTGTATTTGTAATTATTTCATTGTGGGGACCAGATATTACTTTTTACCTTGTGGGGACGTTTGTTTGTCCCTCACAAGAGCAACCTTTTATTAAATTTTATTAAAACTAAAAATGCCAAAAGTCTTGTATTTTGTTTGGTTACTTATGGTTAAGGTTATGGCTTAGTAGGGGTTAAGGGTGTCATAGTTGGGATTTGGGTTATGCCCAGTGAAGTGAATGGAGAGTCCTCATAAAGATCTAAATACATGGCCTGTTTCTATGTGTGTGTGTGTGTGTGTGTGTGTGTGTGTGTTACGTAAGTGCAAGTGTGCAAAACTATTCAGCTACATAGCAGTTATGCAACAGGTTGAAAGGCAGCTCCAGCATCATTCCAAAGTAAATTAAGTTTAAATAGAAAATGAATCAGGGCAGTAGACTAATAAAATGATGACAAAAGAAAACAAACATTCTCATTACCTATGATTACCTAGATACGTCAATCACCTGTGATACTACAGTTCCAAAAGGCAATGCTGTCATCTTTAATTACACCAGCAAGCAAGAGGATGTACCAGTGCAGAAAAGTTGTATAAATCTTCATGGATTAGACATATACAAGCCATGAAGCGAGCTGCTGTAGGTTTTATGTTGTAGTGAGATTGTCCCACGATACATCTGTATAATTATTTCCTGGTATTTTTGCTGCTTAAGAAAACCCAGACAGGGCATTGCCATCTTATAGAAAGGTGCACCATGTGAAGAAGTGCACGGATAATTTAACCTGAGATCCCCAGGCGAACTGCCAAGTCTCTAAGAAAGAATGGCTCAGTTGTTTTCATTTTTTTTTAGCTTTTCCTAAGAAGAAAAAATGATTGAAGGCTGTATTAAATGTATTGTTTAAAATCCTTCCCAAGAAGTGTTTATTTATTGATTTATATATGGGTAAATTACAATTCATTTGTGCGTGCAAGCATGTCACTTGCAAAAAGTTTGTACTGTACCCAAAATGCAAAGTTTAATCCATAAAGAAGATTCCCGGGGCTCTTTTAGAGCCGGGTCTGTACCAATACCTCAGTGTTAGAGATTACCTGCTCCACTGTGCTTACAGTGTGAGACATGCCATCATAAGTGCATTTCCCAGCATCTGCCTGGTGACTGTGCCACTCACAAATAGCAGCCCAGTCCCCAAAACAGAGCATCATGTTTTGGAGGCTCATCCTGCAGCAGGCTTCTGCTATGCCTTTGCCCGTAGAGTTAGCCATTGAGTAGGTCTAGGGTGCTCACAGCGCCAGGCAGGATATGTAGGCCTCAGCTGGGCCAGACAAGGCGTGCCCTAAACTGGATTCATTTTCATCAAAGACCACAATAAATCTAGCCCAGAAATTCTGAAATGCAAAATGCGTAAATATGGCTTTCTGCCCTTTGTGCGTAAATGCGTGACGTTTCCAGAAATACCCACTTCATAAATTGTCAGAACTGGTTAAAAAAAAAAAATTATAATAATAGGCGTGACGAGAAAACACGCATGGAATCCATAGTGGCTGAACATGATATTTAGATTCTGGTGGGGGATTTCAGGGCAGTTTCCCTCGCTGTGACGTGAGGGACCCAGAAATGGACTGTTGTTCAGGTTTTGCTGAGTAAGGTGATCAAGATCAGAAAGACGTATTTCATCACCGATGAAAAACAAGTAACAGTGGAACAGTTAACAGCCCCAATGGTTCATACAATTACCTCAGAGTCTGTTATTGGAAAATAGATGTGTGTCCGCCTCCATATTGCTCTCAGTTTTCACATTCCACATTGTGCTAATGTTTCCATCTGTCATATGAATGAGAGTCCGTAGCTCAACAACCCATTCTCTCATACACGGGTGTATTTTTCTGGGGTTAGGGGACGTAGACAGCCATGGTGGCCATCCATCAGTAGGACGCGAGTGGCTCTGGCTGTGTCCCCCTGTTGCTGTGACTAACGCTGTCTGTATTGTCTTTGGAGCATAATGGAGTGGGCCGTAAATACGACACAACGCCATCTGTATTGTCGCCATCTGTAAGTGTCCCCGACGAGATGACGGAGACCTGTGACTACAGGAGTAGGCATCCGTCTAAATAAGAGGGCACCGTGCTGCCTTTGTTTCCGATTAACTAGCTGTCACGCAAATCTTCTGCTACACTTCGCCTTTGATGTTGGAGTTACTGTTTGTGTCTGGTCTGGGAGGGGCTCTGTCAACAGGAGACCAGGCATCCAGAAACTGCTAATTCCAAAGCACAGAAGAATCAACTGTAGCAGAAAAGCGGGCAACAAAAATGACTAGCAGATAGCATTAAGTCACTGGACTTGCATGACCTTTAAATTAACCCTATTAAGTTTTAAATGTACTTAATAAGTCCCAGAAGTAGTACTTAAGCAGTGTCCTTGAGCAAGGTACTCCTTCCGAGGGCTTTGGAATACATTCAGCGTGGGAAATTTGTGAATGAAAGATTGGAATTGGTAAACAGATCAGCAAATACTGGGAGGCTCCCTTTAGAGACATGGAATGTTGATGCTAGTGATGATTAGGCAGATGGCTCCAAATTCACAGGAAGCTCTCGGAAGCATCTGTGCGTGTATCCTGCAAAAACTCAGTCAACCGCTGCAACAATTCCCATTTGATTCAGATCGATGGAATTTCAGACTGTTACATTCCTGAGGGACACTGACACTCTATGATTAACAGGAAAAGCAAGCGATGTCACAAGTGATGACCATCTAAAAAAAGGACATGATCTTCTGGGTGATTGCCTTAGTCTAGTTAACAGCATATTAGTGAAAAGCCTTACCGCACATGCTTGAAACTCTGGATGGTGTAAACAATCATGTTTTTTCCAGGCGTGTATGTTTGGTCTAGAGTATTTGTGGTCGACAACACAGCTGTGTTTGGGGGGGGGGTTAGTTCCACGATGCATAATACTTTACAGTGCATCATTTCAAAAGAGCGAGTCTCAGAGCAGGTCTGAGCATGGTGGGGACCCCTTTGCGAAGTCATATAAACATATTAAGCAGCTCTGGTTCTACTGACTGTTGTGTTAAAGATATGTCCGGCTGATAACTCAAACTTTTCCTGCTCCAAACAGACCTTTACAGTAAAATATTTGCCTTCCCATATTCGTTCTATAATGTTTTCATCACTTATTGAATGCGTATTGCCTGATGGGCCTGTATAGGCCTGGATAATGACAGTGCTGCAGGTCATAACATTATAGTAGCCAAACCATAATCTCCATTACCAAGATCTCATTCGTCATCGACCATTATATACAACACTGAGAGCAACAGGAGACTAGATTCACCATCTTCCTACAAAGGAAGTCTTTGATCTTCTCCCCAAGATCTCACAATTAACAGATGCTATACCGCAGACTCTGTTACTCAACTTGTATGACTCTGGACTTGGGTGAGTAGGACAAACATATCTGGTCTCCAGAGGTCCAGCGCTGTTCTCTTTTAAGAAGTGGACAACCTGGAGTGAGCAGATTACCGCATTTTATCCCATAGTTTAGCAACAATGACTGATGTGCTCATTGGACATTTGTGGATTGCTGACGGCCAGCTGGTGACAAGCACATGACCCGAAATATTTATGGCATACTAATTTCTGTTTCTACTATGGTGTGAGAAAATAGCAGAAAAAGAAATAGAGTGAGTAGCAGTGATACAATATCTCCTTCCTGTAAAAAGCCGACATCCTTCCTGGGCTTATTCTTCCTTGTGAATAATGGGGGATTGGTAGCAGGCACATGGCCTGGGCTTAGCCTTGAGCCGGTAAAAAGTCCTCAAGTGGCCCAGCAGAAGGCAGCACTGCCGGCATTTCATGGAAGGCCAGCCCACCGTTCTGTCTGGTTTGTGATCTGAAACCAAAAGTCTTGTACTGAAACCTAACTAATAGAGTCTCTGATAGGGTGACCACTGACATGATTCTAAAAAGAAGGATATCTGTGTCTATAGGAGGACCCAGTGTCAAAAAGGAGGACACCTTTGTCCAAAAATGAGGATGAGTGGTCAAAAAAGAGGACACCTATGTCCAAAAAGGAGGACTAGGGGTCAAAAAGGAGGATACCTGTATACAAAAAGGAGGACCCAGTGTCAAAAAGGAGGATACCTTTGTCCAAAAATGAGGTTTAGGAGTCAAAAAGGAGGACACCTGTGTACAAATAGGAAGATAAAGGGTCAAAAAGCAGGACACCTGTGTCCAAAAAGAAGGACTAAGCATAGAAAAGGAGGACACCCATTACGGGGAATGGGGGAGCGGGAGTGGTGTCACACACATACTGTGGAAGCTGAGAATTAGCTCATCTCGATAACGGCTTAACAATAAAGTAATTGCAAGCACGGCCATTTTGGCTTCCGTGGTCTGGATGAGTCAGCATCTTACAGAGCACAACATCAGAGGGGTTTGCTGCAGGCAAAGGCTTATGGGAAGGTAGCTGGACTCTCCCACCGTGGACTATGCGTATAGATAATTCATTAAGGCAATATCAAACTATACTGAAATCATTTTATTATACTATTTGTTAGCTTATTAGAAGTCTTTGAAGCATTTAATGCTTTGTCATTTGTACTGAAGCATTATATTAGCTATCGTTTCCTGGACATTTTTGCCTGCTTACTAGTGGTGTGCGATACTGCTATATTTGGTATTGATCAGATTCCAAGTAAACACAGGGCCAATATCACCGATATCAATACCGATACCAATACTTTTTACTTACAGAAGCAGCTTATGTACTATGTAGGGGACAGCAATGCATCATCAATTTGCTAAGTCTTATTTAATTTTCATAACCACCAAATGATTTTGTGATTTCTGCACTCCATGTTTAATCAGCTCATTATGTGCCTGTTAAAATTCAGGACAGATTTTTTTAGGTTTTAGTAAAATGAAAAAAAAAACGTTTCTTATTATTGTGATGAACTAAATTTAGATACGTGAAATCTGTATACGTTATTGGAAAACAAATGTTTTAAAAATTAAATTGCTTATTTAGAAACAACAAGAAAAAAAAATCTCCCTTTGATTACACTTATTCGCTTTTATAAACAAAGTGCGCGCAGTTATTTGCGGAAATTAGAGTACATAAACTGCAAATAACTAAACAAAAGCACAAACTACTCTTCCACTGTCTGCTCACGCCACTGAGTCACGTGACACCACAACAACAAACCACAGCAGAGCAAGGGAGAGAAGGCGGAGATGCAGACAGAGTGTTTGTTAGCACAGATGTGTCTGCTTTTGGGAGCGTAGAGGGGAGAGATTGGAACAGCATCGATCCCGCAAGTATCGATCCGATACCAATACCAACGTTGGTATTGATACTATCGATACTTGGATTGATCTGCACACCCCTACTACTTACTTTTCCAGGGAACTGAACTTATTTCCACTTCATTACACAGCAGATGATGGAGAGAGTGAATGAAGCTGTTGAGCTGTAAGCTGAAAATGGTTGTAGTACCAGTAGGACATCTACAGGAGCATCTTTGAACTAATAATTCAACCCAAATAGATTCATCTTCATAAATGGATCATAATTCTAAATTTCTTTGGATGACTGTGCCTGAAATGTTTTTTTCATTAGCTGTTGTTTTGAGGGAACAACAGAATTTGAAAGGGCAAGAACCTTATAATCTAACAAATGATAGACTTCCACTGAAGTCCATATTTTAAAACCTTCCTCTCAAGTATTACAGATATTTTGAAAAAAATATATAGTCTGACACATGGACAGTGACATCATAACGTGACAGATACACAATATCTATATATCACTTTAGGGTGGGATACGCACTGGGCGTGTCCCTGTCCCAGCCTCATCCAATTGTGGTGAAATCTGAAAATAACACAATGATCCAGGCTGAATGTTTTGGTGATGCAGTTACCTGCATGTAGTTTCAGTTACAGTAAGGGTTCATGGGGTTTGGTGAGCAGCACCTCAGGGCAGAATTTATGTTGAGATAATTCTTCCAGCCAGCGGAAACCACAGTGACTCACCTGTAATTATTTGTGTCCCAAAACGCAATTCTCAAGAAGTCATACCTGGAAAAGGCCGAGTAACCCCACTCTGTCTCCACCTGGGCCTTAGCCACGCCATTGCTTAGTGTGCTTAGCGCAACGCAGGAATTAGTCAGACTGGCTGGGCCCATCAGTCCTGCATTATAACCAGCCACTGGTGCTCAGCTTCTCCATGGCCTTATTTGTCACGAAGACTAAAAGATCCCGTGACTTTAAACCAAGCGGTCGTCGTTATTAGCAAAGTGTGTCAAATCTGTGAGTCCTTCAACCGGCAAGTTACCTGCAAAGGAAGTTAAACTTTACTAATCTGTAAATGTGTGCTTGTGGGCAATATTGCAAGATTCAGGACACTTAGATTCAAGTAATAGTTGCTGAACATTGTATGATGGTATGTGTGTGTTTGACTTCTCCAGTGATTGTTGCATTCAGCCCTGGGACTTAATTAATTTCTGCCAATTATAATCTAAGCATGCTTTATTTTGACATGTCTTAGGGGATGCATTTGTGTTGTATTTATGTAAGAAAGCTTTAAAAGAGATTATATAACAATAATGTGATGATTAGTCAAATCCTAGGGGTACTGTGTGCCTCTATGCTCAGAAGATCACATGTTTGAGACCCATGGCTGGTAAAATGATTTGACTGTTAGGCCCCAAATGAAGGCCCTTAACCCCAAATTGCTCCAGGGTTACCTCCTGGTGCTGCTCTCACAAATGTACATCACAAAAACATCAGCTAAATTATGACATGCTAGTAAATTGCTGAATGGTTGGCATGGTTGAGGGTTGATAAGTCCATGTATGACACAAAATTAGTTAAAGTGATGCATTTGATATTTATTCAATACATTTCATAATGGTTTCCAAAGGAACTGTAACTTGATATAGGAACATGTACATTATTGTAAATCATATCAATCAAATGGCAATAAAACTATATTGATTAATTTGAGGGTTGTCACTAAATGCAATATACACCTGTGATTTTTGTCATACTTGAACCACATTTTATTAAATTTGTCAGTTTTTCTGTGGGTGATACCCGTACATAGTGTCTTGCACAAATGAATTCTTCAAGTATGAAAACGTCATCTTTGCCCTGTTAATTCATTAACTATAGCTGGATGGTGTAAACAGTGATGTATTTAATTAGGGTCAGCTTTGGTTAAAAAAAAGAAAAAAAAAATGTATCCAATCTGAAAAGCCAGGGCCTTTTTTCATTCAGTTCTCAACATGCCATACTGCTTTCAAAAGAAATTCCCAAAGTGACTGATGTCCATTACTCTCTAATCAACACCTAAACTGCTCTAACATTTGCACTCACAAATTCAGCTTATAACAGCATTTAGTCTCACAGACCCTAGCTCTCACAGATACTCACAAATTTGGGACCAATTTGCCTTCTCACCTACTTTGTATTCCTAATACACCCTAATGCACCTGTCAGGATCAGTCCCTGCCTTGTCCTGATCTGTCTGTTTCCCCATTTGGCCAGCAGGGGCCGCTGGCCATCCCGTTCCATCCTCAGTGTTGAAGCCCCTTTCTTAGTTTCTAGAGTGTTCTTCAGCTCTCTGGACAGCTGTGTGGCTGGATGGGCTAATTGAACAGCGAAGAAGAGAGCTGCTGTTCTTCTGTCAAGGGTTCAAGGCTGTTCTGCCATTCTACTACTAATTGCAATTGTATTCCTTGGCTTCAAAGACGTACTGAACACAAATATTTTGTGTTTTATGTTATTGCAAAGGTGTTACTCATTAAAAAGCACCCAATAAGACTGCTTGTCAATTAACTTTTTAACTCAGAACAGCTACTTTAGAATGATAATTTGGGTTTAATTTGGATTTATTTCTGCTCAAAACTAATGTTTTACTTAAATGTACTAGTTGTTTCTAATGCGATCTTTCTGAAAACAAATGAAAACCAATACATTTTCAGAATATTTGCTGAATTAAGCAAGCATCCCAAGACTTTCAGTGAGCACAGTATCTTGTTAATTAGGTTCTTACATTTTTGTATGGATCCTTGTTCTTGTACCTTTGTTAGTGATTCCTGTTTGCATCTAGTTATTAATTATTTCGCCTTCCTTCCCTGTGTCTCCAGTCTAGCTCTAGTTCCTAGTGTTTGTAACTGCCCTCATCTGTTTCTCGTTACTCATAGTTCATAGTGTTTGGTTAATTGTTGATGGTTCTGACCTGTCCCTTGTCTAGTCCTGTTATCTGTGTATATGCGCCTGGCCAAGGTCGGCTGGTGATTGCATGTGTTACCTGTCTCTGTGTTAGTTGTTTTTTGTGTTTGTTGTTAGTTGGGTCCTGATTTAAGCCAGTGTTTTGTTTAGCTTTGGTCTGGTCCTTGTTTGCCTGTGTTTGGACCCCTCATTCTCTTTTCGTTTCATGGTACTTCTGAGTTTAGCTTTTAATAAATTCAGGGGTTTTTTTATATATATATGCCTGTCAGCCGCCCTGTGGATTGTCATCTGTCATGTGCCAGCACCACAGATACCCAGCACAATCACAGTACCAAAGGTAATTTCTGCATCACCTCGCAAGTCCTTATGTTGTCCAAAATTATAAATGCGTCCATCTGTAATCTGTCATTTTTTTGCAGATAGCAGATTTAGCCTCTGGAGGAATGTGCTTAAGCAGGAGGCTTGTGTTGTAACACTGACAGTCTTTAGTGCACTGCAGTGATCATGTGCAGGTTTGAAATGCCTTTTAAAATTTCAGTCTTTCATGATGCTACTAAATAAACAGCTCTAACTCAGTTCAAGTGAAGACGGCTGTTTTGGACGTAACTAAAGCTATGCTAGTATACCTTTTCTACGTGTCTCGAAGCATAACAAACGTACATGTACTAGCCTGCAATCTTGGCTCGCGCATATTTTAACATGATGACACCGACCTTCCCAGAGAACCTGGTGCAGTGGGTGTTGTGCATAAGATCCCGTAACTCGCCTCGCTTGATAACCCGAGGGGTCTATGTCTGCTTCATTCATGTGCTTCCCACGACGTCTGTGCCTTCCAGTCAGCAGGCTCTCCAGATGTTCCACTCAGTTCCTGTGCAACTACAGGTCTCACGTTGTATTTATTTGTTTACTACCCTCAGTGACACAAAGCACCTGCTTTCCATCCGCCGTGGTCAGACAGCAGACACATTAAGAAATTTCTCTTTTCCTGCAAAGTGCAGCAGTCGGGACTGATTCCGCCTCCCTTGTGTCTGCATTTATTACTGCAGCACGTCTGCTCTGTCTCTTTTTGAACTTGCATAAAACAGTTTACCAGTCCGGTCCTCATGGCCCCACACAGTCCGTGTTTTTGCTGCCTCCCCATCGGGAGCTGAAAGGGAGCAAAACCGTGGACCGGATGTGGCTTCCCGAGGACTGGCTTCGGGCTCAGCATAAACGAATGGACATGTGCACATCTCCAAAACACCCAATGCTCTTTCAGCATACAAAGATGAAAAACAGTCTTGTTATTCTGGAGCTGTAACTATCTTCCTGATAGGGAAGATTTGGTAATTAGCGCAAACTACCTACAGTTCCTGCTTTGATTTTCACATGTCCTGTGCCAACCCAGCCAAAAGGCACCAAGGCATCAGGCTTTTTCTGTGCTGTTTATAAAAATGTCTCCACCAGCCTACAGTGCATAAGGAGCCTCCTGCATAAGGAGTTGTGTTTCAGCCTCTTCATCTGAAGTTGAAAGCTATTCTTTAACGAGTACCTGAGAGTGTACCAATGACTTAATAAAACTGAGATGCCTGGATAGCAATGTCTGATGAGTAAATGCAATGGAATGTAAATATAAATGCTATTGTAAGTTTTATACCTGTTTTGCTAAGTCCTGACTAAGTCCTCCCTGTGGTGTTCTTCCCATGGAGAATAGACATTCGGCTTAGAGGCAGCATCAGTGTAGCTCAGTTCGTTTGCTGGCCACCACAACAACACAGCATTCTTCTGCTTGCTCCTTGCTTTCCCTGAGCCATGGGAGACTGGCTGACCTCATGCTCTCTGAAAGTGTTCCTTAATTTTCCATCCACACCCATCACACAGTGACTCAGACGTGCTCCGAGTGGCTGTGTGTATCGGCTTGTAGGTATAATCACCTGGCTCTGTGCGAGGATCACAACAAGAGTGTTGGTTGATGAGAGGCGTGAAGGTCGGGCCTGTTTAGCTGCGGGGTTCCGCTGTCGTGCTCGCTAATTTCCTCGCTCAGTGACGCAAGTAAAAACATCCCGTCCTGTTTGTTGGCTGAGGAGAAAGATGTGCGAGGCCAAACTGTCACAGAGCACGTAGGGAGCACTTGGAGGGGGGGGGATTTGCGTTTTCACATTCTGTCCTCTCTCAACCCTGCCACCTCCACCCTAAAAACTCACCCTCTCTTCCTCTCTCTCGCTCCCTCGTCTCCTTGTTGTCTAATGAAGAGTCCTAAAATAGCATCTGAGGGAGAGAGGCTAAAACGGGGGAGAGGATTTTTGTTGTGGTTTTTTGTTTTGTCGCACAGAAATCCTGCAGACACAAACAGCTCCCCAGGAAGTGGTTGGTCCCTCTGTGGACCGTAACGGGATCGCCGAGGTCCACGAGGCAGCCAGACCCCAGCCAGGATGGCCAAAAGCCTCGTCGACAACCCGCAGAGAGCCTGAGAGCGGGATGTCCAAAACAAGTTTAATTTGAGGGTGTTGTTTGCAGGCCCTGGGGTCCGCAGACTCCTTTCCTCTTCCCGCTGGTTCTTGAAGAGAAGTCGCGCTGGCCATGCGGCAGAGTCACCAAAGACCTCATTACCATTCGTCTGCAGAAAGCTGCCGGGGAGGGAGGCCCGAGGAATTGTGGAAGCCGCCAGGAGCTGTGCGGCGTGCGCTGTGACGCCAGTCCGTACGCTGCCCGCTCATCTGTTTTCCTTTGTGCTGTCACTGCGGATGACGTGGCCGCATCTCCGCTCGCTGGCGTTCACGCTCACACGGGCGACCTCATGACCTCATGGGGTCTGGCCCCAAAGGCTGCGGCTGAGCCGCGCCGCACCATAAGCCCTGCCGCTCTGAGGCTCGCTGGCTGCCTGCCACCAAGTATGGCGGCGGAGAAAAACAGCTTGAGTATCTGTGAGAACAGCGAGGCGCCGTCCTGCAGCCGGCTGTCCTTCAGAGACGTACAGTCACTCTCTAGCCTTTCATTTTTTGATAGGGCGGCCAAAGGAGAAGGCTGCTGACAAATCACACGCAGCCTGGGATCCATTTATGTACCAAGCTCAGTTCCCACCTGAATCATTCAGGTAAACAAGGGATGAAAAGGCTGCCAGTGTCAGGACTCCAGTGTGATCTGTAGCTAAAAGTATGCTCAGAACCTTAAGCCTGTAAGGCAATGCATCCCAAGCCTGCCTCTGCCGGTTTGCAGTCCAGATGAGCGATTAAATGACTGCCTTACATTTTAAATTTGAAATGTTTATTTATTCAAATTCTTGCAAAATCACTTGAGCTGGACACTCATCAGATTGCTACTGGGAAGTGTACTGCCGAAAAAATTACCAGATAATTACCAGACAATTATGGGTTTTCCCCTTATTATTAATACATATTATGTTTATTATATTTATACATATTATTAATACAACATTTATTCATTTTAAATTAATGAATTATGAATCTCTTTCAGCTGTTAATAACAATCAAAAAAAAGGACTGGTCATGTGAAAAGTAGTAAATATATTCTCTTTTATATATATTCTTATAATCTTATGATAATGGAAACTTTTAATGCAAAGCTAATTTAATGTAACAATTGTGTTTATTATTATGAAACATTATTGTAATAATATTATAATTTATAATTATGATGTATTATTATTTGAGTTAATTTAGTAGTCAGTATAAATTAAATTTATAGCAAGTCTTTGAGTAACTTTTTCTGTCACATGATTTCAATTTGACATTCAGTTAATAGTTGAAAACAAGCCTGATTATTCCCGAGGTCAGCTAGAGCAGAAAGCTGGACACACAGGGGGCCACAGGGAGCCGGGTTAAGATGTGCTATTGTGTGGGAGGTGCCTGAGGAGTATTGCTATTCCACAGCCTCTGAATAGCCTGTATCCCGGGTGCCCTCAGAGCCGGTCCCCCTCGCCTCCTTTATAGCCTGAAGGTGTGTCTTCACACGGCTTCATTTTTATCCTGAGAGCTCAGGGACGGTGCCCTGGGCCCTGTGGGGGAGCTGTGGCCCGCAGGCAGAGGTTAGTGGGAGGTGAGGAGACCCGGGGTGGCTAGAAACAGCTCAGTGGCCCAAGGCCGAGGGGGGGGGCGGTCCAGCTCACTATCTGAGGGACACGCGGTGGTGTAGGAAGTGTACCGTCAATCTTCAGAATTAACCGTTTCAAGTCCAGAAAGGGAAATAATGGCTGTGCTCTTGAAGCATTTGGCTCAGATACTGAGTATTATAAGGACAACATAATAAGGATATAATAATAATAACAGCAATAATAATTCACTCCAGTGGTCCGTAAGCCAGGAAGCAGAAATCCGCTGGAAAGGAGCAAGACTGGGGGGGGGTGTATGTAAGACAATCGGCCAGAGATCTATGTCCCAACCTGGTAAACAGGAAGAGATAGGAGAAGCTTCCAGAAGGGGGTTTCCAGCCACGGGTCGCACACTTCCACCAGGAAGATTGAAACACTTTCGTCAGGCCCAGAAGGCTGCTGGACAATCGAGCTCTGCTCACCACATCCTATGATTGTGAATGAGAAAGCAGGCCCTAGATGTTTCTCAAGCCGATGCACACCTGCACGCCACCCCGCCACACGCCGCTTCATCACGGCAAATTTCCACACGGCTCCGAGTCACCAGGGCCGAGTCCCCAGAACACAGACAGAATTAGACAGTCCAGGGTAAGTTATAAAAATGAAATTAAATTAAATAATTAGTTACATAGGGCCAGCAAGTGAATGAATGAATAGATCAAAAGATTACAGGTTCAAATCACAGGAACCGCTACTCTATTGTAAGAACAGACTGTTGTTCTGCATTTCCTTCAATAGGTGATCCTGGCCATAACGTGTAAAAGTGTGAAACAAGGCCCAGGGGGGACCCAGACGCTAAGCCATGCAGTACTAATCTATCATTTTCGCTGCATGAAAACTAAAACATTGACATGTTGACAGAGAGCCAATACTTTTGTTAAACAAAAACAATGAAATAACCTGAGCTGGAATAGCACAGGATGTCAGTTAAATGACTCTGTAGTCGGCTAGGAGTATGCTACAGGAATAATGTGCATTGGGTTTTCAGGACTGCGTTTTTTACTGGACTTGCTAGGGGGCGATACTTGCCCCGACAAGCTCATTTAATTAATGTAATGTGTCTAATTAATCTTTTGTGAATGCTTAATGAAACAGTTTTGGAATAATCCGCTCAGAGCTCAGTAAAAATGAACAGCATATTATAATCGTGGGCTTTAATGAGTAGTACAGCTAATTAACAGGAATTATACATCTGCTGCTTTCTTGGACGTGTTGATTGTAGCACTGGTGGGTGTCCCGAAGGTGCCACTGAAGCGATCAGGGGCATGGGCTAGCCAGAGCCTGGCCGGTCGGGGGGGGGCGGGGGGCGACGAAAACAAGCTGGGGGATGCCCAAAATAGGCCTCTGTGGAAGGGGAAGTCTAAATACAGCCCGTGCAGGAAGAAAAGTGTGTGAGCACTGTAAACAAATCAGGATATCCCAATGCCGCTGTGAAAGGCCGCTGTCGGCCCGCCAATGGACACACGCCAGCCTCAGACAGCATGCTTTGTGTAGCTTACAAATAAGTAACGTTAGTATGACCCACAGAATCTCAGAGTAGCTTAATTCATTTTGTTATTGCATATTTTTATGTGCTCCTTTGGACTCCATTATTAGCGAAAAGCTGATGCCAGACCATGCAGCGGAATAGTGAAAGTGACACATCGCATGAACCTTAAAAAGGGTTTCGAAGGGATTAGAATCTCACCACCTCTTGATTTACATATTGGGGTTCAGGACGACCAGAAGTCCAGGACAGGGGCATGGCCCTGGGCGAGTGCTGGCCTTCCTGTGCCAGCTCCCCACGTGAAAGCCAATTGTATGAGCCAGTTCATTCTAAGGCATGTTACCATGGTGATCTGGGTCCCACCTGGACCACGGAGAGTGGCGAACGCCGTCCTTTCCCAGGAAGGCAGAGTGCCGGCTCCCATCCCGGTCCGCCGGTCGGGGCCTTGTTCTGGGCCCAGATGCGGTCCTGCTGGACGCAGACAGGAAACAGGTGCCTTTCCTCAGCGCCTTTCGCTGCGGCCTCTCTCCTTTCTGCACCTCGCCTGTGTGACACCTGCGTCGCACTGCTTCTGGTTCATCATCAGCCTTCCGCCCAAACCCGAGCGGGGGGCCATTGTTCCCAGCCGAGGGACCCAGCTCGTTCCCCTTCTCCCACCGCAGAAACCTCCGCTCCCCCCCGGACCTGGCGCCCCTCGGTTCCTGTGACGAGGGCGATGGTGTAGTTTGTATAACGTATCAGCTGGTTTGGGATACTTTAACTGGTCCTCATTACCTCCCTGGTAAATCCACTAGTATGGCTAATCTATATAACTGAAATCTGTACTGATATTTAATGCGAACCATTTAAACTAAAACTAATGCATATTCTTTGAGGTTTCCAAACCCACATTAATTAAAATACCAGGCTAGTGTTTCATTGAAAGGCTGGTTGTTCGGTCTGAATTTTGTTCCACTTCAAGAGGGTGCTATGCTATGAGTGGTTGCAGTTTTAGATCTATTTTATTTATTTTTTGCTGGGTTGAATGACCTAACCCTTGGTTGTTTGTGACCTTAGTTCAGTACTCTCGTGTTTTCTCTCTGTATTGATTGTGATTTCTCTTTAAGGCATAAAACACCATGCAGCCCTGGAATTCTGTGCTGATTGCTTTAAGAGGGGAATAAGTTACATTGTCACTTGTCTTCTTCTGTGCTGCTTTAGCAAAATGGGCTCCCCGTCTATGACTTTGTGACAATAAATTACAATATATTGTATACATTATTTTGATATAAACACTTTTCTCATCTTTAAGTAGAAATTAAGGGATTAAAAGTAATTGTGCTTTATGTAAAAAGAGACAAAATCTCCACCCAGATGGATGTTTATCATACTCTTTTTCTTACTGGGTATAATGCAGGAAAGGGGTAGTAATGGATTTGTGTCACTTGTGTTCTCATTTTCCCAGACTTGTTGCCCCCTGTTGATCAGATGTGTGCACTGCGACCCAAGATAGAAGCAGTAAGTCACACAAAGGCTTCCTGCCTTCACGGGCTGTCCTGTGCTGCTCAGACCAGGCTACACCACATCTTATCAGGCTACTGAACCCCACTGGAGCGAATCTGCAACAGGCCCTGAGAGCAAATTGCTAAGGCACCCCGGTGCTGCAAGCAAGGGCACTTACACTCACTGTGAGGCCAGCACTGTACAGAGAAAAAAAAAGTCTCTTTAAAAAGTGAACGTTCGCGCCTCTGACAGAGTCCATGGCCTTTCCAGACATCCATCAGGGCATTTAGGAGCAGCGCACCCTGTATTCATCACCATGCCTTCAAAACCCAGATACATGACTTTCCAGGCAATTTGTCTCATCTGAAGAGCAGGTGGCCCTAAAGGTTGTAAAGGTGACAGGACAGCCAGCAGCAGCTCGCATCAGCACAGGCCATTCATCAAACTTTACCGCCGCTGACTTTATTAGAAGGAAGTAATTACGACAGTGCTGGCCTCTCCTTGACCTCACAACTGAGATTAAATTGTTGTCAAAGGTCAGGGCGGGGCCCTCGCCTTTCTGCACCCATGGGCTGCTTGCCGCTCCGCGCGGGGCCGGCTCGCGGGGACGGGGGAGGCTTTCAGGGCAGGCGCCCATGCGCTGCTCGCCGCACCGCACGGGGCCGGCTCGCGGGGACGGGGGAGGCTTTCAGGGCAGGCGCCCATGCGCTGCTCGCCGCTCCGCGCGGGGCTGGCTCGCGGGGACGGGGGAGGCCTTCAGGGCAGGCGCCCATGCGCTCCGCACATCTGCGCACATTATGAGTTTGAGGGCACAGTGACATCATCTGCCCGTCCATTTCCAGTGACAGTTTATCCAGTTACAGTCATGTGATCTTATCCCGGGCAGCGGAGGGCTGAAGGCATCTTGCCAGTCTGTGGCTGGGCACTAACACAACAGACGCGATTCAGAGTCACTAGTTCACTTGGACTGCATTTCTTTGGTGTGCGAGGGGAAACATTCCAAAAAACAGGGAGACCACGCTACAGACTGCAGGCCAGGCCTGGAAGCCAACTAGCAATGCTGGAGGTGACAGGGCAATGCCGTCTAATGAGCCCGGGTGTCACCAGTGAAATCATGATTTATTAACAGATAATGGCTGTCATCTATTTCCACAGTGCTGGAATACAAAGGTGGAACAGTCTGTCCAGAGATGCCTACTCCGCTCTGCATTCATTATAACAACAAGACTACAGAAAGACCACAGGCTCGGAATACTCAGAAATAGTCTATAAATTAAGCAAATTTCAAACGCCCAGTTTTGGTGATGGGGGATTTAGCATGAAAGCCTGTCTGCTCCTTTACAGTATGCACCTTTCAGCAAGTCACATTCACTGTCATGACAATCGCCTCTCAGCCAATGACATCACAAGACCCAGTATTTACAGTTCAAAGACTTCAAGCCAAAGTATCAAAGGGGAAGAACGGCGGAGGCGAGAAGGGGGCGAGTCCTCCTCAGGTGTGCATGCCAAAGAGCCCTCTGCTTCCTGACCCACTGCCGCCAGCTACCACCCCAGCAGCTTTTAAACTCCGAGTAAACTGGTTTATTTAATTAGTTTTTAACTACGGTTTTAAAAATGGGCCTGGGCGATGTTATCACAAAAAGAGGGGATACGCAGGGCTTGGTTTGTTCTGTGGCATGACACTCGTGTGGGGCGCGACCCGGTTGTGTGTGGGAGGTGCAGTGCAGCGACTAATTTTAGGCTGGAGGTCGACCCACGGTTAAGGGGGACAGACCCCTGGGGCAGCAGACCTGGGCGAATGTGGGGGTGGGGGGGGGGGATAATGATGGTTGGATCCGGCCTGCTGCCCATCTGCCCTCCTGCCCGCGCTGCCCCGTCTTGTGGCGACCCAAAGTGGCAGTTGGGACAGACCTGTGGATGCTTAATGACCGAACTCTGACCCTTCGCCCTCAGAAACTCAATACCCTTTCAGAGAGGAACCTCGCAGTCATGGAGGGATTATGTTCGGGCCAGAGTGCATGAACGGGCGCACTGTCCCCTCGCCCCCAAGTGGAGAGTTCATGGAAGTGCAGCTCAGCCCATGCCCGTAGCTTTTCGGTAAGACGAGATGAAACCAGTCTCATCAATAAGCTCTTTTGTTTCCTGGTGCTCATTAGAACCCGTCCCAATTCCAGTCAAACCTTTCTGGCAGAGAAAGGTAAGATCCTCAACAAAGACATCTAGGAGCAGTCTGATGCAGTCGTGATGCTATGCTTTGCTTTGAGACATATTAAACCTGTTCAGTGCTTTGTAATTTAATGCCGGTTGAGTAACTTTAGGCAAAGTTTCATCAACATTTGTTTTTCTGAGCGAGGCTCTTTTTTGTCCTGCCTTATTATTGCAGGCGTGTGGCAGTTCGATGACGCATGACTGGCTTAATTTATTATCCCATTCCGACATCCCTCCAGTGATGTGCCAGCCGCAGGTTCGGTGACATTCCCCATGTTACCAAATGCCGGATTGCTTGTCCCAGGATCCAGCGAAAGGGAGAAAAGGATGAAGAAGAAAAGGGAAGAGAGCGCATTGTGAGAGAAAAGGAGAAAGGGTGAGAATGAGAAAGGGAAAGAAGGAGAAAAAGCGGAAGGGGGACAGAGGGAGGGCGGGGTGGAGAAAGGTAGGGAGGGATGAGAGTGAGAGAGAGAGAGAGGGAGGGAGAGCGGGCCAAAGCACAAGGCAGCACAAAGAGGTCCTGTGTGGCGGTAAGCAGCCTTGGGGACAGTGGGACAGCAAGGCTATTTTCCGGGGGTCCACAGCCGCTACCCCCCTCACCTTGCATTCCTGCTCTCCTGAGCTGGCCATTGTCTGCATTCTTGGCGGGGGGTGGGGGGGGCAAATGGAACATCGTTGTTCCAACTGTCAGTGTAAATTCCTCGGGGACAAGCAGCTTCACCCCGCCGCCCCCCCCCCCTCACCAACAGCCCTTAGGGCCCAGATGGATCAGAACCTGCATGGGGGCACAAATCTGCAATGGCCTCCTGATTTTCCAGGAGTGAATAGAAAGCTGCCCATTAATTACACATTAACCACACCCTCATTTTACTGAGTTATGTCACAGTGAATAGAGGATTAAAAGAAGTGATGGACAGAGGGAAAGTGAGACAGAAAGAGGGGATGGACAGAGGGAAAGTGAGACAGAAAGAGGGGATGGACAGAG